>RXPK01000011.1:3191604-3510941 GCA_004143645.1 Protaetia brevitarsis
TATTATAGTCATAAGAGTGGCAAGAGTGTACGTGAAGAAGTCAAGCTTTAGCGTATAGATACGCACTGATTTTAGTACATAATGTATTAGGGGGAATACAATCGACGTATATAAGTGAAAAGATTGAAAATCACGTCGCGATTATCGGAATATATAAAAAAGAAACACTCGTTGGTAGGCGGTAAACTAAAGTGCGAAATCGCAGTAAAAGTTAAGTGAATTTTGTAAACGATGTTTTAAGAATCTCCATTACATAATCAGCGGAGCTTCGCCGGATGCAAACGGTGTTCGTACAGAATCGTTTCGGCAACCAGATGAATAGTGTTCCTTGAACATCCCTGGAACTCTGCTTGTTTCAGCGTTCGACACATATAGGATATAATCTCGCTAAATAGGCAAGTTTGTTTATATATATACATAATCTTTTTGTCATATGGAAATCGAAATTCTTGTTGCGAGAGTAAGCATGTAATTGACGCGACGCTACGTGTTGATTTGCAAATTTTGTTTTTATTTACATGTCAAATGATATCCTCGAATTGGTTAGATGAATTCATAAGCGGGGTAAATGGTTCACCAAAACTTTATTCCATTATTTACTTATATTTGAGATTTTGGCACCATTACCTGTTCGATTGCAACTATAAATATCACCAGGAGAATATCCAAAATATTACTTCCGATTAACCGGAAATAGACATCAACTTAGTTATTTTAAATAGAATGATCTAATTTATTTTACATTTTTAAATTCTACGACCATAAATACGTCTTTATTAGCTATTCCATTTTTGAGTTATTTAAGATTTTCTTTTTTCCTTGTATAGATAATAATAGATAGATCATATTGTCAATGTGTGCATATACATAACAATAATTATAACAAAACAATTAAAATGACAATAATATGATTAAATTACAATAATGATAATGATAATAGTGCTAATGATATCAGTGATAACAAATAATTAATGATATGAACTAGATATGAAATGAACTTATAATAATCATTGTATCATTCATAATAATAATAATAACAGAACTTTATTCATAGAGCCAACATTAATTGGATATACTCAATTTGACGTCTAATTTAGTACAAGATTGTACGTGTCAAACATTAATAAAAAAGACCGAAACAGACAAAATACATGAAAACATACTGAATATCATAAATCTACATGCTAAGAATCATTAACTTGTAAAGCATGCAATGACAATACTCCCTAATTTTTCCTTAATACCTCATGTCTTGATTAATGCTGCAATACACTGAGAAAGAGATTGCATTAATGAAAAGTTTCGGTTTATCATGTAACTTCTCACAAGAAAAATCGGGACATACAATCGTGAATGTTAAAATTTCTTGAGTGTAAATGCACTTTCAGAGATATATGCCTTATCAAAGCCCAAATCACTTTTGTGATAATTTTCGATGAAAGTAAAGACTAAAAATTTAAACAGAAATATAAATATATAAAGAAAAAAGTTATACTTAAATAAACACATTGGAATTTAGATAGGTGTTTTCTTAGAAATACCGAATACGAAATATTATGCAAAAAAATACATAACAACTAAAAGACTCTGGAGTAGACGGCCCCATTTAGAAAACCATATATTATTAATTGTTTGTTTATAGAATAAGCTTTTTTTAAAGAAACATATGGCGATGGATTTTAAAACTATATTACCTAGTACTAGACGTTACTTACTTACATAGTTTGCTATGCCCGAAGAATACTTTCGCAATAGACACTATGTCAATCGCTTCCGAGCTTTGAACAATGATTTTCACATTGATTATTACACTATTATTGAGTATTCATTATTGTTGGTGTTTAGTTTCTAAATATTGTATTACTACAAATATTTTTCTATTATTAAAAAAATTAACCAAAAACAGTTTAAGATATTACAACATTTTCCGAATTCCGTGACGTGTTCCTTAAAATACTGATACGGAATATTATGCAAAAAAATACAGTAAGAAATAACAAAAGCATATGTAATAACTTGTTTGATGTATGTAAAGATAATGCTTTTTAAGAAAACTATGCGGTGATTTTAACATTATATTACCTATACTACGAATAGTTACTTAGCTTGATATCTCGCAGTATTGCTTTAGCAATAGCGATATGTCCAATCACCTCCTGAGTTTTGACAATTGATTTCACATTGATTATTACACTATAATGAGATTCATATTGTTGTTGTTTAATATTCTTAAATAGTGTATTACTACAAAATATTTTCTGTTTAAAAAAATTACCAAAAACAGTTTAAGATTAATTTAAAAAATTTTAAAGCAATAATTTCGCAAACAAATATTTATTTATTAACCCTCCATATATGTACTTTCAAGAAATATATCTTAACTATCGCCTGTGTAATCCAATGTCGTTCTATTTTATTGAAATATAGCCAACACTTTTGGTCTGTAACACAGCTTCAGGCAGTAGTAACGAAAAAGTATTAAATGTATCAAATTCAAAATAAATATTTTAGCACTAACTGAGATTAACGAATAATATGCTTTCTTACAATGTTTGTTATGTATTATAAATTCAATAATATTGTAAATAATTTTCAATAAGCCTGTGCTACATAAAGACAGTTTGTAAAGAGACCAAGTGTTATGGCCATATTTCAAGAAAATAGATCAACGACGTCAGATTACACAGGCGATAGCTAAGATATATTTCCTGAAAATACAATAAACGGAGGGTTAATAAAATAAATAATTTCAAAAATCACATTATCCCAAAACTGAGGAAGCTGACTGACATATTGTCCATTGTCTAAACTAATATTCGCGAGCATAAATGGAACTAAGTAACTAATATCAAAGCAGCACTAACGAGTACATAACATTAATATTAAATAATAAAAATCCATCACCATATGTTTTCTTAAAATAGAATTATCTCTACTAACATCAAACAAGTTAAAAACAAAATATTTCTAATGAAGCCTCTATTCAAATAGTTCTTTTGTTATTATTATTATTTTTTTCATTGTATTTCTAAAGAAAACGCCGGCACCGAAACTCGGATTGGTTTATTCCTATACATAAACCTTTTCCTCTCTATATATTTATTTTGCTGTTAAAATTGCTAGTCGTTACCTTTGATCGCAGTAATATACAAAATTAAGTAATTTATGCTATGATAAACGAATACGTCCTCCGAAGCGTGCATTTTGTACAATCAAGTGATTTTAAAACTTCTGGGATGCTGGTGTTTTGGTGGTTTTCAATGTGAGAAGTGTAACCAACGAAAAGAATATCTTTTCTCAGAAAAGTGTTTTTCAAATTGAAAGTAAGCGTGCTATTTTGCCGGAAGACTATTTCTTCTTAAGTACATGCTTCTCCACAAAAGTAACCGTAATTAAAGGGAATGCACCTTAGTTGTGATTAATATTTTATAATGTCTTTATAACTTCTGTTTAAGTAAGAACATATCACCACATATATTATATTGTATTATTATGTACATATTTAACAACTATTTTATTCTTTTAAGTATTATTTTAAATAGAAAAGCCGGACGTTTTGGTTTATTTGCGTTGACACGCATGTATGCATTGATTTAAAACTTTTGCCTTTTAACGGAAAATGCAAGCACCTGTATTCAAGCTGAGTGCTTTTTTACGCGGAAGTATTTTAGTTTTATTCATGTTCCCACGTGCATAAGTCTCAGATACACAAACAATAATGAACAAAAGTGAATATTCTTCGCGCGAGGTTAAAGAAATTTCAGAGATAATTGGAACTTTTCAGTTAATACTGATTTACTTATAAGCCAAAGAACTTTACAGCAGTATATAGCGTTTGAAGGTTTTAAAATTGTTATACACGGGAAAAACGATCTTGTTGTTTTCAACCATTTTTCATGCATTTGCTTACAGTTACTAAATTATTACTTGATTTAGGAATATTAAAAATATTCCTGTATTCAATCAAACAAATAATTTGGTTAATAGATTTATTTGAAGCTAGCGCAGTATTTATTAATTTAACTAAATATTTACATGGAAGTAAAAATAAACATCGCATTTTATTTTCGTATAGCAGTTTTCTCCCCATATATTACAGCAGATGAACAGATATACTTATGTATAATAGAGAAATTGTTGCATAGATGGCGCATCTCCTATTTCATTCCAGTAACAGATAACATTTCGCACAAAATAGGCTGAAAACTTACGATTTATGAAACTTATTAATCTGGTATATTTACTTGAACAGCATCTGATAAGAGTCATCACCATTGAAAGGACGATTTCTTTAACGGCACACTAGAGTGCTAGGGTGGTCACTGCGACCGACTCCCCAATTCTACTAGGATTTACAACATTACTCTAACGGCAAATCCTTCCTTAATGCATGGGCCTTTGGAGATAATTCATTTTCATTTCGATTAAAAATGATCACGGCATTTTGTTGTGTTTACGCTTAAGTCTAAAATGGATAATTGTTATAAGAAACAAGGAAAAACCTCTTGAATCAAAATGCTTAAGGTTTTCTGCCAATCTGCATAGTTTTCAAGTTCAAAATAAAGAGGACTCGAATTAACTATCAATATCTTTCATTTAAAAGAATAAACTGTTTCAACGAAAAATATATTATTTCCGAAGAAATGCGTGAATTTAAAATTACAAAATTTGAAACACCAAATCATGTTGGCCATATAGAAAATACAAAAACTTTTGATTTATTGCAATTCGTTTTAAATGAAAAGCATATTTCTCTCAATGTAGAGATATTACTCCAAGAAACACTACGCACACTTGACATTCTAACGTACAGGGTGTTCAAAACCGAGATACAAAGATACTATTATTAAACAAAGATTGTTTAACAAAAAGTCGCTCATATCTCAAAATCTATTAAAGAGAGGTCTAGGAAATGCTGATATAAAATGATAGGGGATGATATTTACTTTCTAATGTCGAATTAAAATACAGAGTGCTCTATTTATAAAAAAAATAGACTTTTCTGCATTCGAAAATATGTCACTTTGTTTCTCAGTTTGCTCTCACCCTGTATATCCTGTATGTAAGAATGTGAGGTGTATTTATCTGGGAATATGCTACTTTACTTAACTTTTCACATTTGCCTTTAGTTCTTGCAAATTTATTTTTGGAGTAGGAATAACGATGCATGTTTAGGTAATAGATCTTCAGTCAGAAAATAGAAATCTACGAAATTTTCGAAACAATCGCTCTGAATTAATGAACTATATCTATATTACTATCCTACAGTCCTCGTTATACAGGGTGTATCCGATATAGAGGTAAATACAATAATATGTAGCAGCTATAATCATTTTCGAACAAAAAGTCTTAATGCACAGGGAGTCTGTAAGCATTAACGAGAAAAAAAATATTTTGTAAATGCCGTGGGCTAGAGCCGCACCTGTGCCCAACCTAAATGCTGTTCCGAATATACCCCCACATACCACTATCATTCAGCCAATACCGCTGTTAGTTTTGTGTGGATCGGCGCTTGGAGTGCAAGCCACTTCAAACATTTTATTTAAATTCTTCCCGTCTCGAAAAAAAAAAACGATCCTTTTTAGGACCATCATGATTTCGTATAAAGAAAATTGAAGCTTGATGCGTCGGCAAAAGCGCAGGAATGTATAGATTCATTTTCGCGCGATATCATAGTAAAAAGGCGTGTTTGCAAATTTTCTGTATCTACATTTATTTCTGTGTAATTCGATTCAATTCATTTTGCGTTATTTGATTATATAAATCCAAAAGAAATAACTCAGATGTATGTAGTACCGTTTATTAACAACTAACTCTCGATTCGACAAAGCGAAAGAAAAATATTTACGTTTTTTGTAACTACTGAAATCGCATATCCGGTGAAACTCGAACGTCTTATCAGCATATTAAAAATAATACTTTGTAGACTTACGTAGAATGCTCTTAACAAAAAAGGAATATTTATTTTATAAAAAGAAGAAATTTAAAATGTCTCAGTTTTGCTATTTTTACAAGGGCCTTTATTTATTCAGAATGACGTTAAATGAATTTACGGCATACCATTAAGACTAATACTAAATGAGTGCAATGTATTTATACATAATACCACGTTTAGTGGGTGCTTAACATGACGTTTTCTTGCATCAGGCCCGGACTAAAGAATTTTTGGCTCTAAATTTTACTTTTTTTTTTTTAATGATGAAATCCGGTTTCGGCGGCTTTGTGCTTTATATGTCGTGTAGTTAACACACAAGCAAAATTTACTTTTTTATTTGATACACCCTGTATATTTGTACATAACGTGCATACATAACAAAACACTCTCTGATGATTTTATTGATTCACTTACCATGTTATCGAACATTTTCCGAAGCGTATAGCTCCGAATACAAAAAGACTCCTGATCCGGCTTAGACTGCGCCAAGAAAGAAGTGGAAATACTCCCAGTTTTAAGACGATTAGACCGCTAGGTAAATCCACACGAATCCGGTAAAGAGCATTATCATTATATCATTATGATTTGCCCGTTTTACGTGTCTGTGCTAGTATATACGTCTGTGCAAAGCTTTGCCGACTCTACCACTGCTGGGTTGTGATGTGTCTGCCACACAGCAGAAGTTAGAACGATGTGGGTAGTGACGGATGATTGTCGGGCAGTTCCTGATGTTGATTACGCGAAAATAGTTGGCAGTGCTGATAGACAGTTTTCGTCGATGAGGAGTTTTTTATCGTGAGTTTTGATGATGTGGGTGCCTCTGATGTTTGTGCCTCTTTTTGAACAAGTGGATCTCAAAAGCTGCTGTGATGCATAATGAGTCGCAGCAGTATTGCAGCTTCAGCAACATCAAAAAGGTAACGATATTAAAATAGTTACAATTCTATAGGAGTTGTCAAGAACCTAAAGCAAATAATTGACTACGCAGGAAAAAATGTTTTCTTACACAGAACAACATTTTGTAATAAAAAACATACTGTTTTTACTTCAGCTGTAGGCAAAGTTTCTAGGAATCTATGTACAGGTAACTTACTGTGGAATGAACATTGCGACAGATTAGTTAGCTTACTCCATAGTAAAATCTATCTTTTTAGGAGTTTAAAAAATTCCTTACCGCTAGAAACTTTGCTATCCCTATATTATTCAGAGATACAATCCCGACTAACCTACGGCATACTTCTATGGGGCTCATCGTCGCCTGCGACAGCAGTGTTTATTGCCCAAAAGCAGTTAATAAGAGCGATTGTTGGAATACGTACAACGGACTCATGCAAGCCAATTTTTATATCTTTAAGAATTCTGACTTTGCCATGCCTCTATATCTTGGAAGCTCTCCATTACATAAATAAAAACAAAGACAGTTACACCACAAACCAAAACGTACATCATCATGACACTCGACAAGCGGACAATTTTCATTTGCCAAAATCTAAACTACAGGTTACGGATAAGGGTTTAGAATATATGGGCAGGAAACTTGCAACTGAATACATGAGTCAACCGAATATGATATTTAAAAAGCAAGTGAAAGATCTTTTATTAACCAGAGCTTATTACACCGTTGAAGAATTTTTATTGTAATTAAGACAAGCTTTTTATACATATGTAAGTGTAGTTTGTCAGTAGTAGTAGTTATGTTCTTACTTATATTTTCTTCTTTTTGTTTATTCTAATGTTTGTTTTTGGTTTTATTTTTAAGGGTTTATGTACTGTTTAATTACTTTTATGTTTTTCTTTTGGGCAAAATTTACATGACTGATTCCATTATCTTAGGATACTTCATTCAATAAAGATTATTATTATTACTATTATTATTATTATTATTATTATTAATAACAGCTTTCTAATGTTAATATACTTAAAATTTTACCAACGAAAATGTAATGCACTCTGAGAAAACAAATGTGCAAAATCAACGCAAAAATTGGATTGTACCTATATAAACAACAATAAAATGGGTTAATACAACATATAAAGTGTTAATTCAGTACTAGTTTGTGTTAAACTAACCTTACTTCAACACTACGTTGTTTTAGACCAACTTTTTATGTGCTGTATTAACCTAGTTTACTTTTTATGTACAACACAATTTCTTATTATCATATTCAGCTCCAAAAATTGGCTTGATGACTCTGATAGTTCGCTTTATGCGGTCTGTCGAATCTAGTAGTAGGTAGTTCTAGTTCTACGCGAAAAATTGCAAATACTTTGAATGTAAGTCATTGGACAGTTTGGAAAATTCTTGAGGAAAATTTGTTGTATCCATATGCCACATTCAACGCGCTACTACCTGCTGATTTTCCTCCACGTATTGCATTATCTCAATGGATATTGCAAACATTAGTTCGTATCCCTCTATTCCTCACACTCGTTGAATGTTCGGGTTGGAATTGTGGGTGACTATCTAATTGGACCGGTATTTCTACCAGGAAGACTTACTGGCGTGGTGTACCGCAACTTTTTGGAAGCAACGCTGCCTGAGTTTCTGGAGGATGTACCATACGCGACAAGAATCGCAATGTGGTTTATGCACGATGGCGCACCATCACATTTCAGTTTGATTGCTCGTAATTTTTTAACAACAACATATGGAGATCTCTGGATTGGTCGAGATGGGCCACACGCATGGCCTGCTCGATCCCCCAGACTTAGACCCCGTAGATTATTTTCTCTGGGGATCTCTGAAGTCAATAGTTTACGCTACTACTCCAGTGGAGAATTTGGACGATTTGCGAAATCAGATAAAATTGCTGGGTGTAACTCAATTAGAAACGGCTGTGGTGTGTTTGAAAGAGTTCGACAGTCAATGACGAGAAGATTGAATGCTTGTATCCAGGCTGGAGGAAGCCATTTCGAACGTTTATTGTAGATTGAGCAACTTTACATGTACTTTTTGATAATAAAATGTTCCCTAACAGCCAGAAATATTACATAGATATTTTTAAAAATATATTTTATAAATATTTTTCGTGAGAGGTTTTTGAATATATTTTTCATATTTTTTTCTAAATATAGATAAAATATTCAATTAAAATATTTATTCCATATTTTAAAATTAATGTAAGCGCTATATTTTTTCTAAAATATTTATATGAAAATTGAGATTTTTTATGCAATCTATTTAATTTGTCAAAATGAACTAAACTTGTTCTTGGTTATTTAGAATGTATAACGCCGATAACGAAAAGTTGACACATACATAGAGTTGTCTAAAAGGCAAGAACTTGTTTTTTCACACTCACCATACAAGTTAATAATCAATAATTCTGGCATCTTTGAAGGCATACTGAAGGTTTATCAAATTAATCACTATTTTTTAATTGAAGTGTTCTAAATAAAAAACAAACGTATTTGTTATCATTTTATTTGAATAAGCCAATAAAAATAAAAAATACTCATTTTTAAGTCTAGCCTTGGCTGGTGCCAGGTACAACCTTATGGCTTTTTTCATATCTTCGGTAGTGGCGCTCTCATGGCGTTTTCCTTGTGGCCTCTAAAACAATGCCAATTGTATTAGATCATACCATGAATAATAAATCAATAAAACATCGTACAACATTATCAACACCTACTAATACATTTGGAGCATTTACGATAATTGGAGTGGTAGCTACATTCTAATACTTACGATACTTATTTTTACTTTATTTCATAATATTTGAAAACATTCTACGTACAAACAATAAAACAACACAACGTATTCTAACCTCTCTATTTGAGGTTATGACGCCTTATCTACCGAGATGAATCTCTTAAGCAAATCAACTAGAAATTTATCTGGTAGATGCAGTACATACATGATGCATAAAATTCCTACAATTATATTATTAAACGATTTCTGTACATAGCGATATTGAGCATTCCATGACATGTTCAAAGTTTTGCTTACCTCGTAGTCCCCACAAAAACTAAAACACACCCCGCAACAATTAATTACTCAGTTAACCCTAATCTGCCCTAATCGTATACTATTATAAACTATAACATGTAACGGACAAACGAATGAAAACGTTGATGATACGCACGTGCGCGTATGCATTCTATGTACCTAATCCATAGACGCATAAACAATACTAAATCATATAACACCGGCACCGTAATGAATAAAGGTGTTGTGTTGACGTTCGCAACTTACAAATATTACAAATAATATAATACAAAACGCAGATGTATTAATAGAAAAGTTACAGCGCTCAACTTAGATACTAATTAAATCATATTAGATATATATTATCTAATTTAATCTTTAAACTATCATTTTAAATAGGTACATACCTACTTAATATGTATGCATATTTTACCCATTTTATATACATATCTGTAGGACTTTGCATAGAGGCGGTGGAGTTCTGATTTTTGCTAGACGTGACATCACAGCGCGCCCTATTCAGATTAATAATGTCGAGAACGTTGAGATGCAACTAGAATATACTGCTGCTCAGGTCAAAATGGGCAGTTTGAATGTGACGATTTTGTGTGTTTATCGGTCACCTAATGGAAATTTGAATGTATTCTTAGAGGGGCTTTTATTGCTTTTAGAATCATTTGATGCCTATAACCAACTCTTGATAGTTTGCGGTGATTTTAACGTGGATTTTAGTGTCGGTGGACAGTGTACCGATGATATTCTTAACTTGTTTGATTCATTCAATTTGAGGCCTTTGATTGATGAGCCCACGCGGATCACAGCTGGCTCTGCTACTCTGCTCGATAACATTTTCACTAATGTCGTCGAGCATTTTAAAGTCGCTGTTAGCGACTCGGGTTTGTCTGATCACTGCTATCAGTTGATTCGTGCAGATCTGAGCTCTTGTCACAGTCCTAATTTAGTAAAATTTGTTGAAAAACGTATATATAACCATAGTAATATAACTCATTTTCAATCCCTGTTAAATAACGAAGATTGGTCAAAAACTTATCGCTCTAGTGATCCCAATGTCAACTTCGATAATTTTCATAATACATTTAAACATTATTTTGATATATCCTTTCCTCTCCGGAAATTTCGTACGGAAACAAATTGTAATATACCTTGGTATGATTCAGAATTGCGAAAATTTGCAAATAATCTAAGAGATCTTTATAATATTTACAAAAAATACCGGGATCCGGACCTGTATGCCGTTATAAAGCGAATAAACAGCACTATGTTGAGATGGTAGATAGAGCCAAACAAACTTATTATGATAACTTACTTTCATCTTCGCGTAATAAATGTAAAACGTCTTGGAGTATCATTAAACAAGAAAATTGGTGGGGACCAAAAAGCAATTTTGAGGTGCTGGATGAATCTGGTAATCTTATAAGCGACCCTGACATCCTTTGTAATCTTTTTAACAATCATTTTGAGAGTAGCCCTGTCCTAGTACTTCTGTCTCTCATATCAATATTCAACCTAATCGTAACACTTTTTTCTTAAATCCGACAGATACGTACGAGGTGACCACAATTATCAATGAAATTTCAATTAAACGATCATCTGGTATCGATGGAATTCCATGTTTTCTCTTAAGATTAGTGAATTGTCACATAGCACGACCATTGGTTCATACCATAAATTCTACGTTTGCCAGCGGCATTTTTCCAGATAGGCTAAAGATCGCGAAAATAACCCCTTGTCTAAAACAGGGTAAACACAACGATCTGGATAATTACCGCCCGATATCTCTGTTGCCTGTATTTAGTAAAGTTTACGAAAAAATTTTAAATAATAGATTGAAATCTTTTTTATTTAAAAACAATATTTTATGTACATCACAATTTGGTTTTATTTCTCAGAAATCAACTAAAAATGCAATATATAATGTTTTGAATCATATTTATAACAACTTAGACGATAAACAGGTAACTGCAGGCATTTTCTTCGATCTAGCTAAGGCATTTGACGTATTAGATCATAATCTATTATTGAGGAAAATGGAGTGCTATGGCATCCGTGGTGTCGCCCTAGATTTGTTCAATTCATATCTTTCCAACAGATATCATGTAACTGCTATTGTTGGAAATATGGACTCTACCAGTAAAGATCATATTTCGAGCCCGTCTAGGATCGTTAGTGGTGTTCCGCAGGGCTCCATACTTGGGCCCACCCTGTTTTTGCTGTTTGTTAATGATTTGCCGGCATCCCTAGGTAATTGTGTTACGTCTCTGTATGCGGATGACACAACTTGCGTTGTGTCCTCTACTTCTGTTTCTGGCGTGTGCTCTCAATTGAATGATATAATAGTTAACATGTCCACATGGTGCGCAAACAACCATTTGATACTTAACAGTAATAAAACTGGGTTAATCAATTTTTCTAAAACCTGTAACAACTACAGTCTCTACGTGAAATTAAACAGCGGATCAATACCTCAAGTCGAGTCCACAAAGTTTTGGGTTTAATAGTAGATAAAAATTTAAAATGGAATGTGCATTGTTCGAACTTCGTAAGAGGCTTAACTCTGCCCTATATGGGATGAATATTTAAAAAAATGCGCTACCATGATTTCTTTAAAAAGTTTTTATTTCGCTCAGGTAGAGTCACGTTTGCGTTATGCTGTGATTTTCTGGGGTTCATCTACTCATTTTAACAGCATTTTTATTTTGCAGAAGCGTGTAATTCGCATGATGCGTGGTGTTCCACACAATACCCCGTGCAGGGATCTGTTCCGTGAATTTAAAATTTTAACCTTACCTAGCCTCTATATCTATGAATTAATAATATTTTTGACAGTTAACGATGAAATATTCATCCGTAATAAGGACTTTTATAATAATATGCAAACTCGATCTTTTAATGACTACTCTGTTCCTAAGCACTCTTCTAAATTTTTGAAAATGGTCCCAAATATAGAGAATACAAGCCTTAATGCATTGCCCACTACCTTAAAGCCATTTCTGGAACATCATTAAATTCAAACATAAATTGAAGGAATTTCTGCTGGAGAAGGCCTTCTATTCATTGCGAGAGTACGTTTGTCATAGTTAGTTTATATGTTTGTGTTGTGGTGTTCTTTACATGTATTTGTTCTTGTATACACTTGTTTTGACGATGTATACATATACATATGTATATGTATAATACTGATAGTTGTATTTTATATATTTAATGGAATGACAACCAGGGGATGTCATGATTTTGTCGTCCCCACACATAAAACTGCATGTACCAAAGAGGAGCAGAATATAGGGCCATAAAGGTATTTAATAAATTAAATTAAATTACCATGTGATATTAGAAATATTTGTGGTTTTACAAACAAATTAATGCGATATGTGAAAGGTCATGATTTTTATTCTTAATTCTTGCAATGATTATCTTAATGTGTGAGTGTTGTTCTACATTATACTATTTTTAAACATGTGTATATTGTACTTCATTGACAATACCAATATCATGTAATATGATCTATGGTAATAAATATTATTATTATTATTATTATTATTATTATTATATTATTCGTCCTAAACACCAAATGTACAAAAGCAAAAATTCAATCTTTTTTTTTATATGAAATAAAACATTTGCAATAAAATATTATTAATGCTACATAACATATATATTTTTTAAATGTTTTCCTAATATATTTTCTATAATATATTTTATGCATATTATATTAATATAACTGAAAGAAAGATTTAATATTTTTTAAATATTTATAAAATATGAAATAAATATAATTGGTCACTGGAGTACTATCGCAAATCTTGTTCGCCCTGTATCTTCGAAACAAATGGGTTTTTCAAAAATCATCTTAGGACAAAATATTCTTAGAATAGGCCAAGGAATAACTCCTTGAATTTTTGCCACATGTTTACCTAACACCCTGTATATAGAAAAACAAACACTTTTGGTTTAATGCAATACCTTTTAAATAAAAAAGATACTTCTAGCAGTGTAGTGTTAAAAATTTTGTTAGCATCTTCACTCTTGCTAACTTACCTTTTTTTTTAATCTAATACACTCTCTTATCTTAGATTATTTCTACCGCATTTTAACCAACTGGTCCGGTACGCAACTCGATGTTTAGAAACTCATTTCGCTCAATCATTT
Source organism: Protaetia brevitarsis (assembly GCA_004143645.1). Lineage (NCBI taxonomy): Eukaryota > Metazoa > Arthropoda > Insecta > Coleoptera > Scarabaeidae > Protaetia > Protaetia brevitarsis. The sequence goes on from RXPK01000011.1 coordinate 3,205,635, forward strand.
ATATTCATTACGCTTCTGGAATCCGATATGTGACACTTGTAAACCAACAGAGGCGTGAACAAAATCCGTACATGTATAATACTAGAGACTAGTACCGCAACGATATAAACCTTATTGCTTGTGGTATATAACCACATAGAACGCGCGCAGAAATACTTGGCAGTCCCTTGAAATTTTTAATATAGAATCGCTAATACCCATCTAACTATAGAAATAAGAGTCCCGCACCCAGTATTAGTAACAAGGATGACGATAAACCCCCTATCACTGGCTGCTTGGGGAGCAAGACGTGTTTGTAGTGGGCGAGATGAACACAATAGTCGAGGTACTTGTACGCATGTTCGTCTAGCTTTTTGGGACACTTGAAGAGAACTAATAAAGTCGTGGACTGCGGTATAAACCGCGAAATGAGCACGATGCCACTCGAATTGCGAGACGGGGCAATGTGTATTTAAGTGTGTATTGGTGGGGCCTTTTGTGTTCGTTAAAATTGCATTTCGGATATTTGAATGCTATTGATGGCGTCATACAGTGGTTGAGATATTAAAATTTCTGTTTATGAATATTTAAGGCGAGGAAAAATTTGTATAAAGGAACTGGTAAAAAAATTATAACTAACAGCTTCTTCCGGGTTTCGCCGTGTGTCAAAACTTTCGCTCGACGTTTCGCTGTTTATACTGACAGCTTCTTCAGGATAACTGAACCGATTCTCCATGGTCCGACATTCTTCTTATATACGCCCCTGGTGCATCCAACCGTGTAGTTTCCGCTCCATTGACCGTGACGGTTCGTAGTAGACTCTTCCACGTGTTGCTAAGGTGGTACCCTTCTTCTCTGTTAACGGTTTTATTCTTCTCTATTTCTATGGCTTCCCTGATGAGTCTTTTCCCGTAGTTCTTGGTGGTAGTTATTACTTTTATATTATTGAAATCCATGTCCGGTGTCGTGCATGTGTTCTGCCACCGCTGATTGCTCGGGTCCTTCTTGCGTTCCTCTCATGTTCTTTTACTCTTATGTCGATGGCTCTTCCTGTTTGTCCGACACCTTCTGTGCGCCCCTTGGGTATCTTATCCTTTGCGGTCGGTAGATACTGCTGGATCGACGTTGCAGTCCCGAAGCGTACTTGTACGTTACGTTTCTTCAAAATTCGGCCTACTTTTTCGGTGACTCCTGCTATGTAAGGTAAACACGCCATCCCCCTTCGTGGTTCTGTAGTTGTCTCCAGTGTCGTCTTCTTCTTAGTGGCTCTCCTTATGTCGATGTCAGTGTAACCATTCTTCTTTAGTGCTTTCTCCAAATGTATCTTTAATGTCTTCTTCTGCATCGGATGATGGTGAGATCTTGCATGCAGATATCTATCGGTGTGCGTCTTCTTTCTAAATACTGCGTGCTGTAGCATTCCCTCTTTTGTTTTCTTAACCATAACATCCAGAAAAGGGAGATTTCCATTTTGTTCTTTCTCCATGGTAAACTTGATGGCTGGGTGCTGTGAATTTATGTGTTCCAAGAAGTCCACGTCGAGCGAAAGTTTTGACACACAGCGAAACCCGCAAGAAGCTGTTAGTTATAGTTACACCGGCCGTGAAAGCTTACGCAGTGATAAAAAAATTTATCGGAATTTCTAATCTGAACTTCTTGAACCGTTCAAATAATGTTTTTGTTTAGTTTTAGAAAACGAAAGAGTTCTTCGGCAAATATCTGTTTTTTTATCTGGAGACAACAGAATATATCTAAAACACTGCTTCAAATCAAAAAAGATCTTAATAAGATTTGTTATAATGTAGGGGGCTCACTGAATGGTGCGAACTCGATCCCTCACCTCACCCCCCTCCCCCCCCCTCAGAGTGGGAGGGGGGACAACTTTGAAATCTTAAATGGGAACTCCCATTTTGTATTGCAGATTCGGATTCTACGCCATCAAGTATCTATGTAGTTTTTTGTTTGAAACTTTTTTTTCGATTCGTAACAGATTGCGCTGTAATCGCAAAAAAAAAAACATGGTTGTGAACGTCTATATAGAAAAAATACACAAAAAAGAGAAGCAAGCAAACATGATTTTGTGTTTTTTTATTTTAACATTAAATAACATTTCAAAAAGCCATTCAACAACGAAGAACTTTACTTTATCATACCCATTCAGAAAATGTGTTCGAAAATGTGCCCTTCCACTTCGATACATTTATTTATTCGCAATTGGAATGATTGGTGCACACAACTGAGAAGTGTTTCCGGCGTAATCCTTGAACAAGCGTTGGTGATTCGCTCAATCATGTTTTCCCTCGTAGTTGGCACTTCTGTATAAACTTCAGACTTTAAGTAACCTCACAAAAACAAGCCAGGGGAAGTAAGATCTGGCGATCTTGCAGGCCAACACACTGGACCACCTCTTCCGATCCATCGACGATTGTAGGCTCGCTCTAATACTTCTCGTGCTATTCTTGAATAATGTGCTGGACAACCGTCATGTTGGAACCACATTGTTTGTCGCACGTCCAAGGGAAGGTCTTCAAGTAACACTGGAAGTTCGTTCTGCAAGATGTTTCGATATTTTTCACCATTTAAGTTTCCATCGATGAAATATGAACCAATAAGCTTATTGCCAATTATTCCACACCAAACATTTACGTTCCAAGGATGTTGATGTTCAACTTGGCGCAACCAATGGGGATTTTCGATACTCCAGTAATGCATGTTGTGCCGATTTACCGTACGGTGATTTGTGAATGTCGCCTCCTCAGAAAATAATACTCGAGCAAAAAAATTGGGATTATCTTGTATCCGTTGAAGCGCCCATTGACAAAATCGCACTCGATTTTGAAAATCATCGCCATGAAATTCTTGATGCATGGAAACTCTAAATGGATGATATTTCCTACGCTTCAATATTTGGCAGATAGTGGACTGAGAAATTTCTGATCCGCGAGCTTTTTCTCGAGTACTAATGTGCGGATTATTAGCTACTGCAGCTAATACCGCGATTTCATTATTTTCTCCAGCAATTCTTTTTCAGCGATTACGTTTTCTTGGCTGTACAGTTCCTTCGCTAGAGAACTGTTGAACGACTCGATAAAAAGAAGCGCGCGATCGCACCTTGTCGGGAAAACGTTGTGAATAAAGATTAACAGCATCATCGATATTCTTACCACTTTCTCTATAGATGTAAATCATTTCAATTCTCTCTTGTAATGTTATAGCCTCCATCACTGTTCAAATATTCAACACTAACTAATTTGTATTGGATTAATAATTAATAATCTAAATGGGGATCGGATAATGTGTAAGTATTCATAGCTTGTTAAGTACTGAATAAAGTACGGTTTTATATCGTTGAATACCATTCCAATAGCGAATAAATAAATGTATCGAAGTGAAGGGGCACAGTTTCGAATGCATGGCTTTTTGAAATGTGCTTGCTTCTGTAACGGAACGGGTTTCCTTGTCTGGAAACTTTTGGGGATGGCTAGCCCAAATTCAAATGAGACAAGCCAAATTCCGTCTCGCAGACAACCCCTCCTGCTCTTTTGACCGGCGAGCCACTGCTGGGAAACAAACTTTTTGTTCGGTAGCGAATGGTTTTAGTAATTTTAGCCAAAGATGTTTCCCAACTGCGTTTTCCACCGTCAGTCGAAGCAGGGCCGTTAGTTAGCGTAATGATTGTCGACTTACCCTTCTTGTCGGCTTTCTCTTACCGATGATAACTTCCTCTCCAACCCCCTTTCTAAGGGTTCAAACTGAACTTCTTTTAAATGGCGAAATAATAGAACGACTTATATTTTTACATTTATATATTGAATATTTTAAGACATTGAAAAAAAACTAACAAACTACACAATTAAATAAAATAACAAGTGAACAAAAATGAACAAAACACAATTTTGTTTTAACGAATTCTTTTTGTGACAATTAAGTTAAGCTAACAATCTACGAGTTTAATAAAGTATCAAGCAAATGACAAAACAAAACACAACTATTTAGATGAATTTTTTAGGCTTTTCTTAACAATGTTGATTAACTTAAATTCTAGTAATTCTTACTTTCAAATTATTTATTAAGGGAGAGAGAGAGAGAGAGAGAGAGAGAGTGAACGCGTTACGGTTTTCACGTAATTGCTTTGGTTAGTTTTAAACAGAAATTTTGAACATCTTACCGGCCGATGTGGGAAAAATAATTCTTCTCGTAATCCAAATTTTAAGGCACAAAACTTACACAACACTCACAAAAATTTAGGCAAAATAAAAGGGGGTATTTAAGCGGTTTTAGTACCAAAATCACTAATCACCTCTCGAGGAAAGCTTTTGCTTCCTGTTCTCGAATTTTTAAGCGTATTTTGATTGCCAAATTTTAAGATGAGAAGTTTTAATTCTAAGAATTACAAACACTCGACGAAGGGGGCGCGTGCTTATTCCTGAAGCTAGATTGAAGGATCGCGAACTAATTAATTGTAAACCGCAATGTTAAGGGTTTTTATAAACTTTGATTGTGACGTCAATTCGCACCGATAACTAGTTTCGCTTCTCCTTACAAGAGGGCGCAAGTATGACCGAAGGCGTTATTTTTCTGACTTTCAGACGTCCTACTTGAGAGGACCGTGGGAATTGCTGAACGGCAAATGTAACGTACAATAAACACAGAGCAGATAACATACAAAGTAATACCATATTATTTTAATTACGCGAGTCTTTAAACGAAAATAGATTATTGTTTTCTGTGAGGCAGACGCTACTTAGCAAATGCCACGGTGCCTATCAACTACGTATTAATAAAATGAATTTAAATTCTCGCATTATACAGGATGGAATTTCGAATTCTTACACTTCTCTTTTTTGTGTATTTTTTCTAGATGTTCACAATCATGTTTTTTTTGCGATTACAGCGCAATCTGTTACGAATCGAAAAAAAAGTTTCAAACAAAAACTACGTACTTGATGGCGTAGAATCCGAATCTGCAATACAAAATGGGGGTTCCCATTTAAGATTTCAAAGTTGTGCCCCCTCCCACTCTGGGGGGGTGAGGTGGGGGAGCGAGTTCGGCACTATTCAGTGAGCCCCCTACATTATAACAAATCTTATTAAGATATTTTTTTTTGATTTGATGCAGTGTTTTAGAGATATTCTGTTATCTCAAGATAAAAAAACTCACCCAGTAGATATGTATAATACAGTTCTAGAATGTGAGGACATGTCGTAAATTTAAACGAATCTCCTTTAATTCACACGTCAGAAACCTGTAACAAACTGCGACAGCCCCCTCTAGTAAATCATCTCCGAAACAACACGCAACACGGCCGTCAACTATAGCAAAAGCGAGCTTTAAAAAACAAACTTTTTAAACTCGCTCAGAACAATGGGAGTGCATAGCACATATCTAGATATACATATACCTAGATATGTAGGAACCAGGAAGCCGTTCATCTAAACGTCAAAACAAAAGCGTTTAAAATCGTTAATTTTACGTAACACGACGTATAAGAGAAGACACGCCTTTTTCATACGTGACAATGGTTGCTTTAACATCGTTTTGTTCTCTTCATTAGTTTTGTTTTCTATCTCTTACCTCCGGACTTGCTCGCTTAGTTTTATTGTTTTTTTTTTTGTTTTTTTATAGTTTTATTTTTTCTTCTTCTGTCTCTCTTGCAGTCGAGGACACAGCAGGGAAGCAGTCGGTGTATTCAGAGGCAACTGTCGAACAGTAAGCAGCTTAAAATTACGCCGTATAATGAACTGGTGTCTGCTTTAATTTTCGTGAGCGACAAATTTCTAAGTGACAACTCTGATAAGTTGTAATGACAATGTGAATTTAACTGTGTTATTGTGTGCAAATTTTGAGACAATGAATTTATTCAAATACTTTTAATTGTGGTAAATATTCTTTTTACACTCATGCCTACACACTAAAATTTTATCGGTAAAATTCCCGTACGAATTTTGGGGAAATTTTGTGCCTTTAAAACCGTAGATACGTAATTACTTTTACAAGTAATATGCTATATGATTTTTAACTTGAAAAATATTTTTACTATTGACGCTCTTCTAAATGTGTATTATGCGTATGTATATTCAATGCTTTCGTATAGCATACAAGTCTGGGGTCAGGCGAAAGACATAAACAGGATTTTTATACTTCAAAAACGTATAATTAGAATAATATTATTCTAATATTACATATCTTATCGAGAGTCCTGTAGAGGTGTATTTCGCGAACATAACATCTTCACCTTGACGTCCATTTACCTTTACAAGCTACTCACCTATATATGTGGAATTAAAAATTGCTTTCACACACATGCTGACTATCATAATTATAATACAAGAAATAATAATAAATTAACTTTTGCTAAACCAAACCATTCATTTTATTTGAAATCTCCTTGTATAGCAGGTGCAAGTATTTTTAACAGGCTTCCGGTGGATGTGAGAGAATCCAAAACTATAGCAGATTTTAAACGCAAACTTAAAACACTATTAATTTTAAAGTGTCCATATAATCTTAAAGAATTCGAAGCAGGCCTGGTGCTCTGAGATACATGGTTTTTTGTGCACATAGTTTTATTGTTAACAGTTTTTGTGTATTTTTAGTATTGTTATTTTTATTTCTTTATTAACCGTTTTATTGACCATCACCGTTTTTATGACTTGCCCTATCTATAGGTTATTTATTATAGCCTAAAAGATCAATAAAGTTATTATTATTATTATTATTATTATTATTATTATTATACCATTCAATACTATTAAAGACACGTCAAACAGCCAAACGTCACTCAATCTAAACAAATGCGACCGATGAGATGTATTTAAATGAAATCCACTACTAGATAAAACAGCCGTTTCATGTGATCGAGATCGAAAAAATAACAACGCATTGTAAACAATTTTTTGTACTTGATAAAGTCATTTGCGTACACCATACTCTTACTTACATTAATAATTTCTACGAATATCCAATAGGATTGTCGGAAATTTTGTTCGCCCTGTATCTTCAAAACAAAGAGGTTTTTCAAAAATCATCATAGGACAAAATATTCTTTGAATAACCCAAGGAGTAACCGCTTGAATTTTTGCTGCATGTTTACCTAACACCCTGTATATGTCGCCAACATGATTTGATATTATCTTCAAAAGGAATATAATTTTAAACCTAGGCATTTCTTCGAAAATAATATATTTTTTGTCCGAGCAGTTCATTCTCAAAACTAAGGTGCATTCCATTTAATTACAGTTATTTTTCGTACAAAAGCATGCTATACTTAAGAAAAAAAAAAACAATTTTGGGTGGTAAAACTACATGCTACTTTCAAATAAAATAAACACTTTTTGGCATAACATGATAAAAAGCTAAATATTAACAAAAAATAAAACTTTTCATTTAATGCAATCTCATTTCTGTGTATAGACCACTACTAAAAATTAATGTAAACATAATTACCGAGAATTTGAGCATCCTATACCTCCCATATTAAATCTGATTAGGAAAAAAATAAAGTAAAAATGAGTTCCGCAAGGTTCAGTACTGGGACCGCTGTTGTTTTTGTCTTATATTAACAATACTACAAATCGCAACCGAAACTTTAGCAGTAGGCAGAAGTAAACAGAGATGAAATAAGGGAATAAAATTCACTATTTTTTCTGATGTTCTTTCATTTTTTCTGATAGTCCCTGATACGCTATTAACGTATCCTTTTAAAATTAATTATTTTAATCACGCGCCCTTACAATCTTCATAAAATCATAAAAACTGCATCACTGCTTGATATTCCAAACGGCCCCCAAGCAAAAAAAGATGTGCACATATCTTGTAAATTCTATGGCGTTCTCTGAATGTTACAGCTCTTAGAAGCCCACAAATGTAACTTTCGAACTATACCTTTTCCAATCCTAATCAACGCATTCGGGCGAAAGCACTCATCGCACCAGATGTGACGTGTATACGATCCATCTTTCTAGTAGATGCTTTCGCGTGGAAATTGCACATAAAAGCGGTCAAAGTCGAGTGCGTAATTTGGGAAAGAAGTGCCGACAACCACTTGAAAAGGTATTCATTTTTTTTTTTTGGATCGTATTATTTGCGCAGTACTTAATTAGATTTGTATGTGCTGTTAACAGGAACTCCTCTTGATTTGAGCAGCGTGGAAAGTAATTTAGCGTAAATATATGTATAGATAGATAGTTCACATGTTATGGCATTTTAAGGTTAAGAGTAGAAGATTTACGCAGGTAGAAAATGTTCTATGAAAATCATAATATAGAAAAGGCAAGATTTCTATGAACTGAAGTAAAAATTATATGCTAAATGTAACAACGTAGCCAAAACAATTATTATTAAGTTGTTTGATTGCAAATATATATTACTTTTTAATATTGTTTTTTTTTTGCAGGTTGGATAGTAGATGTGGCCAAACAGCCTTACAGCTGGGTAAGTATTCCTAGTAATTAATAATATATAGCTAAAAGAACGCGTAATATTTAAGTATATATTGTAGTAAGGTATTAGGCGTTTACGAAAATTGGATTATAAAGTATCTACCGACTTTCTATCCTGTTCTAGCACATTGTAAATTCTATGATCTCCTTTCACTTTCTGTACATCGGTATATATCCGATCCAATTTTCGTAAACTCCTATTAATATTTAGTCATTCAAATTATTGAACTTCACTGTAATGTCACCGGACTGTTTGACACTCACAGGTTATGTTACTGTGACCTGTGACTAATAACACATATGATTTTACTGTAAACATTATTTAATATTATGTTATAACGCATTTTGTATAAACTAAGAAAACTTGTTGGAAATTCAAAATTAGATCTTTACAGAATTAATTTCATTTTAAATTGTTATTTTAAAGAAAATCTCGGTTATCACTTACCCATTAGTAAACAAAATAAAATTCATCGACGTACCATGCCTTGAAAAAAAAAACACTAGAACGCTGGATAGCGTCGATGAACAGATGACTGATGAGTTCAGTTTTCATTGATTGCTCTTAGAGGATATACCATTGTTAAAGCTTATTTATACATTTTTCTTCTTTTTTCCTAAAATTTGGCTCAGTATGGTTAGAAATTTGTGTTGACTAAATACACAGGTCATAATATAAAATATTTTTGAACTTGAATCTGCTGTTCTTTGCACATTTTTTTCAATTTCAAAAGATTTTTCCAATTTCACTTTAAAATTTGCTGTTGTAAAATTGTACATACAAAACGTGTTGTCTTTTTCAGCAAGTAATTGCAATTGTTACAGCTTTTAAATCATGTGGATAAACCTCAAATCTGCGTGTATCGAATTATTGTGTGTTAGGTAGTATAATATTATAAGATGTCTAAAAACTAACTTACATACCTTGAAACTGTAAATCAGTGGCAAACATGGCGCAACCAGGGTGAATAATACAAGAGTAATTTGATATGGGTAACAGGTTTCCTTATTGCTCTCTAATCGCTATTAACAAGCGGCAATAAAATATATGAAATATTTTCTTTAGAAAACCAATATGGCTGTCTAAATTCTGCATTACTAAAACAGCTCATAGGATTTTGTGCATCCCAGATGTATCGTTTCGGTTATCTATTATTATTATATAGGGTATTCCCGTATAGTGGTTAATTAAAGTTTATGATGTTGTACTTTTTACTTATATTTGAGATTTTGGCACCATTATCTGTTCGATTGGAAATATAAATGTGTAATACTTATCTACATTCATACACTGAGAGAAATGAAATGGTTATTTCAACATTTTTCGTTGTGTCACGAATTGTGAGCATTGATTTAACCATGTTGCATTTAAGTGAATCATATGCTCCTATTTGAAACAAACATATTTATATTGTTGCACACTTAGAGTTAATTTACAAGATTATAGTGTTCAGGCGTAACCATATTTTATCTTGTTGGTTTAATCCCACAAACTGTCGATTTGACATTTGAAAAAGGTGTTCTTTAAATATTTACTATCGGTGTTAATTCAATGAAATGTAATATTTAATACTATTTCATTAAGGTGATCGCACATGCGTATAGTCAGTCAGTATCAACCTCCGTAGCAATAAGACCTATGTTTGTAAGTTTCTGCAACATTAATATTGAATAATAAAGTAATCAAAACCCATCGCGCAGTATATATATAACATGGCGCAGTCAGAATAAAAAACAAACAAAATACAAAAAAAAAAATCAGTGAAAGGAATAAAAAGTGCAACAAATTATAAAAAAAAGTGTCAGAAAGGTACAAAACAAAATGGAGAATATATCTCAACCCAAGAAGATGAAAATGGAGGGTGACCTAGCACAAAATTGGAGCCAATTCAAAGACGATTGGGAATTATATTCTACCGTGAGTGGTTGCAGTGAGAAAACAGCCGAAATACAAGCAGCGACGCTGTTACAACTGTATAGGAAGAAGTTCGAGAAATTTAAATAATATTGAAATTACGCTGGAAAACACATCGATCGACAACCGGATGCAGGAGCAAGACACAAGACACGTTTCACCCAAGGGCCGCACAAGGATGGAAGATCATTGGAAAGAGGTGTCCGGCAAATTCAAACAAGATCGTTTGTAACGGATTCGAACGATTCTAGACAGGTCGGTGTACACGTTGTAATTTTACGCATGCGCAAAACAGTTGTCAGCTTATGTACAATATGTAATAAATGTAATCGTAAAAATATTTTTGCCTCTAATTGTTTAAGTAAATCGATTAATATGATAAAAACCAATTCGTTGAAAATAATGACTATTTGGTGGTAGTATTACGAAATCGGTAAATGCTGATAACGAATTTTGGTTAAATGTTGTTATTAATGATTTATTATGAAACGTTAAATTGTACTTTCTTTTCAAATGTATGAATAAAACCTTTATAATTTTTTAGTTATGTTATTAAGCTAATATATAAGTTTAGTATATAATGCCGTAAATGTTTTCTTCTATTACCTACTATAGTCTTCCTAATTAGGCAATACATAGCTATAGCAACAATGGATTAATTGCTGAATGTGGGGGCGGATTTTTAATTTCATCGATAGATCCATCGATTACAGTATATCTCTGTTTAAAACATAAATAATAGAGTAATCGATGGATCCATCGATGAAATTAAAAACTCGCCCGATCAGTAATGTGATTTTAAGCAAAATCGAAAATGGTTTCGCTAACAAGAAAATCTTTGTGTGTTGAACTACATGCAAATAGTCATTCCATGAATACTACAGGTAGGTTAAATGAAACAATATAAGTTTTCAATCAACATTTTATAGTGCTAAACCAATATTATAAAATATAGAGACATTATTACTTCGTGTGTCTACACAAGTAATTATGTGGGATAATGTTGTTGTATTATTCAATACCCGGTAGAAATTGTAATGGAAATTAAGTACATGTTCAAAGAATCACGCGTAGTCTGTTTCTTATAACATTTATATTATTCAGTTAACTAACGCAATTTAACATTTTTTACGTATTGCATTAACACTAAAATATCATTGCTCATATTGAAAAGGAAAAAAGTGTTCAATACACCATTTCATTAGTTAATATAACACTTTTTTTCTCTCGGTGTAACATAGCAAATTTGGAGTCTCTACTTGCAGTATTAACCGAGGTATTAATTTCTAAATAGTGCAGTAATTAAGTGACTAAAAAAAAGGAAAACTTAAATAACTAAAAACCGGCAAAATGTAGCTATAGGAATAGCTAATGAAAACTGACGCATTTATGGTCGTAGAATCTAAAAATGAATAAAAATTATATCATTCTATTTAAAATAACAAAGTTGACGCCCATTTCCGGTCAACCGGTAGTGATATTTTGGTTAAAGTATTTCACATTTATAGTTCCAATCGAACAGATAATGGTGCCAAAATCTCAAATATAGTAAGGAAGTAAATAATAGAACATCATAAACTTTTAATAAACCACTTACGTGGAACACCCTGTATATTATATCGATGTAATCCAAAAAGTCCTCTATATCTGCCATTAATTCCCATGTGCATCCCATTAATTAAATCTGGATGGCGGTGGACAACTAGACGTGATTTATATGGATTTCAGTCGATCCTTCGACACCCTTAATCATCTATATAGTGCTGCTGCGAACATGTTCATACTAAGGCTTCAATAACTTCTTCTAAGCCATCAAAGCATTATATTTTGCTTGTAAGTTCGTATTAGTAAGCTGGAATACGCGTTAATTGTTTGGATATTTCTAACTGAAATTGAGTGAATCGAGTGAAAGCTTTTGAGATATTTATATATTTATTATACTTTAGAATCGATGGAGTCGTGAGAAAGGAACATTGATTGAACATGGAATTGACGCACTATCCCAGAAGAGACAGAGGAAAACTGCCTCATTTGTAATGAATATCATTAACCACAGGATGAACTACCCTGGTTGTAGAATTCACCCTTTTGTGCTATGTATGACCTTTAGAAGATGTATTTTGCGTTGCCTAGATTATTTTTTTTTTCAATTTATATTCCGCATTATAAGATGTGACTGTTTACTATCGTCATATGATTAGATATATCTTTGCTATCACCGTATCTACGTATATTTAACAAGTGGATGAATATATTTTATTTTAAACAAAAATTATTTTATGTGTTTCATATAAAAAAGAGATATTCTTAAACAATTAATTTGTTCGGTTTAAAAAACGCTCTTTATCAATATATAACCCGAATGTACTAATAGTTAAATATACGCCTAAATATACTAGATATGTCGTATATAGCGTCTTCTACCGTCCCGAGTGTTTCTACCCCTCCAGCATCACCATCCTCAGGATTCCTGAGGCTCGTGTTATCGCCGAGTACCAGCGGCAGTACACCTAACAGGGTTGTTGATGGTCATTGAGGCAGGGAGTGCGGTTCGCCAGATAAGGGATGTGTACGGGGTCGCAACCCCCGGGATAGCCGCTTTCAGGGCCGTTCCAGTGCGGACTAGACAACTCTATTAGCTTCACGCGTGCCTGCAACGCTTTATTGTTTTCGTACGTACGGGAAAGAGAAGAGCAGTGTGAAGAGGATAAGTAAACAAGGGCCAACAGTTTCGATCGATAGATTTGAGCAATTTGATTGTTTAGATGTTTGTAGTGAAATGATTAAAAGTTGCCATTAAGAGTTTATTCGCACAATCGCACAATACGCAGTTACCAACGTAATAGCGAAAGCAAATACCTCTTTTATTTCAAAGAATATATGTATGTTATATTAATTAACTTCATAACCTAACGTATTAATATTCCCCGACTGTATATTTTATAACTTTATATATGTATATTTTATGTTAAATTTAAAAAATCTAGATGTATAGAAATGCAAAGTTGTTTATTGAAATATCTATTTTTTAATATTTACCGCCATATTCATAGTTCTTCTTTAAGCACTTTCTAGTATAAAAATTTTTGTTTCATAGAAAATATTTTTACTTAAGGTTACCTTGGATAAGGAAAATCTTAGGATACCTTAAGAAAAAAAGTACTTCATATAAATTTAGGTATTTGACACATGTTTGTCATTTTGGGTGTCATTAAGAATTTATTCAATATCCTGGGCCAAACAACGCAAATTTGGTACAGTGGAGCGATTCGACACAAAGCCCTGCTGGGAAGGAGAGAAAGTACAAATAATGGTAATAGGCCTGTTGTTGAAGATGTCACTAGCTCGCCCTCATTCCGTCACATTCAAGATACAAACATGCGTATTACTGCATTCCTGCTTCGCGCTTGTTCTAGAAAAAAAAAACTAGAAACGATGTCGTTTGAATTTGCGGTGTTTTCTGGTCCGGGTTTGTCCTAGGGAAGATTAAAAATTCTGGCTTTCGCGTTTTGATCTAGGAAATACTAGGACGCCCTACTAGCACCAGAATACAAAAATTACCGTTAAGTGCAACACCCTATATGCTTCAATACCTTGCAATGAAGGAACTTACCATTCGATAGTTATATAGAAAAACAAAAACTGAAAATTAAGTAATTAGTCCAGGAATTTCACCACCAAAAACGGGTTCGCTCGGCAAAAAATCCTGATAATTGATTTTTCGATTGGATTATGTCCAGAGGGTGTACCCTAAGTATAACACCAAGTTTGTGTCGTCCGAAACCGCGTTAGCGTTAGCCGCCATCTTGAAAAACGCCTTTTTGCAAATATCTCGGAAACGGTGAGTTTTACGTTAAAAATTGTGAGGACCTTATTTATTCAGATTTATAAAAATCTCAATTTCATAGCTGATGAAATGATCTCCTTGTTAGAAATAAGATGCAGAAGATAACCATGATGACGGTACTAAGTTTGAAGACTTTAAAAAACGAAATGACAATATTTTATTTTCTGTCATATTCTTATCTCCATTTTATCGTTTAGTTTTCACATTCCATAAACAAAAAATAGAAGAAAAATCTTGTTTATTTAAATTTAAATGAATTTTATCGACTGACAAGTTTTGGTATATGTCAATCACAATCAAAAATTGTATGGCTTTCATTAAATTTTTGTTATAAAACTCGTTTCAACGGTAATGCCATACCAAAACGACACTAATCTTTATCAATCACTCTTCATATCTTCCTATTCTCATCAATTCTCATGATGCATTTATTTACCAACAACATACCATCTATTGTACCCTCTTCCTGCCGCTAAAACGCGATTATCTTAAAAGTGGAATCCTAAGTACAGCTTTTCCACTTCTTAATTGGGAATTTACCTTTAGAATGAGGGCAATCAAAGCAGCATCGACGGCGCCCGCAATTAGCGGAAATGAACGTTATTAAGCCTATCAGCGATCAAGCGACCACTTATTAGGTCCGCAACTATACGCATACGTAGCCGAAGAGGGTGGCAATCGAGTTAGCCGTGACACGATCATCCTTCTTGATAAGTTAATGATGCCACCATTAGATGCCTTGGGTAATTCGCCCTAACAGAATTTTCGATTATAACTCGACCCTGTTTTAAACGTATTGCGAGAATATCCCTAGAGGCTCCTCCTCATTGTCTCCCGACGAGTACCTAAAATCGTATGTTTGCATAAATAAGAGATAGGCAAGATGATAGAGGTATTTACAGAGTGTTTGCAGTTTGTGTTGATTGTACTTTTCCAAGCCGATACGGCGTATTATTAGTTGGTTCGCTTATTGGCGTCGTTCATTAAGGACAGATGATAGATTAGACTTTGGTATTATTGATAATGAAGGAAATAGAAAGGATTATGATTTCATACTAGATATAAATACATCTGTTTTGGCAAGGATTATAAAGAAATATTCAAAGCATTCAAGACTAACAATGAGTTCATGAAATTATTTTGATGCGCAATTTAAGCAATAGAATTCTCCTAATGGTACTTATAAAATACCTGAAGTTGCCAGTTGCCTTCACCATAGCAAGATCTATGCAAACATCTTAACTAGGAAGTTAATTAACCAACAACAATCTGGATGTTGTCGGTAAATTAACTTTTTTCAGATATCTTTAATGGAAGCACTTGCTTTTCTATCTAACGAAGAAAAATCTCCAATTTGATAGAATCGAATGAAGCTTGGATAGTTTGTAAGCCTTACAGAACTGTGTAAAATATTGGTGTGTATTTCGGCTGAAACAGAAAGTAATTTTGCTAGCATTAGGAAAAGAATTAAGTCCAGAATCATTTAATCATTTATGCTTGCTTATTATAGGAAAATCCAAGTGCCTACGTTAAGTGTACGCCTTATCTTTTTACTTTAAAAAACAAAGTCATACATTAATGTCTCCTTCATCAGTTTGGTTGTTTGGTCCAAACGATTAATGATTTCCCCGTGTTTGATATTGTGCAAAATGTCATTCGCAATATTCATCAACATAAATGACTCGAGTCTATTATCAGACATAGTATTCATCAATCTATCTTTAATGAACTTTATAGTCGACAATGACCGTTCACAAGCTACCTGTAAAATTGACAAGGAAAGAATATATTGATACGCCAGCGCCAGTGTGGAATACGCTTATGCTTAGTACTACAGTTTTGACGTTTTTTTGACTTTGTGCACGCTTTGGTTTTTCTGAGCTTCCTTCACTCTTCCTTTGTGTTTAGTTGTTTTTCAGAAGAGCCATCTGAATCTGAATCTTCGTCATTAAATCCGGCATAATTTGTTTTGAAAGAATCTTGGAATGCTAATTTCATAGTCATCCAGTTCCCTGCAAAACTCGTCAGCTCTTCCTTTAGTTCTGCAAGGGTTGCAGAAGAGTTAAATTTGATCAGTTTTTCTGGCAATATTTTCCTTTGGCGATTTCATTAAAATTATATGGGTCCAGAACGCTCAAATCTTTGTAAAATTTATCCTTTTTTACGAATCTTTTGTTAATAGATTCTATTACAGTATCCATAATGGCGTTGAAGAAGCCAATCCTAAATTTATCTTTCGGATTCAGTAGCATTTCATTAGAGGCTTTCTCATAAAAAAATCTCTTCTTTCTTTTAGGCCGAGTTTCAGGCTGTAGTTCTTCAATAACAAATTCAAATTCTCTGTTTTTAAAAACCAGTTTAGCCCAATTTATAAATTTATCTGTAGAAGCTTTGATTTCTGTGTTTTCCTTTGAAGTTTTATTAAATTACTGAAAAAGTTGTCAACCATGGAGTTACATTTCAACAAATCTAATCCTGCATTCTGCGCGTACCTTAAGGGGGTTACTACATATCTTATTCCATATTCGAAAATTTAAAAAAGTGAGCAAAGAAAATATCGATTTTGTAAAACTCATAAAAAAAACGTCTTTAGAAATTTTATGAAATCTTTCACTTAAATCTTGGGACAATACTAGATAACGTGTGTAAAAGTTCAATGAGATCAGACACGACGTTTCTAAGAAAAAAGGACATACGTAATGGCAGTTTTCCCATATGGATAAAGATATGTAGTAAGAAGGCCAGTTATTGAGAACAATTTAAGGAATATCTGCGCAATCACGATATTTTCATATTTTAGTAATTGTCCCTTGTAATTGGCAACTGTCGCTCTTGCGTCTGGTGTGATTTTTGTTGTATTTTCTATTGTATTAAAAACATCGATAAAGTTCACATACAATGCTTTATCGGGTTCATTGAAATTACCAAAAAAAAAAAAATATTTAACGCTGTTTCTTTTGATCACTATCGAGTTTCTCCTATCAATTGAAGCTTATTCGTTAATGTGATTCTTTGGAAAATACGGCTATACAGTTCAGTAACGAAAAAAAAAACGATGCCGCTTTGATGTGGAATTTAAAAATATCTGACAGAACAAAATTTAAAATATGTACATAGCACCATATACAGCGACCGGCATAAATATTGCAACATATGGGAAATTCTTTTATTATTAAAATATTCTAATTTTTTTTTTTTTTTTGGGTATAGGTTGTGCATGTCTAGCAACCCCAGAATTTATTTTGACATACGTCATGTGACCACTAGTATGGCGGTAAATTTAAAAAATATGCCATGAATTTCCAAAGAGTGAGGTTAGATGACATGATATCAAAAAAAGTGTGCAAATTTTTGTGAAGATATTTAAAAAAAATGAAAATCACAATTTTCTAAAACATTGTTTAATTGAATTACATATTTCAATTTTTTTTTCATTTTTAGCAGCTCAACAGTAGTAATATTTCTAAATCTGGTTGATACTCAAACAATTTGTCAATTTTTGCATAATTAACAGAGCGAAAACTGAAAAATAAAGGTATTATTATTATTATTATTGTTGTTGCAAGAGACTGTATATAATACTAATAAATGAAAGTTCACAAACATTTTCATTCTAAACCACTTAGCAAACATTATTTTTATTGAAAATTATAATACTTTTTAACTGTAATAATTATATAATTATATAATTCTTTCCAAGAAAAAGGGAAAAATTACTCCTAATTATTACAGTTAAAAACAGAAATACATTAATTTGTTATTTTCTCACTGTAAAAACTTGCGATCGAATGTACAATAATAAAATACGTAAAAATTGTGATTTTTAATTTTTTTAAAGTATCTTTACAGAAATTTGCACACGGCCTCAGAATTGAACTCTAAACAACTTTTTCAAATAACTTTTTTTGATATCATGTCATCTAACCTCACTTTTCAGAGATTCAGAGCATATTTTGTAAATTTACCGCCATACTAGAGGTCACGTGACGTGTGTCAAAATAGATTTTGGGGTTCCTAGACATGCACAACCTATCCCCAAAAAAAAGTTTTAGTATATTTTAAATATAAAAAAAATTCCCATATGTTGCAATATTTATACCGGTCACTGTATATGAATATGTTATCAATTTGCGAATATTTTTTCTTTTCAACACCGAGAGAAAAAAAAGTGTTGTATTAACTAATAAAATGGTGTATTGAACACTTTTTTCTTTTTCAATATGAGCAATAATATTTTTGTGTTAATGCAATACGTAAAAAATGTTAAATTGCGTTAGTTAACGAAATAATAGTAAATGTTATAAGAAACAGGACGACCCGTGATTCTTTGAACATGTACTTATTTTCTATTAACAATTTTCTACCTGCTAATTGAATAAAACAACAACATTATCCCAACACAGTTACTTGTTGTAGACACACGAGTATAATTGTCTCCTATAATTTATAATATTGGTTTAAGCACTATAAAATGTGATTCAAAACTTATATTGTTTCATTTAACCTACCTGTAGTATCATCGAAGACTTTTGCATGTAATTCAACATCTTTAGGTGGTTATACGAAAAAGATTTTCTTGTTAGTGGAACCATTTTCGATTTTTAAAATCACATTACTGATCGGGCGAGTTTTTAATTTCATCGATGGATCCATCGATTACTGTATCATTAATGTATTAAACACAAATATACTGTAATCGACGGATCTATCGATGAAATTAAAAATCCGCCCGCACATTCAGCAATTAGTCCAATGATAGCAACGCATAGCTATATATTGCCTAATTAGGAAGACTATAGTAGATAATAGAAGAAAAACATTTACGGCATTATATACTAAAATTATATTAGCTTAACAACATAACTAAAAAATTATAAAGGTTTTATTCATACATTTGAAAGGAAAGTACAATTTAACATTTCATAATAAATCATTAATAACAACATTTAACCAAAATTCGTTATCAGCATTTACCGATTTCGTAATACTACCCACCAAATAATCATTATTTTCAACGGAATTGGTTTTTATCATATAAATCGATTTACTTAAACAATTAGAGGCAAAATGATTTTTACGATTACATTTATCACATATTTTACCATAAGCTGGACAACTGTTTTGCGCATGCGTAAAATTAACGTGCACACCGACCGGTTCTAGAATTGTTGAATCCGTTCAAACGATCTTATTTCAATTTGCCGGAACCCTTCTTTCCAATGATCTCCTTTCCTACACTTTTTTTTTATAATTTGTTGCACTTTTTATTCCTTTCACTGATTTTTTTTTTTTTGTATTTTGTTTGTTTTTTATTCTAACTATGCCATGTTATCTATATATACTGCGCGATGGGTTTTGATTATCTTTATTATTCAATATTAATGTTACAGAAACTTACAAACATAGGTCTTATTGCCACGGAGGTTGGATACTGACTGACTATACGCATGTGCGATCATCTATATGTAATAGTATTAAATATTATATTTCATTGAGTTAACACCAATAGTAAATATTTAAAGAACACCTTTTTCAAATGTCAAATCGAAATTTTGTGGGATTAAACCAACAAGATAACATATTGGTTACGCCTGAACACTATAATCTTGTTAAATTAACTCTAAAGTGTGCAACAATATAAATATGTTTGTTTTAAACAGGTGCATATGATTCACTTAAATGCAACATGGTTAAATCAATGCTCAAATTCGTGACACTACGAAAAATGTTGAAATAACCATTTCATTTCTGTCAGTGAACATGGAATTGCATCCAACAGAATTCAAAACAGAAATAAAAATACGAAAATAGGCTTTACAACAACAACAGTCACATCAACAGTAACCAGAAACCTTCACGAAACGACACTTACTTATCGATTGGTGTCCCATTATACCAAAGCATTCAATAAATACCGACCTACATATTAGACTGCTTATAAAGTGAACATCGCACGGCACAATCCGAATCCCCTCAGAATCGGAGCCACGGTATCCAGTTTCAATATGACACGTCGGTAACTGAATTCTCGTCCACGGTAACAATATTCCCGTTTGTCACCTAGACTGTCAACGGAAACACCTTCGTCACGATTGGGATTCCGAGGCGGCGCGGGTCAACAGGTCCTACTGGCTCCTCTATATATAATCTCAACTAGAGAGGAACGTCATACCTCGCCAGATTAAGACAGATTAGAATATATTAAAAAAGAAAATAAAAGAAACCAAAAAAAAAAAGAAGAAGAAGAACTATGGTGTATATATACATATATGCATGGTGGAATCCCGCTTAAGTTGTCCGAGATAGTTGCTGCGTAACTCTAAACCTTTTTCGCTTCGACTTCTAGCGTTCACCGTGTGACATCTTCGTCTCGCGCTAAAGAGAATTTAAACTTAGAGAGAGCTCCGAGTTTTAAAATCTGAAATTGTATTCATTTTCTGTCAACTATAAGGGAGAGGTTATTGTCTATTCCGTAGAGCGGGCAGGTTCTCCTGCATATTAGCGGCTACCGGCTTTGAAATACCTCGGGAATTAATAAATTTGGATCCGTTGAAGTGAATAAAATTTCAATAAAACTGGCCCGGTAAGTCGACAGGAACTGTGTAATTGTTATTTTGTTTGTACGACTGCCATAACACAGAGACGGATACAAAAGAAACTGCCCTAACAGCCAGAACTATTACATAGATATTTTTAAAAATATATTTCATAAATATTTTTCGTGAGAGGTTTTTGAATATATTTTTTTCTAAATATAGATAAAATATTCAATTAAAATATTTATTCCATATTTTAAAATTAATGTAAGCGCTATATTTTTTCTAAAATATTTGTAAAATATTTATATGAAAATTGAGATTTTTTTATGCAATCTATTTAATTTGTCAAAATGAACTAGAATTGTTCTTGGTTATTTAGAATGTATAACGTCGATAACGAAAAGTTGAAACATACATAGAGTTGTCTAAAAGGCAAGAACTTGTTTTTTCACACTCACCATACAAGTTTATAATCGATAATTCTGGCATCTTTTAAGACATACTGAAGGTTTATCAAATTAATCACTATTTTTTAATTGAAGTGTTCTAAATAAAAAACAAACGTATTTATTATTATTTTATTTGAATAAGCCAATAAAAATGAAAAATATCTCATTTTTTAAGTCTAGCCTTGGCTGGTGCCAGGTACAACCCTATGGCTTTTTTCATATCTTCGATAATGGCGCTCTCATGGCGTTTCCTTGTGGCCTCTAAAACAATGTCAATTGTATTAGATCATACCATGAATAAAACATCGTACAACATTATCAACACCTACTAATACATTTGGAGCATTTACAATAATTGGAGTGGTAGCTACATTCTAATACTTACGATACTTATTTTTACTTTATTTCATAATATTTGAAACATTCTACGTACCAAACAATAAAACAACACAACGTATGCTAACCTCTATTTGAGGTTATGACGCTTATCTACCGAGATGAATCTCTTAAGCAAATCAACTAGCAATTTATCTGGTAGATGCAGTACATATATGATGCATAAAATTCCTACAATTATATTATTAAACGATTTCTGTACATAGCGATATTGAGCATTCCAATTATCTTATAAATGCCATGACATGTTCAAAGTTTTGCTTACCTCGTAGTCACCACAAAAACTAAAACACACTCCGCAACAATTAATTACTCAGTTAACCCTAATCTGCCCTAATCGTATACTATTATAAACTATAACATGTAACGGACAAACGAATGAAAACATTGTTGATACGCACGTGCGCGTATGCATTTTATGTACCTAATCCATAGACGCATAAATAATACTAAATCATATAACACCGGCACCGTAATGAATAGAGGTGTTGTGTTGACGTTCGCAACTTACAAATATTACAAATAATATAATACAAAACGCAGATGTATTAATAGAAAAGTTACAGCGCTCAACTTAGATACTAATTAAATCATATTAGATATATATTATCTAATTTAATCTTTAAACTATCATTTTAAATAGGTACATACCTACTTAATATGTATGCATATTTTATCCATTTTATATTATTCGTCCTACGCACCAAACGTACAAAATCAAATATTCAATCTTTTTTTATATGAAATAAATATTTACAGAAATACAAAGCAAAATATTCTTGCAGAGTTATGAAAAATATATTGAGAAAATCTTTTTTCAATAATAACGTAATAGTTCTTGCAATCTAAGGGAATACACAGATAAGTTTTACGACAAAAGAAAAGAAAATATGCTACCTTCAATATGAACAGCACAATTCAGTAATTGCACGTTCTGCTGAGCAGAAATCTTAGTAAATTTGTGAAAATATACAATGTAAAATTAATTTATTGTTGCAAATTTACATTAAAAGAAATAAATATTCCGCCAACATAGATATTAACACTCAGATAGTGTGACATTACTGAAAAGGATAGACGCTTGTTATGTCTAAGAAGTTTAATTTGGAATCTTTTTCTATCTCTAATGTAAAAAATGTATTTTTGGATAATAACTAATGAATTGTGTTAAAGCAGAATGGATGTTAGTTTAGGGTAATATGATTATACATTCATCAACATATCGTTTATAACTAGAGACCGGATTATATGCAAAGAAAAACTGGAATATATGCACATATATATGCATCGATTTTTGAGAAAATATGCATAAACCTGGAGCATATATGCAAAAAAATTGCGACAATATGCAAAATTTTTACATAAAATAAATAAGAGCAGAAATTTAAACAGTAACTTTATTGCACAAATTTTTTTCACAACATATTTCTAAAACAAAAATGTTTTTCAAAATTGTGTAAAAGAAAGTTTTGTCTTCTATCAGAATACATATGTTTCGAAATAGAAAAGCTTCTTTCAACATCCACAGATGTAATTGGTGAATTTTTTAGCTTTGCAATACATTCTAAACTAAAATTAAAGTCGAAATCGTTTACTGTTTCACCTTCCAAAATTTTCTTAACTATCTTCAATTTCAAATACCCCGCATTTTTATTTATCACTTTTTTAAATTTATCGTATATAGAATTATCTATTGTACCCTTAACCTTCTTACATAGCATGTCATATTCGTCTACTATTTCGACTGATTCCGAGAGCGACATCCCTTGCGTTTCTAGTTTACGAATGGAACTTGAAACAAAGCTATAATTTGCCTTAATATGTAAAAGGTTTTGTAGCAGTTCTTTTGATGTTACTATCTTTTTACAGTTTTCTAGAGCAATGCAGTCAGCAGTGATTTCAAGAATTAAATTTTTTATTCCTTCAAAATTATCGGCGAAAAAAATTGCAGCCTCTAACCATGTACCCCATCTCGTAAAAATCGGTTCATGAGGCAACTTAACACCGGGAAGTCGCTCCTTATAAAAACTTTTTTGACATTGCTAATTAATTCATTAATCAAACGGAATTGATTCCTAATGTCTCCCGCTACACGATTGAACCCATGAGCTAAACAAGTAGTATGAATAATGTTACTATAAAAAAAAAATTAATTTTGCGCGGCTTTTATCATGTATGGTGCAGCGTCGGACAACATTCGTAACATTTTTTCACAAGGTATACTTCCAGGTAAAAAGAAATTTGATAAACCTTCTTGAACGAATTGGGCAATTATCACATTATTTGTTTTTTGAAATTCTTTACAATAAAGTAAATATGATTTACCTACAATATCTTCATGAAGAATTCCTATTAACAAATGGGCAATATAACAGCCACACTTATCCCTACTTTCATCTACCATGAAATAAATAAAATTATTCCCTACCAATTGTTGATTTTCTGCTATTGTTTGCTGGTAACAAGTGTGACATAATTTTTTCGTAAGGTACTTTCGTCAGGTAAATTATCTTTGCAATATTTTTGCAGAAATGATTTCAAGTTCACATTATTTAATCTTGCTAATGGTATGTTAAGACGAAATTAATGCGTTACACAGATCCGTATTATATTCTTCTTGTTCTGAGTTTCGTGAAGTTGATGCTACACATTGACGTATTGATTGCTGCACATATGCGAATCGCTTTAGTTTTTCACAATTTCCAATATGTGATGGAGTTTTAGCCTATTGATCAATCAGGTATTTTCTCTCAGAAAACACCTACAACAACAATCGTCATTTTATATCAAAAGTTATAGAATTAAAAACAATTGTAAAGCTTTTAGTAAAATTAAACTTTAACCAGTTTACTGCAGGCTCGACAAAATATTTTGTCGCCGTCCTTTACCAGTTCAGGATATGGCTTAATCCATAAAGAAATTTTGTTCGCTATATTCATTGTATGTACGCACAGTATTTAAAAACGTAACACAATTACATGCTGTTTCGCACAAAGATATTCAATGAATGAATGGTTTATTTGGGAATTAATAAGAATAAAACGTATTTACCATATCCCTTCTGCTAGGCGAAATTAAACACGTGCAGTTCTTGGAAAAAGGTATTAGAGAAACCAATGTAAAAGATTTATCGTTCTAAGAATTGTCGGTTGTCGATCTACATTAGAAATTACTAGGAATTTTTACTAATAGAAAGGATAAGAAAAAGCTTAAATATGCAATAACTAATTAGCGCTAATTAACTTCAATTAGTGTAATACGTCTACATATAGACTATAATTAAAGATACGCAAAAAATAAAATATATGCACTTTGCATATAATCCGGTCTCTATTTATAACAACAATTCTACATAAAATTGCTTTCTTTGTCAAAAATTCCTTAAATTCACGATACACGATTATATTTACATATTTACGAAACCACATTAAAATGCAAAATCCATAAAAAAATTAAGTCCTTCTTTCACAATTTCTATATGTACCTATATACCAAACATAGATTTTTTTCTTTTTTACTGCGAGTAAATAATATTTTCTATCTTCAGATCTTTTTCTATTCCAGATACAGCCCCGACGGAGACCTGTCATTTCCGGGATTTGGCAGTGCTTGCGGCGGAAGCTCCTCCAGCATGGCTTACCTCAAGTCCGCCCCGTATCCGGTTCCGGCGTTAGGACTGCACGGACTTCCGGTGGACACGTTGCACTCCTCCATGGGCTACCCAGGAGGTAAACGCACCAATAAAGATACTCCTCTAAAGACAACAGAGAGATTATTTATCGAAACCGGTGGAATCGGAAAAATACACAATGCGATTCGTTCACAAACCGATAGATGGCGCTTCCTATAACCGAAATACCTACCGCGGGATTATTATTTGACCGGTGTAGCGCGATTTTTGATTGCTAATTTTGGCCGATTCGTGGTTGGATCGTTCACTAACGAGAGCCCCCGATAAATATTTAACATTGTATTAAGCGCGCGTCGGCCAATAAGCGTCCGAATAAAATTATAAATTGTTATTAAATCGGCGTTCCGGATAAACCGATAAAATATCGCGCCGTCGTGACAGAAGCGCCCTCTAGCGGTGGACGTGGATGTTATTAATTGAATTTATGAAAAAAATACTCACAACCTTTGCTCACAACTCGCAACTGTGGCACTGATGATACTGCACACATTATAACACCTTAACGCAATTTTTAAAGTATTCTATCTATTGTAGTATCACTTATTTCTCACGGGTTTGCAATAGATACTTTTCATACGTGTAAATGTTAAATCACTGATTATCTTTGAGCAACTAAACTCAACATTTCTCTCTATTAAATTTATACACCCTAGGTCCAACACTTTTCAATTTATACATAAAGTAGTCTTGTTTCTATTAAATATATACCTGACGATTTATGCTGATGATGTCGTAATGTTAACAGCTCCTAATATAAATACTCATATCACTGAAAATACAACAAATTCTCTATTAAATAACTTATGCAATTGGTTTTCGCAAAATAAACTGTCTTTAAGTTTAGAAAAAACAAAATACATGGTATTTCATGCCAGACAAAAGAGTATCGAACATTACAATTTAACTATAAACAAAAAAGAATTATTTTGCTGTGATAGTACTAAATTTTTAGGAGTTATTTTTGATCACACGTTGATATGGAAAGAGCAAAAGTTACACCAAAAAGCTTTTGCTTTTAAACGCTTAAGGTCTCAGATATCTGTAGATTGTTTAATTTCACTGTACTATGCTGATATTCAGTCTAGATTACAGTATGGTATACTCTTATGGGGAAACTCGGCAAGTTCGCATCAAGTATTTTTAGCGCAAAAGTCTGTGATTAGAAGTGTTGTTGGAGCTCATTTTTATGATTCTTGTCGACCAATTTTTAAAAAATATAAAATCCTTCCTCTTTCATATTTTATACATTTTTGAATCGTCATGTTATATATACCAGTCAAAAGTAAATATTCCGACCAACGCGAAAATTCATGATTATGACACTAGAATAAACGATCAACTGCACTTACCTTCTAGCTCAATGAATATTATTAGCCAAAGTGCATATAACTTAGGAATAAAAATATTTAATCATTTACCTAACGAAATTAGATGTCATGATAGTTACAACAGTTTTCGAAAATCACTAAAAGCATTTTTGTTACAACATTTTTTTTACTTCGTGACTGAATATTTCGGAGAGTAATACGATCTTCTTTTGCTTTGTTTTTTCTGTTTATAAATTCCTTTTTTTTTGTTTTTGTATCTTATTATTAAGATTATTCATTTATTGTTCTATAATTTTGATTTTTAGTCTGGTGGTGGCTTCATTAATTGTGTTTCCTGACTTATTATACACACAATTGTGTCTTTAATCAATAAATATTATTATTATTATTATTATTACACCCACGAAGAATCAACAAATAACAAAGTCGCTTTCCTTAGTAGGTTAATAATAAGAAAAAAAATAATAAAATCGAAAACAGAGATATATACACAGAGAAAAAGGATTCTTTAGATCAAAGGAATATTTCTTCGCCATTATTTAAACGAATCATTTTTTTTTCAGTCAATACATATATCTTTTAACTGAAAATGGTATTAATCAATGAAAGAAATGCGTGTTAACTAAAATAAATATGAATTAACTAAAAGGAATGGTTCTTTGCCACATAGCCAAATTTAAATTGCTCACAATTATTCCTAGTAACTTCAACTTTGAAACATAAAATTACTTACTATAATTTTGTATGACATTAATAGAAATTTAAATTTAGCTATTAGGGTTTCAATAGCAGCAAAGAAATATTTCTGTGATTTAAAGAATCTGCGTCGAAAACCTACTAATGGACATTTACGTTAACAGAACGTAAATTAATACCAAATTATTAACTTTAACTCATTTTTTTTTTTTTTGGGTATGAGGGTATGTTTGTAAAAAACACGTTGCTGTCCTAATATATTACATTTTATTTGGTTACGTTTCGATTCTTATGTGAATCATTTTCAAACCTATAAAAACATTTTTTGGTCTTAATTATAGTTAATATTTATATTTTTTTAAGTATCTTACCTTATTTTTTTAACACATTTATGTTTTTAATTTTATTATGAAACTAACATCTTTCACGATGTAGGGCGCATTACATTTGTATAAATTGAAAATATTTAAATTTTAGTTTTCAAACATACCATGTGATTCAAAATGATTGTCGTAAGAGAAAAACTGTTTTCCGGAAAAATTTATCTATACTTATTACCAATTTAATGAGCGAAGTTAGCTACATACAAATTTCATACATTAAATGAATTTTCTTGCCATTTAGCGACATTGGCGTGCGTGTTGTAGTATCTTTCGATTATTTATCTTATACATCTAATATCACCAACAATAGTATTTCTGAATACTGTAAGAAAATAAGGGAATTTATCTGTGGTAATAGCTCAACAAACAGGTAAAAAATCAATATTAACATTAAGTGAAATAGTTTATTACATTTTATAGGCTTATCAGACACTTCAGCACAATGAGCTGTGAAAAGAAAGTTACATTTTCATCCCTATAAAGTTTCTACGGTACAGGAACTCTTACCATTAGATCACGATAGGTGATAGGAATATTGTCATTGGTTTTCTCGGATGAAGCCTGGTTTTATCTAACAGACTATATCAATTTACAAAACTATTGTATCTGGTCTGCAGAAAATCCACACGAATTTCGAGAAACGCAATTGCATCCCGCAAAAGTTGGAGTTTGGTTAGCTATGTCCAGGCAACGAATAATAGGACCAATTTTCTTCGAGGAAACTATAACAGCCCAACGTTACCAACAGATGTTGGAATTGTTTATTGCAGAGTTACAAGAAAATGAGCTTGAAGCAGGTTATTTTCAGCACGATAATGCTCCAGCACATACTGCTCGACAAATTTGCCAATATCTTCAACAGTTTTTTGCTGACAGGTTCGTTAGAGCACAAAGATGGCCACCAAGATCGCCTGATCTAACCCCATTAGATTACTTCATGTTCGGCTATCTGAAAAATAGGATCTATAGAAACCGCATGCATACCATAGAAGAACTGAGAGATGCAGTTTTGTCACTTAATAATTATACTAATTGTATGTTATAATTTAAAGTAATAAATAAATTTAGTTAAACACCAGTTAGTACTGAATTGTAAAATCATAATTTAGTAAAGTTAAATTATTACATTTCATTTTACAAGCAGAAACACCAATCCATAGTCGTTTATATAATGCGAGTTCAAATATAGGTTACGTTTTCCTTATTTATGACAGATCCGTTTACTTTCTTATGTTCCAACACTGACTTAGTTCAAACCTTCATTACAAACACGCGGCATATACCTACACCCTGTTACTATCTATAGGAGCGGAATTGACAATCATTTTGAATCTCTGTGTATATACACAGAGAAAAAGGATTCTTTAGATCAAAGGAATATTTCTTTGCCACTATTTAAACGAATCATTTTTTTTTCTGTCAATACATATATCTTTTAACTGAAAATGGTATATTAATCAATGAAAGAAATGCGTGTTAACTAAAATAAATATGAATTAACTAAAAGGAATGGTTCTGTCCCACATAGCCAAGTATAAATTGCCCACAATTATTCTTAGTAACTTCAACTTTGAAGCATAAAATTACCTACTAATTTGTGCTACATTAATAGTTATTTTAATGGGGTTTACGTTGAAATCACTAAAAATAGTGGCGGGAAATTTAAATTTAGTTATTAGGGTTTAAATAGCAGCAAAGAAATATTTCTGTGATTTAAAGAATCTGTGTCGAAGACCTACTAATGGACATTTACGTTAACAGAACGTAAATTAATACCAAATTATTAACTTTAACTCATGTTTCCTTTTTTTTGTGGTATGACGGTATCTTTGTAAAAAAACACGTTGCTGTCCTATATTACATTTTATTTGGTTACGTTTCGATTCTTATGTGAATCATTTTCAAACCTATAAAAACATTTTTTGGTCTTAATTATAGTTAATATTTATATTTTTTTAAGTATCTTACCTTATTTTTTTAACACATTTATGTTTTTAATTTTATTATGAAATTAACATCTTTCACGATGTGGGTCACATTGCATTTGTATAAAATGAAAATATTTAAATTTTAGGTTTCAAACATAATCTTTGAAACACAAAATATTATGTATGAAAACACTATAAAAAAAATAAAAAAACCCGCATAAAAAAAATCCAAAAGTTAAAGCAAAAACAAATGCATAAATTAAAACAAGAAAATAATTTGCCAACAGTACAACCCAATTGGATACAAAATTTAATTAATATAGATATCCCGCATGATGTTATATTATTCCTTAGTCTAGGACCAAAATTTAGTTACTATAAAAAAGAAATACTAATAATGGAAATTATTGCTAGCATTGAAACAAATTTAAAGAATTTCGAAATTGAGACACAAAATGAAATTAGATGTAAATTAATAGATACACTTACTAATTTTAAAAATAAAAATTCAAATAAAAATTCAACAAAAAATTAAAGAAACAACCATTATATCACGCAATAACTAAAACAAAATCGTTCTTAAAAAATCATCCCAAAATTTGCATACTTAAGCAGACAAATCAAATAAAACAATATAAATTATAATTAAAAAAGTAAAATTCGTTTTACAAATACCAAATTATTAAAACAAGTACACTGTAAAAAAAGTTGCAGTAAAATTACATGTAAAATCGTTGGTAACAAAGTTGGCTACAATTTTACAGGTAAATTTGCTTCATTAAGGTAAAATTTCTACCATCTAGTAAATTTCACATGCTGATGTGTTTTTCAAAGATTGTACTGTAAAATTCGTATGTAATATTCATATGAACTCTATATTTACCGAACACTGAAGTAATTTTCATATGTATTTTTATAAAGAGAGCAAGCAACTTACCTAATTCTTTTATAGCACCTAATAGGTCATACTGAATCGCTCAACCAGGGATCAAGAATGAACACGCTTACGCGAAACCTACGATTGTTTGTGACGTACATGATATCATTGAGCCAATAAATAAGTTCGACAAAAACGAATAGAATTACCTACGCGCACAGATAAATAATCCAATAACCAATCACATTGCGGCGTATGAATTTCTTATTTTCCATGATATCTATAGTTTTACCCGAAAATTCAAGTAAAAACAAATAAATATAAAAGATCCTCATATTTTTACAGCAAAATTAATAGTTCACTAGTAAAATTACTTTTTAAAGTGCACTAAATACCCCAAAAAAAATGTCAATTTACACTTTTAAGTAAATTTTGAGAGTAAATACAAAATTGTACATGTTTTTTCCTGTATTTTCCTTTTGAATTTTTGTTACATCTTAAACTTACATGAAAAAGCTATAAATTTTACCGAAATTTCTTTTTCCATGTTAAATATCCTAGAAAGAATATGTAAAACAAAATTTACATGATTTATTGTGGTAAATTCATAACGTTATTACATGTAATATTCCTGATTTACCATAGCAAAATTACTATAATTTTTTACAGTGTAGGTAGTAAATTCACATTATTACATGTAACATTTCCAATTTATCATAGTAAAATTATTGTGCTTTTTACAGTGATATAATTACCTGTTTTATACATTTATACTCTCTTGCATATTTAAACAAAAATACCAAATATTAAATTTATTTATACATTAATGCATAATACCACACAAAGGACGGACTAATACGGCCCCAATGAAATCCGAACCCCGCAAAACCGGTAACCTATTATTTTTTAATTAATACATATATTATTTGCCCGTACGCGTTAATTCAAATCGTATAATTTAAAATAATTGACCCAAATCTCCCGGATATTAGCGCGCAATATAAATAATTTCCATTGCAAATATCCAATATTCAAATCCGCGATGAAATGCGTCGCGCGCGGCTCGTATTTAACCGCGTAAATGCATTTTATGGGATGGAATTAGAGTGGTAATCATGCGTCTGTGCAAGCGGAACCGCGTTTTGTACGTTAATATAGGTATACGCATCACCATATACGAATGGAACGAATTTTGCCTTCCCAAAAACCTTTTTTTGGGTAGCTTTTAGTCTAAATTAAAAAGATCGCTTCGTTTTGTTACAATTTTGCCACTGATAATACAATCGAAATAGGGGTAAATCTATGCACTGCAACATATTTCGAACAGAGAACAGTTTTACTATACTTCAGTAATCATGAAATCATATTCCCTATATTTTTTTAGGTTAGTCACATTGTGTCAATGGTCGCATTCAGGGAAGCTCAGCGCTGTAGCGCTGAAATGTTAAACTTCCCTGAACGTACAAAAATGACATAATTTTTACAGCGTTTTCTTCAAGCGGTCAGCCACTATTGCAGCGTATAATTTATATGCTGTAACAAAGCGCTTGAAGCAAGCGTAAACAAATACCACAAATACCTAACCTACAAAAGCTTTGTTGTGTATTACCATGCCTATCATCAGGTATCTGTGTCCATATGACCTGATCTATGGGATAGATAATATAGGTTTTTTTCTTTTATAAAAAGTAAAAACATTAGGAAAACAGTGATGGCAGGCAACAAAAAACGTAAATTCAGTACTAATCACAGTTCTAATAGAGTTTAATATTAAATTTTCTTCAATAAGTATTGTCATTAAAACCTATTCTTCTTGGTTATCCATTTATATATAAAATTTAAGATATAATAAACACTTTAGTTAGTAGATATATTTGTATGCAAAAAGAAAACACGACTGAACACGATACAAATAACCTCTCCACCTGTCACTTTTTCAAGTTGCGCCCATTAGTGTTTTATGTCATTCAGGCAACATGCAGCGCTGTAATAAAGCGCTGTTTCTCAGCGCCTAAACGTATTTTTTCCCTGAATGCGACCAATAACTGATATGATAGAAAGAGGTTATGCTTCAATGAACTGTTAAGGGCGCTTTACAGTTGGCTTGGTTTTTTGTATTGTGTACAATACAAATAACACATGCGCATTCAATGGATTTCGATGTGCAATTTTATTGGTATTGCACGGAATAGAACTTGTTCTAATATTTCAAAATTGCATGCAATAAAAATAGCGCATGCTCTATTCCGTGTATTGTACGCGCAATACAAGTAAAATTGCACCCAGTTGATTGAACTGTAAAGCGGCCTTTAACGCTGTCAACACATATCTTATTTTAACAAATATTATTATGTTAGTGCTTTTTGTTTACTGGTTGGCAAGAATATAGCTGTAATATTGCACTGAAAAAAAATTTAATAATTATAAATAAAAATGCAATTATCGTAAGTAAGAAGTTCATCTGGATAGGGGAGAAAAGCACAGATTACTTAGCACTAGTAAAAAAGATATCCTAAACACTGATACTAAGAAGAAGCAATCTAATGACGTTTTCAGCTTATTGCACTTTCATGCACCGATTGTACTTCTATCTTATTTTAATACATAATATTAATAAAGGAAATAGATACACTCCACGCGTAAAGTGCAATAAGCTGAAAACGCCATAAGTTACTTACGGTCTGTTTCATACCGGTAACTTATGAAGTTAAGCCAAAGAATATATGTAGTTGGAGTAACTAAAGATTTGCCCTTGTCAAGCAGTAGGTGTATCGTTGTGAGTAAACTATTCTATAACAACTATCACACCTTCATAATTAATACAAGCTATTTAGATTACTTGTGATAAGGAAAGAGTATCATTACTGCACGTTCACTAAATATCTGATATATAGAAGGTAATGGTTTGCTGTAAATATACAATATACTTACCTTAAATATGTTGTTCAACTTATAGGTAGTGTAGGAAACGAGGAAGTTTAGTGAATATTTATTAAGTAGCTTACTGTGTACTCTGTGTGAATAACTGATAAAGTACAAAAAAAAGTTCCGCAAATCTTCAATTATTTATGCAACCGCAACTATAAGTACTGCGTACCGAGCAATGCGTAATTCAAAATTGTTTGCAAATAATTTTTAAATACTATTCAGTGTGCTGTAGCTTCGATTGCATTAATAATTGAAGATTAAATTCGTATTTATTTTGCTAAAGATGGTACATAATACTTATTACTAGAAAAAAAAAGCAGTATTATTAGTAATAGTTTTATTTTGTATAGGACAAACACAGTGACTACCTGATATGAATAAAGATATTGATTTTACTTTAACAACAGTTTTTTTTTTTAACAATTTACAACGTAATGACTCACAAAATATATTCCTTAATAATGAAAAAATTAACAAAGCAATAATAAAAGATAAGGTAAATGGCCCCCCTTGAAACGTTATTTAGTTATTGAAATTATTGAAATCTGAACAAAGGACAAAGAGAAATATGGCTTTGAAGTTACAATTAATAACAAACAAAGAAATAATATACCTAGGCGGTAAACTTGCAGTTTCTGTTGGTTTTTTGCACTGGGCGTTGTCTCGGCGAGTTGATCCTCTGTCGGCGTACGTGGCGGTTATGTCCGGTGATCGCCTCGAAAACGGCTACTTCGTCGGGGTAACCCTAACTGCAAGTGGCACTTGGACTGTCACTCAGCTAGCGACGGCATCCACACTTTAACTTCACCAGCGGGCGCAGATACCATCACAATGATGGGGAATTCAAATATCCCACCACGTGGTTTAAAACTGCAATCTTGAAACTTCCGATTGCTTATAGGCTCGGTGCTTCTTCTTTCGCTGGGATTCTTCATACGGATGGGGCCTTGAGTTAACCCACCCGGTATTTTTAATATATTTGCGTTCTAACCGGCCTACAATGGCCGTACTCTTTGGCCACCCTTTTTCGACGATCTTTTCCCACGTCCGTAACTCTCACTTGACGCTAGCCCGCGCTTGCGCGCGTAGTCGTCTCGGGGACTATTTCATTCCTCCTCCGCATTAACCAATCAGGAATAGTAAAATAATCACGGGGGTGGCAGCAAAACTCAAATAATCATAGTTGTGACAAGTTGTTACCTATTTAAGAAAATACATGAGTTTAATAGCGATCAGCATTGTTGTTACTTGTACTAACCATGTGGTGTAGTTAGATACAGTACCAGTAGTCATAAGTAATACGTTACTTACCACAAATTTGTCAGGTACGCTATGTAATAGCCGTTAATAAAAACTCTATTTACAATAACAACTTGCATTCAGGAAACTGGGTTTAGTTGCAGGTATTAATTAACGAGAATAGTTCCAAGTAAACTTTATCTTTGTTAAATAATTTTTTATCAGTAACACTTACTTAGGGCGCCATTTTCTCAGTGTGAACTGATGATTGTCGTTTTATTATTGAAATGTGTGTCTACTATAGTAAAATTTGTAAAAAGGTGTTTTTTTAAGTATTGTAAGTGCCATAGTGTTGGGTATTTCTGTTAAAGAATAATGGTATGAATTCTAAAAAGGAACTAACAACTGATTTGGAGCTAATTTTTTTTAAAAAAATGCAGGTAACCAGAGAAAGCAGCGCAGGGAACGCACCACATTCACCAGGGCCCAATTGGACGTCCTTGAATCGTTATTCGCTAAGACTAGGTATCCGGATATTTTCATGAGGGAAGAAGTGGCGTTAAAGATCAATCTGCCCGAATCTAGAGTACAGGTGAGTCATTTTCCGAATCATATTCAGTGACACCATAAATAACTGTATAAACCATCCTCAAAGACATTTTTAGTGGCTTGTATAACAGTCAGACTTGATACTCTTTTAGTTTGTTACAATAATGGAAGCCAATAACTTATTTCTTTTCAATTACATAGTAAATGTAAAATATTTATTGATTTAAGTTTCACGGATGATATTATTCAAGTAGGGGGATGGTAATAGACTCTTTATTTATGAAAACTAAATTATTACAAATCATCTCAACCCCCGTGCTCCACCTAAAAAAGGTACTACACGAGGCTATCTAATCTAAGTACTATATGGGTTCCATAACAATTGAAATGTTCCTATTCTAACTAGATAATTTCCCTATGATTCTTAATAACAGAAATATAATACAGTAGCCTCGCGACCATACGAATATTACTTTTGAAAAATGATAAAAAAATGTAAAATGTGATTAGTTCACATAATCACGAGTCTACTGTAAATCAGTCAGCTATCAGTTATTATTAAATGCGCCCATGGAACGACTTTCGTTATCTCCCAGCATTCGCCAAGGACACTGATTATATATAATATACTTATATAAAATCAATGGCCACGGAGTAAGGGAAAACCATGGCAAAAACCTTACTCTGGGAGGATCTGAGAAGAAGTCCCAGACCCTATTAATGATAGCCTCAAATTATTATTATCCTTCTGAGTGCTGAAGAAGCAACCTCCGCGTCTCCTTAAATTCCGACAGCCTTGCCGTCCTCGCGTATCTGCTCCCTTTTTTCACACATTGGAAATTAAAACAGGAAAGATGATGACCAAAAAAAAAACAAACAAAACAACAGCAGTACCTATTTTAATACTTAATAATAACTTGATCCTAATTATTCTAACCAAGAGTAATTAAATAAAGATTTATATTATAAATATTTGCAGTTTAACACTAATTCGAACCGCTAAAGAGCATAAAATATTCATTCATAAACGTGCTACTCTACTAACTATCTAAATATCATGCCGTAAGCTATCTAGTTCTTTAGCAACATTACTAAAAAATCCGCTAGCATTTCTAACTAAATTACCTGGGCAACTTTTACGCTTTAATTGTACTATAATTTTTGGCCACCAGGCATTATCAAAAGCACCTTTAATATCTAACAATATAATCGCACTATATATTTTTTCTAACCTAACGGTTTTAACAAAATTTACAACCCTATCTATCGCATCTACAGTTTATTTACCCTTAGTAAATCCATATTGCCTTACATTCATAACGTTTTGTCATCCCATAAAAAATTCTATTCTATTTATAATTAAAGTATCTAGTGCCTTTCCGATATAGGCCTATAATTTACTTGGATCCGTCATATCAGTTTTACCTGGTTTAGGAATAACCTTAACTAATTGACGTCTGCAGCAAGCCGGAAAAATGCCTCTATCTAAACATTTATTAAACAGTTTCGCGATAAAATACGGTACTATTTCATAAGCCCTTAAAGCAATATCAGCTGTAATACCGTCTATACCCGGCGCCCTATGTGGATTCATCGACCTAAAAGCAACCTCTATTTCAGAATCAGAAAAAACTAAATCATCTGCATCCCTAGATTCCCTACTCGCTAATTCCCTAATACGCTTATGCTTATGATGGTAGTAGACTGACTGCTACGCTGTTGCTTGATTACAGCAGAGCTTTCAACACGGTTTAATCATGAAACTTGAATTGCAATAATGCATTTCAAAGATTGCAGTCGATCTGCCATCAGTATTTTACGTTCCAACTTGTCTGACCGTCGACAATCTGTGCTATTGACTGGGATGTACTCTGCTCCCCTTCCTGTCTGTCAAGGTGTTCCGCAGGGATCCGTGTAGGGCCCTATGTTGTTTTCTGTGTATACGTGTCAACTGCCTGCTGTAGTTCGTCACTGTCATATGCAGATGTATGCGTATGATATTCAGATTTATCTTTCGTTCCCTGTTGACACGGTCGACACAGCAAAGAGTCAAATCGAGCATGACTTAAAAGAAAGTCAATCATTTTCTTATTGGAATCATTGCATTTTGCTTAATGTGACCAATAGTCAATTTATACCATATTTAGTAAAGACAGGGACGCTGCACAATATAAAAATATATTTAATATTAGGCCAAATAACACCGTAATTCCTGTATTTGATTCTATTAAATACCTGGGACTTATTATGGATAATACTTTTCTATCTTTAAAGTTACTGCTAACACATACAATAACGTAAGGCTTGTATCCTTTTCCTTTAGTCTTAAGCGTTAGGTTGAAGATACTCTTATGGGAAATAATGGTTTTATCATTATCCTAATAAACCAAATTCAAATTTCCCTCAATTATTTTTAGTAACTTCAACATTAAAGCTCGAAATTACCTACGATTTTGTATTAGATTAATGGTTATTTGGATACCTTTAAGTTGAAGTTACTAAAAATAAGTGCGGGAAATTTGAATTTGGTTTACTGGGATTTAATGATTGTGCAAAGGTTTTCACTCAGAAAAATACTGAACCGAATATTAATAATCTATATTAATTAAGTGAATTTTCATCGACAGAACGATATATGCCATTGTTATGATAAACTACTATTTACAATCTTTGATCAAGTAATAACAAGATTCATTAGTGAAATAAATTATTATAATAAATCATTGTAAATTAGTCCATGGATAATATTTATTATGATAACTAATTTTTTTTCCGTTCAATACATAATTTTGTTAATAATATGAATATAAATAAATGAATATATAGGGTGATTCACGAAACGCGTAAAATGATATCTCGATTTTGAAACTTGGGGGTTAAGCATAGTTGGCTATGATCTCTTTAGAAAAAATAATTTTATCTATGTCCCACTTCCGGTTACATGGAAAGTCATGGCCAACTTTGATATTTTAAATAGAAACCTATATGTTTTAGTGCATTTTTAGGTTCTACTAGGAATTTTAAAGCCAATTTTATAAAACATCTACTTACCTATCGGTTACCGTTTCCAAGTTATTTTGGTTTTTGTGAAAAAAGCTCAAAAAAAAAAAATATGATGCTGTGAATGCGTATAACGGATATACCGTGAAAGATAGAGAGTTTTTATGTTGACTGCGGAGGGTATGGGTTTCCCTATTATTTTACCAGGGAATAAAAACTAAACAAAATTATACAGGGTGTCCCATAATCTGGGGTTGATTTGGGGTAACTTCTTAGTACTAAAATATTTTTTTTCAAATGGAACGCCCTGTATATTTTTACACCATGTGATGTTGAATTGAATCCTCTATCAAAAAGCTATAGGTGTTCTTATACCTATCTCTAACGCCGCTTTTAGAATTAGCGATTTTGTAGTTTTTAATTAGTATTTAATTAATAGTAGGCGCTGAAAAACAATTTTAACTTTAGCAAAATGGTACATAGAAATAATGAGGCTGTTATATTGTTATTTTTACGAACTATTTTCATAAAATTATTCACGATATGACCGCAATAAACTATTAGATGATACCGTCTTCGTTAGTTCAATGGTTTGCAATTTATTGCAAGAACGAACAGTTAGCATACCTTAATGAAAGAGGTATGGCAGTGATTGAATTACCGACTTACGCCGTGGTCGCTGACTGATTAAGAGTTTGGCGTGTGACCCCTAGAAGGCGTCCACCTAGACTCGTGATCTCTAAGAGGGAAATTGAGAATAATATTTGAAGCACGATACTAATGAAAGTGAATTAGCTCTTCCAGGAATGCTAAAGACGCTTGGTATAGGCAGAAATATTTCTATTCCGTTTTTTGATTCCATGGTGATTCCTTCACAATAGACCATGAGCCCTTACCATGGTGGCATTCTTACGGCTAATTGTTTAGGGCATTTGCTTTTGATGTTTTTTAGTACTAATGCTTGATATTAATCTTTTAGTATTACTTTTACTACACCCTAAAAAAAAATGTGGTAAAATTACCTCAAAAATAGATGGCAACTGGGCTACCGCCTATTTTTGGGGTAAATTTACACCTATAGGGGATTTTTCACATGCTTGTGGAATATTCCTTGAAAGTGTGGTAATTTTCCCTGGTAAATTTACACCTCTAAAGTAATTCCCTAATGGAATGAATAATTTCAGGTAGATTTACCACACCTTCAAGGAATATTCCACCAGTATGTGAAAAATCCCCTATAGGTGTAAATTTACCCCAAAAATAGGCGGTAGTCCAGTTGCCATCTATTTTTGGGGTAATTTTACCACATTTTTTTTAATGTATAGATTAGAGTAACAACAAAGAAATTAGAAATAATTGATTATTAGGTTGTTTTATCATCCAGAAATATTAAGTTTCAGTTATTTAATAACATGTTTATGTCATTTAGAACTTAATGCAGATTCTCCACTTAAATATTCAAAATATACCCTTTATAATATTAGATTTAATTTTAATAATTTCTGAAAGATATATGTATTAATTAGTTGGATTACAGAGAGTTTACAATAATTTCAATAAATTTTTAAATTCAATAAGCAATGTTTTAAAGAGTAAACATTTTGGGAAAATGGTCGATAAGAAAAGCCAATAGTTACTAAGAATTGGTTGTATTCATAATACAAAGATCTAGTTGAATGTAACCAAAAATTGTTAGTCAAAATAAATTTTGACTAACAAAATACATTAAAACATCTTATCAATTTGAGTTTGGATTTGGAGCTTTTTTATTTTTGTTGCCCTGTTCAGGGTATATTTTAAAAAAATACTTCTGCAGAACTTCTAATGTGTTAGAAGCCTCTTTTGCGTACTGTAAATAATAATAATAATAATAATAATAATAATAATAATAATAATAATATATTTATTTCCCTGTATTACATTACAAATATGTATAAATGTATATATATGTATAGGGATTGTCAAAATAGGGGGAGAATGGGACCTTATAAATTAAGATGAAGCACATTTGCATGTATAAGTGCTTAATACCTACTTTACTTTTGTCATTAAATCCTAGAGTAAAACCAAAATAGTCTCTTCCTTACTTTACTTGTATCATCACTTAACAACGAAAACATAGCCTCCAATAACGGCAAGACACTAGTCGTTTTATATTTCCAAATGTTTAATGAAAGAGAAAAAAAAAAAGAATTGACTCCTTCAAAACGAAGACTTTCTGTTGTTTAAATTGAAAAGTTTGATACGGTAGTTTCCTGCGTGTCACTTGCACGTTGAAAACTTTAAATAAATGTATCATATCTTGTAGCAACAATACCGCCAAATGCTATTGAGGTTAAGTTTCCAGTATATCATATTAGATATCCATACGCAGGTGTATGTCTATTATTTATGTGTGCTGTCATAGCTAAGTACATGGTAATCATCTCAACACATAATTAACGTAAAATGAACTTACCTCAATCTTTATTTGCAAGACAAAATAAAAAACACACCATTTACATTTATGCGTTGAAGCCATCAGTGTAGATGCCGCACTTGTATTCAAACTGCGTACCTCAAACGCTTGCGCGTTGTATAGTCGACGGCTTTGTAATGCATTCTCCTAACGGGTTTAATTTTTGATTACGCGACACAATGTAATGCAATGTTAAAAAAAAAACAATTTGTATTCCAATCAAATAACAGATGCATATATATATAATACATATAATCAGAATTTCATGTCCCTTGTATTGTCCATATTGTATTTTTACCAACATAAGGGGTAATATTCCACGAAATATGTTATTTTTCCTTGCTCCTAAGCAAATTTCCCCAAGTGGGGGAAAATTACTTCAGTTATTGAAGTATTTTTCCATCAAAGTCGGTTTACCAGGCAAAATTACACCTAATTTGTGGTAATCTGATGTTTACCCTCTTTTTGGTGTAATTTTACCTTATATTTCATATGTTTTTTCACATACCAGTGAGGTAAATTTACCATCATTTTTTAGAATGTAGGCAGAAATATTTCTATTCCGGTTTTTGATTACATGGTGATTCCTTCACAATGGGCCATAAACCCTTACGGCTAATTGTTTAGGGCATTTTCTTTTCATGTTTTTTGTACCAATGCTTGATATCAATCTTTTAGTATTACTTTCACTACAATCCATGTATTCTCACTAAACCAGAAATCAATTACAGTTAAAATTTCTCTCCCTTTATACAAACAAATCAAAAATTGTAAATGTCCCCATATAGTAAATAAATGAAAGAATCGTTTTGCCAGCGCATACGTGCACGCACAATACCAAAAAAAGAATAGAAAACACGAACCTCTGACGCGCTCTAAACGTTTCCGTGCGGGGGGGCGCGTCATTGTGTGAAAGCGAAAATAAAAGATAATAAATCACCGACGGCGAAACAGAAGCGGCGCGCACTCCCGCCGCTTCTCCCTGAGTTCCCTTGCTCCGGAAGAGAGACGTTCAGAAAGTGATCCATTTACGCGTGAATGGGTGGTTTCGGTACGGCCGGGAGCCGTTAGGTCTTCTAAGGCCGGTCGAGGGATGCACAGTCACGTATAGTTAGTTATTGGCACCCCCGCCCTCGCGAAGAGTCAAGAGGGCGGAAACTGGCGGCTTGATGGATTCGATTGTTGAGGTCGTTCGAGTAGATCATGAGGTTAACAACAATCGCGGTAATAATTGGGTTTTAAAGAGGAAATATCTTTTACCGAAACTGATACCGTGTATTTTGCACCCATAGAAACAATTCTTAAGGCCGACGCTGCACTTGATGAAAGGCTTTCGCTGCATATGTTGGTGAAATCGGTCCTTGCATAGATACGGCTAATATTTTTTTATGAAGCAGCTTTATATACATACAGGCCAATTCATGAATGTTTGTAGTTACGTCATATTTGCTTATGACGTATGCAGCGTCTGAAACAAATTCAAGCACACCGACATTGTTTGCGATGAACTGTACGAAATGACAATTGTCAAATTTAATGAGGTTATACGCAGTTTTAATAGATTTTCTTTTATAACTGAAAGGATTGGTTCAGTTTTTAGTCAACGTTGCGTTTTAACAACAATCATGAGTAATGCAACTAATAGGATTCTAAATAGTAAACTTTTCTATTGACAATGCTTTCGTGATCAAGGTAAGCTTATTATTAAATGTGTTCTCAATGAAATAATGTATTACCGCAATAATGTAGCTCTCATATCAAAAACCTATTTCCAAATCAAAATGTAGAAAACATTCAAGCAACATAAAAGTTACCAATGATTAATTAAACGAAAGATGATGTTTTTATTTTATGTAGCAAACATAACTTCTATACAATGGTATATACAAAACATAATATGCAGTAAATTAAATCAAAATATGTCAATATTGAAAGAAAAAAATAGTGCAATTAAAAATATATTTAATTTGTATCTTCGCTTTCATCTTCTGATCCGCAATTAACTGTCAGAACAAAGTCTTCTTGCTTCACGTTCGTACTACTCTAATTATTTTCCCTGTGTGATTTATGCAATTTTGCCGATGACTTGTTTATCGCCATAACCATCCCAACCAATATGCTTATTACAATAATATCCTTTCGCATGTTCCCATATCAATTCGATAGCATTGAAATCGCAGTGATACGGAAGAAGTCTTGAAACTTGATGCCCATGTGCTCAAAGTAATTCATAAATAACATAAACCTTAACCATAAATTACTTTGCGCACATCCATTTTACTTCTCTCTAACACATCACATGTTTTGGGCATGAATCGTGGCTTGTTTAGGGCTGTTGAAGCACTCGATGAAGGAACAGCAGATGTAGCTTCCTTTTGCGCTTTATGTTGTAGACGGTACCCATAGAAATGTCCAAAGCATTCGCAACTCTCTACAATTTGTATGTAAGTTTTAATTTAATAATAACCAATTATAATTTACCTCATGGACCGCATCAACGAATATTAACTTCCATTTCGCTTTTCCTCCTCGAAATACACTAGTAAACGACTGACCAACTCTTGCAAACAAGAACTAAGTCGTTTACCGGGCATCTTGAACTATAACCTAAAAAAAATGTTTTAAGTCTTTGTATGTTTCTTTAACACCTCTAAACGATTTACTTCACTATAGCACTGAATATCTAACAACCAGAACATCAACTTGGCTTGGCGGGAAGGGTTCGCGCATTCTCAACGCGCAGCTTGATCCGCCATTAAATCGGGCGAGAACTTGTGGTTCTGGCTATGTTCGCTCTTTGCATTAGGCACACGTCGTTGACTTCAAGTTTATATTCGTATGTTAATTTAAATAGTGTTATCAAGTGCAAGTCGATAAAATATGAAAATAATGGAAAAGAAAGTAAAATAATTGTAAAAATAAGCGATATTCTTTCATTTTATCGTAGATATGTATCATATTCTCGAAATTCCTGACTTCTCGCCCGAACAGTGACATCAAGGTCACGAAATTTTGCCCACTCAGATCAAAAGGGCCTACAAAGAGTTTACATTCTGCTTGTTACGATATTCTGTAACTATAGCTATGAAAAGAACTTGGTAAAAGAAATAATAGAAGTAAATAAAAATTCAAACCTAAAAAAGGGCAAATAAACAGTAAAACGGAGCTGTCAAATGTCAAGGGTGCGGTAAAATGAGTTAAAATTGCGTAGTTGCATGCCCTGTAGTTTGAACATTTTAAAAGCTCTTATTTACACATTACTCGACCGTATTCTATCTCACTTCAACTAGTTTGTTGATACTTAATAAAATATGGACGTATAGCTTAAGTAGCTAAGACTTATGTTATATACTTCTATCTCGCTT
This sequence comes from Protaetia brevitarsis, assembly GCA_004143645.1. Classification (NCBI taxonomy): domain Eukaryota; kingdom Metazoa; phylum Arthropoda; class Insecta; order Coleoptera; family Scarabaeidae; genus Protaetia; species Protaetia brevitarsis. The sequence continues at coordinate 3,249,644 of RXPK01000011.1, forward strand.
GTGTATATGAATGCTTCCAATTTTTTTAAACTACGCTTGTCTTTACTTTACCGACCAGTGTATGACGTAACTACAAACATTCATGATTTCGTCTTTATAATATTGAATCTCAGAAGGTTTTAACTTTGTAATGTTTATAATTTTCGAATATACACTGTGTATCAACCAAATGGAATACATTGGATAATAAATAAATGGGTGCGTGTTCAAAGAAATACGTCGATTGGTATTTTTAATTGTGTATTTTTTTCAACAGAAACCTTTTATACATGGTGTGTTATGTAACAGTGGCCAATACCAACTTTCTTATTTTAAATACCACACCCTGTATATTACTTAATTCTAGACATATTTCATGTACAATTTCCTATACCTATCTTCAACTGTTTAGGAAATATTAAGTATATTCAATTTTTTTGCAAAAAAATAACATTAAACAAAGAAAATTATTTGATTACGGAAATTCGCTACAACACACTCAAAAACTAATAAGTAATCTGTTTATTTCTTGATATTGTAAAAAAAAAAACCATTAATGTCAATGTAAGATGATGGCAACATCCTAATCTTAAATAGAAATTCCTTCTAACATTAATCAACATCTCAGGCCATCACCGATCTACTCGCAAGCGTTATTCGTCTTCTTAAGTCAGCTAACTCGAGGGGTTTAGTTTTTTATTAAATTAAATCAAATCAAATTTTTATTAACCCATTTTGCTATACAAAACATATAGATTGGGCAAGTCAACATAAGAAAACAAAACTTAAAAATACACATATGACATACAACATTACACATTGTTAACACACAAGCAGGGCATTGCTTATTTGTCATTTCAATATTTGTCGATAGTTGTCAGAGTATCCATTCAGTTTATTGCTAATTTCTGTTTTCTAAAATGAATTACACGAATGCTGAGATGTGTGATATACATTTCGTTTACGGTCTTGCCAAATGGAAATTCGCGTGCTGCTAGACGCCTTTATGAAGAACGATACCCGAACCGTATCATCCCGCATCATCCAATATTTGCCCGTCTTCATCAACGTCTTAGTGAAACGGGAAATTTTAAAAAACGGACACCCATCTACAGTGAGAACTCTACAAGTTGAAGAAATGGTACTAAATGAAATCGAGGAACATCCTACTACAAGCACCAGAAAAATTGTGTTTGCTTTAAACATTAGTCAAGCCACAGTTTGGAGAATATTGCAAGATCAACTGTTGTATCCATATCACATTCAACGAGTGCAGGCACTTTTGCCGGCAGATTTCCTGCAAAAAGTGGCTTTTTGTCAATGGATGCAACACAAAATCGCATAAAATCCTGACTATTTGGCTCAAATATTCTTTACCGACGAGGCTACTTTCTCTAGAAATGCGATTATTAATTTTCATAACAATCACATGTGGGTCGAAGAAAATCCGCACGAACTAGTGAATGCCCGTCATCAACATCAATTCTTTGTCAATGTGTGGGCCGGAATTGTTGGAGATCACTTGATAGGTCCACATTTTTTACCGATGCGGTTAAATGGCGAGGTATATCGCAATTTTCTTGAAGAGGAGCTACCCCTACTGCTGGAAGAAGTCCCGTTGCAATTAAGATTAGAAATGTATTTTATGCATGATTGTGCTCCAGCGCATTTTAGTTTAGTTGCTCGCGAGTTTTTGGACAATACGTATCCAGATCGGTGGATAGGACGGGAAGGTCCACAACCGTGGCCTCCTCGGTCTCCAGACTTAAATTCTTTCTCTGGGGTCACCTTAAATCATTAGTTTATACGACTCCCATTGAAAATGTCAATGAACTGAGAAATCGTATTATCGCAACTTTTCAAACAATTCGAAATACCCCTGGTATTTTAGAACGGACTCGCCAGTCAATACGACGGAGGAATAGAAAGCTTGTATTGCAATTTGGGGAGCGGTCATTTTCAACAGTTAGCATAAAGTTATGTTTGTTTTTACTAATTTATTTTGTTAATTTATAATAAACAACATAATTATGTGAACTTACTATTAAACATTGTACAACTTTAGAACTAAACGACTTTGGACATATGTTCTTATGAACTTTTATGATCAAAATAACCCCAGGAATCAGCGCTTAAAGTTTGTCGCATATATTTAGAATCACCCTATATATTTTTTTATGGTAAATTCATTGTTATTCTTTATTTTTATCGTATTACTTGTCTCAATTTTATTTCTACACATGCACCTAGACCTCCATACAGCCAAGAAATTTCTTTACATCCGACCTTAATTGAACCTCGCGCGCGGTTCAGAGATGTGAGGCTTCCTCGAAGTGAAACACGAACTATATTATATGGTATTCGCGACCAGTCTTTCTATTGATTATTTGTTAGAGGAAACGCGATACACCCGTTCAATACATTCCAACACAAGAACAGGCTGATGGTGCGAGTTCAACTTTAAACTATATAGGTAGACGAGATATTCAAGTTATACTGAAAAAAGAATCCTGTGGATTTACTTTGATTTTAATTCGTTGAAAGCCAGGTTATAATGTAACATTTTTCATCATGACCTCGCATATGTTTGCGCTATGACGTCATTATCATTTTTTTTTAATTGAGAACCCCTATTTTTTTCTTCAATTTTTCATAGACCTTCTTTACCACTTCGACGATGATATAAAAAAAATTGATACCTTAGATAACAAATTTTTGGAGAAATATAACGCATCACCTCTAAAAAATGAACATTTAATGCTAATGGAAAAAAATGTATATTAAAATTGAAAAACAAATAAAAGCTATCGCAACAGCTTAAACAACATCTGGAACAAACTTCTGTAACATCGAAAGCTATTCGCTATTTAAGCTGTTCCAAGAACTATTGAATTTTTACAGGAGCTATTTGAGCTGCTCCAGGAGTTGCCCAAGCTGTTCCAGCAGCTGTTTAAGCTGCTCTGGGGTTGTTTTAACTGTCCAGGAGCTTTTAAGCTACTTCAGGGGTTATAGTTAAATAGATCTCACATATCTGACATCATCATCGACTCTCCCATGAAAGTTGCATACAAATATCTACTTACACACATGAATTCAGTACACGAACTACGTGTTAATTAACCATTGAATTATCAAAATTATATCAACAAAAGTTTTGAAAAATAAAACACATCAACGACTATTCACGGTTTAAACAGTTAGGCCAATGGATGAATCCAAATTTATAACTTCAGTTCAAACAATTCAGTCCTACCAATATGGCAGTTTGTTATTGTCTACATTCGTACCTACATAAATTAGTTTACTCATCCGTTTAATCTACATGATTTACCTGTTTCATTTATTTATTTTACGTATCTTATTAGTTTTAAAAATACCCCTGCGGGTTTAAAAAAGAATTAAATGAAACCTTGATAAGGTGGATTGTGTAAAAGTAAGGTGGGTGGCCATAACATTAGCCCATTTACATACTTTGTTATATATTATGTTGTTAGGTTTAAGTGAAATAACAGTGAAAGCATCATGCTATTGCGCCATTCGCTCTTGTAAGATAAATTCTGATGTTACACGAGTGGTCGCAGTTTCTTTGAATTTCCGAATGAATCTATTATATAGCGATAGGACAAAGAATTAAGAAAGTAAATGGATAAGAAGAACTAACTAGTCGTTGTGCAGAGGTTCCTAGGTCACATTAAATCAATTTTATTTGTTAGATACTCAATTTAAACTGTATCGCTTATTTATCACAATAACTAACTTAATTCATTTTATGTTCACTTTTTAAAATAATGCGATTTTGATCTGAACTGCATTATATGTACTAGTATAAATTTAAATCCTCACATTTCACATTTATTCACATTATAGACAACTATATAAACAAATATTATTTAATCTGCGTCTGAAATTCTATCCACTTGTAAACCTCCGGACATCATTGTTGACAAACCAGTGCAGGGTCGGATGTTAGAAATTAAGCAATCGAATAAAAAGGAACAGTCTTTGTATTGCACAGAACGATATACTCATAACTGTTGAACCCTAATTATAAGTAGTGTGTGTTCGTGTCAAAAGTCTACAATAAAACCCTTTCCACCGAAGTCGTTGCAATTGCATTAATTTATTTGAGAAAGAACCACAACATATTTATTGCTGGAAAAATATTTTATACTATAAAAATATAAAGAAGGATTTGTTTCACAAAAAGAAAAGAATGTGAACTCAATTGTCGTAAAACATTTGCAAATATACATATTGCTGTGTACTGATGGTACCAGCATAAATGCAAAATGAATTTACAAAAAAAATGAAGAATTAAATGAACTAGCTCAGCGGTTAAAAATAAAGGCCGCATAAGAGTACTTAACCTCAGGGTTACTCTCACAATTAAACCCATCATGAAAAGTAAAATGTGGGCGTTTGAAAATTTTGACTTTCTCTAATTACTTCAAAAATTGAAATGGTTGATTCAAAAATAAAAGAACAGAAATTTCGAATGACGTTAACAATCATAAATTTTATTAAAAAAAAAAAATATTAATTACAATTACGCAGGAAAAATAAAACCTTATACAGAAAGTCCTGGTCGAAAACAAAACCCGCATGAATCTACAATTACAAAAGGACAATTCAAATCCTTTAACAAAGGAAAAAGGTAAATTTGTTCTAGAAGAAAATTCTTTTTCACAAAAATCCACGTGGTTTCAAAATTAAACAAACTAAATTAATTTAAACGTGGACAAACAAGTAAAATTTACAAAAATTGAAATTTAATAACAAGCACAAAGCTTCTTTTCACCTACACCGTGGTAATTAACTATAAAATACAAATTTGAAAACTAGAAAAACGGAAAAAATATACACTCTAAAAACTAAAATACCTTCTAGAACAATATAATAACTGATCTTACATCAATCGGTACACAAAAAATACAACAGCAATTAATTATTTAATGAGTTCCTAGATGGACGATTTAAGTCGAATAAACAGAACAAAACTTTAAATAAAAATGAATTACCAAAATGGTATCAAAGAAACTAAAATAAAATGTCCTGACGCTCGTCAATCTGGTAACTGAGCGCCTCTAAGGGATAACAGTCGTATATATATATATCAACATCTGCGTGCTACAAAGTCGCACGAATCGCAAAGAAAATTCTAGAATATACATTGAATAAAATATACAATACTGGTGAACGCAATATGTACAACTGAATGAAATTAATATACACAATTGAACAATTAAATTAAATTTAACAATCAATTTTATTAACAAAATCTTGTCAAAATAAAATATTAAAATTGTGGAAACCCTTTCGTGACATTGATAAAGATAAATTGGCATGAACAAAAACACAAATTTGAATTTTCGAAATCCGGGGTGCCAGACCACAGCAATATGTATCACTCAATGAAACATTATTTTACTAGAATCGTGTTTTTTATCACTATAAGCTATTCAGAAATATTTGCAATAAAATTAGAACAAAAAGCGCATATATTTATTTATTTTTCTAATCTACTTCTTCCTACTTCCTTTAAAATATAATTTACTTCACACGTTTGAAAATTCCCGGCAACAGCTTTACAAGATGGCAGCTAGGCTTGAAAGTCATTCAGAACGCACTACAAAAGAACAAAAGATTTGGACTATTTATAATCTACAGAACTGCTCTAAAGTTTCTAATGTTTTTCTATACAGGTATAATGCAATAGTGGCATTAATTAGTGCAGTTTTTCAACGAATTTACTTCATACAAAATTGTTGCAGTAATGGATAAAACATTATTTTTTTTTCTGTATGGCATCATTGTAAAACTTTTACTATACAAGTCACCTTCAGAAGATATTAAAAGTAAACAATAAAATTAAATTAAAATTTATTTCTACATCACAGGGTTATCAACATACTTAAAAATTGCACGCAAATCCAAAAGAATTTAGCATCTAACAACAAGCAACTAAAAGAGCCTCTCGAAACGTTCGCAAATATCTTAGTGTTAGCCCTTGGTTGAATGATCCCAGCTTTCTCCTTCTGCAGGGCTTCCAACACGTGCCGATCGGCATGCAGTAAACTGGCGAAGACGAATCTATCCGCACATTTCACCGTATCGTAACGAATACCCAATAGACGATTGTCGCACACCAATGCGCTACCACAAGGCAGTCCGCAAATTGCCGCACTGGGTTTTGCGCACACTAGCACACCGCGAATTTGGCCAAGCGCCTCAGGACAATTACGTTTCAGTATCTTGACGGGATATTTGATAAATTTCATGGACTGATCCGACGCGTAAATGAAACATTCGGAGTGCCAGAGCATGTCTGTTCTTGTAGCTATGGGCACGGTTTTTGAGTTCGCCGGAAAAGGGTGCTTCATTTTCAGTAAGCACACTGACGGTTTATCTTCGTGGGGTTCGTTGCAGTACATGGGATCGACTAGGGATTTGGTGAGGGGATTGCCGCTGTCCAAAGTGGCCGTTACTGTGTACTTGTTGAGCGGGAAATCGCCCACGCATTGGAAGGATGTCAGTAACCATTCCGGTAAAATAGTGACCGCCGTTCCACCGGCTTTATTACCTTTGTCATCCAGGCGGGTAAGAGTCACCACGAATTCCGTTACTGGATCAGAAGACGCCTGTGCAGTTACTTGGGAGAGTACTGATAGATACACAATTATATGGGAGATGATGATTAACATGACATTGACAAGAATGACAGATAAGAAAAAATATGTACGCTCTATCCATTTTATGCTTTAACCTACGCCATCGATATGTCGTACGCATAAAGACAATCAGTTAATTTAATAGTAAAAATGTTAGTGTCAAATTTGTATTATATGTGAAATACGTTCACAGTTAACTTACAGCGTCTTGACACATAAATGACAATTAACAACCACGTCGCACAGTGATCCAGGGCCGGCAAAAAATCACATTTGACAAGTATGAAATCTAATGATATATTTGCCGTAAATAGTTAGTTAAATATTCAAACTTCATGAAAAATGCTATTTTGCAATATTTATTCGTAATAAACTATGCAATATCCCCGCTCAAAGTTGGCACAAGTAAAAATCCTGAAATAACCGCATATTTTTGTTAGAATTAGTAATTAAAGCAAGGTGGTTCGCGTTCCGAACGAAAAACGCACATACGGGTGTTGATAGAAAAGCGCCGGATTGCCCGTATAAATCCTCTAGTTGTTTTGACCGAGTAAGAAAAACACACCCGTGTATAAAAACTACATGCACCCGTAAATCACGTGGAATATTTCAATGCACGGTGATGACGCGTAAAGTCTGTCTATTTAGTGTTTTAACCAACGTCATTGATATGTCATACAAGTAAAGACAATCTTCTGATTTGAGTATTTGTTCAAGTATTACTATTGGAAAAAAGAAGCAAAGTTTCCGCTTGTCTCGCAGAAAAAGATACAAGGAGTAATTTCATAAATGTGACAGATAGAGATAGCCATATTACTGCATTGTTTAAAGTAAATATTTAAAATAGTGCATCGTTTCCGGTTTCTATCATGGCACCTGTCAGTTATCAAATCTAACCTATAGCGTCGTTAGTTTGTGTATTTGGTTTATTATTAGTTGTTTCTCGCCCGTTTTTTCGCTTTCTTTGTATATTTTGCAAGAAAAAATTGTTCTTTTTAGAGCACAGAGCCTTCTGTAAAGTTTTTAGTAGGTAAGTTATTTTGAATAAAGAGAAATGTATTAAACAATGACTAATGTTATTATATTATCAGAAAATGCCTGGAAAGCGTTGAATTCTAAGGCACAGGAGCTTGTGCTTAATGCTCTGGCATATTTCGAGAGGGAAAAAAGAAAATGGGGGACCTTTATTACCTTTAAGTGCTGTTTACGAGGTAGATATTCTAATACACTCATAATTATGTTTATAAAGTATGTATTTTTGCAGAAAGTAAGCGAAGCACTTGGTGTGAGCAGACAGACTGTCTGGAATTTAAAAAAGAGAAAACTGCAAAATCCTGTTTCCTCACTTCATCCTGAAAAGAAACCACATATTAAGCCGAAAACAAGAGATCTACGAGAAACAACTAAAATGGAAGTGGTAAATACTATTTACAACATGTATCAGCAAAGTAACAGCAGTTATATAATTGGTTTATGATTTTGTTATAGAAGTATGATTTTAGGGAAACATGTTACTTTGCAAACTCTCAAGGATGAACTCAAAACCAAAGGCATCATTGAATTGTGCAAGCAATCCTTGAGCACTTTGTTAAAAGAAATTGGCTTCAAATATCGAAAAGAAGACAATAGGAGATCATTAATTGAGAAACATGATATTGCATTGTTGCGAAGTGTTTTTCTTAAAAAGTATATGGCTAATCTTAGCTCAAGTTCTGCCAAACAAGTAGTGTTTTTAGATGAGACTTGGATTTATTCCAAAGGCACTCAAATTAAGTCTTGGCAAGATGACACTGCTAAAAGTGTTCGAAAGCCTCAGGGTTACGATGGCAAACGTTTTATGATTGTTCATGCTGGAAGTGAACACGGTTTTATTAATGGCGCAAGCCTAATATTTGCATCTACCTCTAAAGCTGCGGACTACCATTCTGCAATGGATAGTAAAAAATTTGAAGAATGGGTAACAAAACAACTAATCCCCAACTTACCACCAAATTCTCTTGTTGTCATGGATAATGCTCCCTACCATAGTGGTTGTCATCAATAAAATTCCAAATAGTTCGTCAAGAAACAAGATATCGCAGATTGGTTAAGGAACAATGGCATGAATTTCTCAAGTGAGTCAACTAAAATGGAATTGCTAGATATAGTTAGAAGGAATAAACTGAGAAAAGTAGCTATTGATGAACTTATAAATGTCATGGTCATGAAGTGCTGAGACTTCCTCCTTATCACTGCGATTTTAATGCAATAGAATTGATCTGGGCCTCAGCAAAACGATATTAAATCAAAATATGGTAGGGATGGTTATCGCGATCAAAAATATATTGAATATGTGGAATGAAGCACTACAACATTGCACACCAACACCTGGGAGAACTGTGTGAGGCACACAAATAATTTAATAAAAAGCTGTATGAACGGGAAAAAAAGTAGTGGAGATGGACATCGAGCCAATAATAATTGTTAATCCGAACGAATCCTCAAGTTCAGAAGAAGACACGGATAATTAATTGGAAAAAAAGGAACTGTTGTCGTGACATGATAAGTCTGATTTCGAGGCCTGAATTGGCCGAAATGCATTTGACGATGTAGGGTTCAATTTCAAGCAGCAATGGACGTCCTTGGGTGAATGTTCTGTTTTATGACTGATTGAAATTTTGAATCACTTATAACATAAATAATATAAATTCTGCGAAAAAAAATAGGTCTTTTATATTATTTCTATTCTTTTTAAGGAACTATTATTATTATTAAACTTTATTACTGTGTTAAATGTTTATTATTATACATACGAACAGAAATTCTACCAATTGGTGTCAACATCACTTGACATATTTGCCAGTTAGATGTGCTTAAATGAATAACAAATAAAAATAGAGTTTCTTCAAAATGAAAACCATTCAAAAAATTACAAATAAAAGAGCAACAAAAGAAATATATTTAGCAAATACAAAATAAAGCACTTGTTTTTAGCTGGTGTTTATGTATGTATAAGGTAAAATTGAACAGTGGCAATAGGATATATTATGTTACCACATACTTCTATTCTTGCATAGAATGGTCATCCACACACTAAATAGTTCGCATTTGTAACCAGCACCATTTACCTTAACTGGAATATTCGTTTTCAAACACTATATGAGTATTCGACACAAATTACGTATTTGAATATGTCCCTTGTTATTTCAATTTTCAACATGCGTAATTGGATTAAGATTGTTTTTAAAGGTGTTTCGTTGAAATTCATGGCAGATATTGCAATTGTTTGAAAATATATGATATCAGCAATAACATTTCCTCCAGTCTTAAGCATGTGGTTCTATAAAAAAATTAATGGGATCTCCGAATTCATATGTATGTGTAATATACTTACAAATTTGTAGGATTTGCTATACCTATTAGTAATACGGTTAAGCATTCGCATTACGGTATCTTTCTATAAACAGTATCTCACAAAGCAATCGTGTTCATCCCAAATTTCGATATCAGTAGGATGCCCACGATTAATTCTTGGTCTTCTAACACGCCAAAAATGTTCAATTAATAACGTCTTCATCAGAAAATTCCAGTATATTCGTTAATATCAGAGTGACATCAGATGTCACAAACAATTATTTTAAGGTTATGTATTATGGTTATATTCAATTTGAGGGCGATATTAAAGTTTAAGCTTCGTACATAAGTCCGCTCAAAATGAAACAATTTTTTTGTTCGGTTCAAGGTTCAACTAATGCTGTGACAGTAGTATAATATGGTTTGAACGTAAAATTCGAACGTAAACTCAAAATCGAATTTAAACCAATACTGAAAAACCGCGCATAAGATATCCTGTTTATACGGTTTTTAATTTGACTCCGAAGTATCGATTTGATTCATACGGACAAAAATCGATGACGTTGGTTAAAACTTAAAATAGACAGATTGTATATACATAACTTGTTTGTTCGACACGAACCACAAAGTAGCTGTGTTTTCGCAATATTCTACGCATTGGCGGCGTCTTAGATGTAGCTGTTTATTTATATACGTGCAGCACTCAAATATCTCCGTTCAGGCTTTCATTGAAAAATAAGAATTGCTAAAATAATTTATATTTTGAATACATTTTAAACACCGTAGCAAAAATAAATAATTGTATTACTTATTTAAATAGGTAATAGTGACATTTTCTTTATTTCTTGTATTTTATTTAAAAAAAAAATATAAAACAAGCAGCAATAAAGAGTCACTAACTATTTAAAGTAAGAAAACAAAAACTTGGTAAGTCTTTTTATCATAGATTAGAAATAATTTACATATTATTAATATCAAAACATTGTAATTTTCCACAGCAATATATTTGAAAATGATGATATGTTTGTTTTATCTAGCGGCACGTGAAATTTAAACGATTATCAAAAAAATGTATTAACTCTTAATAAATCCAATCAACGCCCCTACCTTAAGACTTCTATTCAAAATATTGATGCAACTAGGCCAAAAACAGGGGAAGCTCGTTCACTAAATTATGTTAATTATTGTTACTTTTTATTGTAATTTAATAAGTTTTTAAATTTTTTTAATCACATAATACTTCTCCGAACGAGTTTGTCCGTCCTTTATTAATAATGCTGTATTTTAATAAGTTGTTGTCTAAATTGAATATAACTTCTGGAGTATGTTCTATGGTCCTTATAGTTTATGTGGCTGCTAAAAAAAATTGATTTAATTTGTAAAATGAAAAATTGATTTAATTTATAAAATGAATTTAGAAAACTAACAACAGTTTTCTAAATACTACATTTATACATGAAAAAAAAGTTCAGGTACACTTTTAGTGGTCAACGGCAATTATCGACAAGCTGATTTTTACATGTACATGATCTCTAATGCCTCTAGTATAATGTCCAAAAAGAATCAACTGCTCCTTTTTGCTCCTCTCCGAGAAAATCACATTTAATTGCGAGCATGTCTAATAAAGTTAGCATTCGCCATTGTATTATGCAGCCGACAATGTATCTCGATATATCTATAGCTACATTTATTTATATTTATGTGTGTTTATGTCAATTTGAATGTGTGTATATGTGTGTACTTGTATATACATAGATATCTTGGTCTTTTGATTTTTAATTTTTAAAGTTTTAGTTTTTAGAAGCATGTTTTTTTTTTATTTTACTTATCTGCCCACGAAGATATTTATGTATTGGAAATAAAAGCCATATTTATTCTAAGAATGTGTATATGGTATTTTTTTCAGATATACTGTAATCCTTAAACGGAAATGTAGATTTAGTTTGGAGATATATTGCCTTTCTTTCGTACTACAAAAAAAAAATCGTTTTTTTTTTTCTAATTTGGTAAAATAAATGGTAAAATGTTTTTAAATTATTTTGCAATGCATGTTTTAGCTCATTCTTTGGCTATATTTCCAGTGCTTCTAGTGTATACTGTATAACACTAGAACAAAAAACAATGTCAGATAATACAAAGAAAAAGATCCAAGACGAGTTTAAGAAGAAAATGGGGATTAAAGTAGATTTTGTGCAGCAAGGTTCAGGAACCAGCAATGATGGCAATACTGCTAGAAGGTTTTTTTCAAAATCCTCAAATGACTGCAGATATAACAGGGGTTGGTGTAGAACTAATTGAAAGATTTAGCGTAATTTTGCAGGTAATAGCAAGTAGTGCAGTAATAATTACTCATAATCAATTATTGATTCCGATAAATTTGAAAAGTACGCGCGTGACACTGCAGAATTATATGTAGCTAGGTATAATTGGTACTATATGCCTGTAACCGTGCATAAAGTCTTAATTCATGGCAAAGATATAATAGACAGAGCTGCTTTACCTGTAGGATTATTGTCAGAAAATAAATAATTATAAAAAATAGAGAGCCCACCATTTGCGAAATTTTTCCCTAAAGGAACAAATAAGGACATTATGCATATGCTGCTGCTAACATCCGATTCGCTTATTTTAAATGTAGGACGTTTGCCTCCTAAAAAAAAAATTGAATTTCACGATGACGCTAAAGATTTAACTTTGTACATATATATTCAATTATTTTCACTAATTTCATTGCTGTTAAAACATGAAATGGGAAATTTCTCTACTATTAGTAATTAGTTCAGTTGTGTATTATTAAAAAATATCTAACCATTTCTGTTTGTTTATAATAATGTTAAAACATTTTTTAAGCATGGCAAGCGTTATAATAATTTCTTCTGACTATTTTCACATTTTCTGAATATTTTCCGTTTTGTATTATTATCATTGCTATTATTATTGTTAATATTATTATACATATGTATAATTTAACTAAAATAGTTGAAAAAAAACATTAATGAATAGAAACTGCAATACCTAACATTATTTGAATAATTTATGTATTTCCGCCAATAATTACGTCGTGATTTTATGCTTAATCTTTTTTTCTTTTATGCAATTCAAATCGCCTATATTTAATCTCATTATCCTGAAAAAATTATTAAAAAATTCCAATTCTATTAAAAGTTACATATTTATTTCCGCAAAAGCGCGTTTCTGGACCACTGTGCGTCATCCAGACCATGCGTGTCTCAAGTCTCAATGCAATGTATGATCCCTGCCTCGAATGCGGAGTTTTCCTCCTCGACGCAAGAGGAAGGAAGGCTTAGAGGCAAGCAACATGTAGAGGTTATACAACCATATCCATTTCTCTTTTATACATAAAATCCCTTATTATAAATTATAATAACAAATCGTGAAAAAATCTCTTTTCTCTTAATCCTACAACAACTGTACAATGTCAATATTAGAAATGGTAAAAATATCAGTATTTTACGACAACGGGTACGAATTGTTCTTGTTCTCAGGTCGTACCTATTGTTAATACCTATTACCACTATGTTACTTGCCTTCGAGTCTCGATATGGGTAGTTAAGATTGATATGCAGCGGGATTCAGGAACCTCACAATTCAGGGGAAGAAAGCGTTATGGAGCGAGGTTATGGAACCATAACTACTCTGCTTGTATACATAAAATCCTTATTATAATGATATTTCGTGAAAAAAAATTATATGTTTATATAAATATCAGTTTTTAAACACAAAACGATTTTTTTTAATACATTTAAGCAGTATACTTACTATTATGATATTTTTAGGTATATACAGTCATTTAGATCTAAATGAGTCCTAACCTAACTGAATCTACATATAACGACTGAAGGAATGTATTTTTTACCTTTGATATTCGTTCTAGGTTTGGTTCAAGAACAGACGTGCAAAATGCAGACAACAGCAAAAACAGCAAAGCCAACAGCAGAACGCAGAGAAGTCGTCTAGAATTAAAAACAAGACAACGGCATCCGTCTTGACTAAATCCTCACCACAGCTTCCAATAACAACAACAACAACACAAACACCAGGTAGGGAAAATAAAACACAGACACAGCGAAACACTTTCTTCTTCTAATGTCAAATTAGCAGGATTACTCACTCTAACACCGAAGCATGTATCGATTTAATATTATACAAATCATCTATTTTTGTGTTTCAGTATAGATATATGTACTCATAATGCAAATATTCACCTGTGATTAGTAGAAAATAAAACAGTCTTACACAAAGCTGAAATCCGTATTTGAAAACACGTGTTGGTTGAAATACTACTTTTTTTCATTGTAAAATACGTTACAATAGATCACGCAAACTCAATTACGAATGTAAATATGTTGAGATTACTAATCGGTACTAGGTTAATTATTCTGTTCTAAATACTATTTACAGTTGACATTTCTAACAATGCAAAACTAATAAAGCACGAATTTACCCACACGCAGCAATTATAAAAGGGAAATATTCGCGACAATCACAATAATTCCTTCCTTTTCTTACATACCTTGTAATTAATAGGAAAATGTGTGATAACGCCGGCTTGCTTTGCACTAATTTACATAAGACATAAACATTCTCTTAAACGATTCTTAAACATCTGACTTGGTCTGACTAAAGCTATTAAAGAATCTGTTTTATAAAATTTGCATATTTTTTTTTCCTTTTTAAACTAAATTGTATCTATGAATGAATGAGTCATTTTCGATGGTAGTAGATAGTAGGAGATAAATAATGCGAATCTTTATAGTATTTTAGTTGGATTAAGTATTTGCATTAAATTTTTATCTTTTTTTTTTGCAGCTCTTCCACAAGTAGTCCTGGTATACATACAACGCCACATATCCGCGATAGTCCGAACTATGTCAAGCCCCAAAGTTTGACAACTAGCGTCAGCGCTAACTCACCGTCGGTAAGGAAGATCTCTACTGATTACATATTTAATTAAATTATACATTTAAAGTTTACAATTTAAAATTTATCATATATATATATATTTTTTTAATAAATAAAAATGCATTATTTCGATTATGCTTTATTTGAAATAATTTTTAAGCATGACTTTATTTTTAAACCGCTCTGATGATTTATCTCTAATACGGATCCTTGCTAATGGAGGACGCTGTATGCATTTTTTTCGGTATTTTGCATTAATTGGGAAAATAAGAACTATTAGATAGCAGATATGTCGAATGCCGCCATGAATGAATATTTACTCCAGTATGGGGAAATACATTACGGGAGAAAGTAACATTTGCGCATTTTTTTTAGTTAAGACCATAGAGATAATAGAGTGCTGATATTGAACTCAAAACTGCCATCAATTGAAATGCGCCATATTGGTACACAGACGTCATAAATCAAGTTAATAAGACATTAAAAAACTTTAGCACAGCGTCTATCGTGTTAGATTTTAACCTGAGTATTTTAAATATTAAAACTGTGTTTTTGTTTTATTAAAGTTGTGGACAATTTAGAGTTACAGATAATTTCTATTTTTAAATCCACAATCAACTTTTCGCGCATTCTTCAATCAACAAAGATAACATAGGTAATCTTCTAAAACTATTTCTTAACTTAGTATCCATTATCCATGGGGGTTTAATAAAAATAATAAAAAGGGACGCATATATTCTTTTAACGCCATACAAAAATACGCAGGATATATCTAATAAAAGTTGTTTGAGAGTAGAATCTGAATCTGCCGTAACAATATAATATATGTTTTCGTCAGGAGTAAATAATCAACTAGAGTGTTTGCTGTCCAATTTACTGATGATTAAATATCCCTAGTAGCAAAATTTAAATTTCCCACAATTATTCTCAGTAACTTCAACCGAAAGATGTCAATGTAACTAGTAATCTAATACAAAATCGTTGGTAATTTCATGTTTCAATGTTGAAGTTACTAAAAATAATTGCGGGAAATTTAAATTTTGCTACTAGGGTAAGTTTATACTTAATTCTTTTCTTATTGATTTTCTTTGTATCTTTATTATTAATGCTATAATATGTATACTTACAAAAGGCTTACTCGTATAATAGAAATATGAATAATATACATATTAAGAAAAAGTCGGTAAAAGCAAAAAACAAAACAATTAAACTGCAAGGTTAGGTAATGTGATTGGTCACAGTATACTAGTGTGATTTGACCAACTAACAAACATCTCAACGCAAATACTCCCTAGAACCGTACTAACTGAACATAAGGAAATGTAAGCATGACGCGTGATGATGACGCCTGTGTTCCAAGATGTCCGCATAACTGTTGATGGTGCGCCGTTAATGATGTGCGTACGGTTTATTGGCAGTCAATCAGGTCTGTGGTTAAGACTTTGGTTTATTAAAAATAGTCTTACCAACTTCGTTAGCATTGCAATTTCCATAGAAGACTTTCATTTAAATAATTAAAAAACCTTTTACATTAATTTTCTGCTAATTTATATTACTTTATTGATACAAACAAATTATTTTACTTATTAGAGTACTCGTTAAATCTTTTGTTTTATCGTTCAATGGCAGGAAATTAATTTGTTTTATGATTGTTTTAGTTTCTTCATATTCGTAATGTGTAACTCAAGTATTTTTAATTTTTTTTTTTTTTTTTTAGTTACATTTGAAGAAATTGTGGGCCCATAATCATTATATATATTGCAAACTTCTCCTAAACCTCTCACCACAAACTGTACTAAACTGGCTAAAAGCTAACTGGACGTACTGGTGTGTACTGAATGTTCCAAAAAAAATGCAAAAATTAAATTAAAAATTAAAAATAAAAAATTAAATTAGCTAGCTCAACGAATAAAAATTTAAAAGGGCGCAAAAGAACAATTAAACTCAGAGTTACCCTCGCAAATTAAAACTAAACACGAAAAGTAAATTGTGGGTGAAAGAAATCTGACTTTCTAGAATACCCCAAAAATTGAAAAGGTTTAATCAAAAATAAAAGAACAAAATTTAGAATGACGTTAAATCACAATTAAAAATTTATTATAAAAAAAAAAGTTAATTACAAAATTTTGCAGAAAAAAAAACCGTGGACAAAGGGTCCTGGCTTAAATCAAAAAACTGCTATATACTCTAAATTACAAAAGGACAATGCTAAAGCCTATATCAAGCAAATAAACAAATTAGTTCAGGAAGATAGTCCTTTTTTATATCAAATCAATCCACGTGGTTTCAAAATTAAAACAAACTAAATTAATAGTGGACAATTCAAGTAAATTTACAAAAGAAAAATTTAAATACAAGCACGATATTTCTATTCACCCAACCCGAGGTGATTAATAATTAAATACAAATCAGGAAAATTAAAAAACGAAAAAAAATTAACTCTTTAAACTAAAATATCTTCCCGAACAAAAATAATAAATGATCTTATATCTAAAATGTGTACACAACAATATAATAACAATTATTATTACGCGAGTTCCTTGATAGACAGAATAAATGAATAAACGCGAATTCAAATCTCAAAATCAAATGAAATAACAAAATGGCAGCAAAGTTTTAAAAATATATGTACTCACGCTGACAGTCGACCAAAGAACTGCCCTCACAAGGTTAAACAGTCGTATATATATATCAACAGCTGCGTGCAACGCAACGCACAAATCATCGAAGAAAACTACTAGAATAAACATAGAACAACAAGAGCAAATAAAAGATATTTTAAATGACTGAAATTAATTTACAACAACTGAACAGTTAAATAAAATAAAACATACAAACCATTCATTAACTAAATCTTATACAAAATACATTTTGATTTGCGAAAAACCGGGGCGCCAGTCCACAGCAGTACGTTTCAATAGCAAAGCTATCATCATCACTCTCAGTTCAGTGTTTCTTCTGATGATGATAGCTTTGCTATTGAAACGTATGGATGTCCAGTTTAGTGCAGTTTGTGGTGAGGGGTCTAGGAGAAGTTTGCAGTATTCCAGTGCCACAGTTTGGAGTGTTTTTGTCATTATGTACATACTATATTTTTTCTGCGTACAGACTGTTCCAACTTCCTACGCAAATACGGGTAATTCCAGCATATGGTCCCCAGCTTCGATAGACAGTTTCACGCTGGAACAGCACAGGAGTTGGACGTCACAGTCTTCAGTGCTGAGCACCACAAATTCTAGTACGAATTGTTACAACAATTATCCGTATTATAGCAACATGGAGTATCTTAGTACAAGTACAATGGGTCACTCTCAATTCGGGGCAAGTATCAGACAACAAAGGAATATTTAAGATTTTTTTCTTTTGTAATTAACACTTTTGATAAATGTTATACTCGTTATTCCAAGATTTTTTTTCTAAGTTGGTGATATCGGCCATAGATAACTTGATGGGTTCATTAAATGTAATATTTTTCGTACGGATATTGTACCTCTATTTCGATCGACCTATGTGCAATAATGATGTTTGGCTTTGAAATAATATACAATGGTTTTTTGTATATTATGCGGTTTACTGCTTTTTTTGTAAAAATATTGTAGAATGTAACTGGAGTTACTTTTAAATCATACTTTCAGAGTTGTTGTGATTCTTTCGTTTTCCATATTTATGCTTTTATTTGTCAATTTAATTTAGATAGAAAAGTTTTATTTATTCTAGATTTTATGTAAATTTTCTATTATTTGATACAATTTGTTTGTTAAGATTGAAGTTATACATTAATAAAATTTATTACTTATTAATAATAATCCGATTTTCGGGAAAGCACTTAAAACAATCATGTATTTGTTATGCTAATTTTTAATTTTTGGGAATTTTTGAACGGCTTTTTTTATTCTTAAAGTAACAGTCTATTTATTTCAAAGCCCACGAGGTCTCTTGTATAAGATTCACTATTTTACTTTAAATTTTATTGATTGGAATATTTTTATAGCTCAAAAAGGGGCACTACCAGTTGGAATAAATTTGGAAAATATTAGTTTGTCAAAATTCTTCATAAGAATGAACCATCCATTTACCAATGGCATTACTAGCTACCACAGAATTCCTAACTTCATAAGATCTCTCTTATTAACAAGATTATTGGAAGCCGTGATTACAAAAAAAAAATGTTTCATAAGCCACTAAAATTAGTGATGCGTTTAATAAACTGTTTAATTTTTCTAATTTTGACACAGGACAATAGTTTAGAAGCCAATTGGAACAAATCTAGGGACGACACTTGGTTCTACAACACCAGCTGGGATAGGAAATGAGAGACATCTAACAAATCTTTCGCAGGAGAGGATCAATCTTTATGTTAGGAAGTGTCGAAAGAAGGAAGTTGATTATCACTCAGTATATGTAGATAGCCGAAAAAATATCATTATTGTTTCTGATTCTGACGAATTTCTATTTATATTGAAAGGAATGATGAAGAATAATCGAGACTATAGTAGCAATTTGTAGCATACTTTTTATACTAGAAAAAGAAAACGTTCTCTGTGCCAAGATTCTAGGGTTTGTAATTTTGGGGGCAATCCCGATATCATTCTGACGAACGAAGATGGAGAAAACGAATTATTCCAGTCGTATTTTAATTTAAAATTGTACATATCGTAGCGCTAGGGGAAGATAAAATCAGAAAATCCGTATGATTAAAGTGAATTGTGAAGTTTTTCGAAACTATTAATTAGCGAGGCCTAAAAACAGATGAAACGAAAAAAATGGAAATCGAAAATTATAAAACAAAATTGCTTTTTAAAAAAAGCAAAAATAAAACAAAAGATAAAATATAAAATAGTTTTATTTAATCTTATTCAGTTTTGTCTCGTATATACAACTTTTTTTTCTGTTTTGTATTGTATACGTTATGAGATTATAATAAAATTGTACTTACTGCATGTGGTGTTTTTATTTTTATTTTTATTTTTTTTCAGAAATAAAAATACTAAAAATAAAGACTTCAAGGATTCTCATCCAGAAGACTATCAAACTTGACACCGTAAAGCAAATATTGCACCAATTCCTTTTTCTGTTGCTTATCCATTTTATCTAGAAACTGCTGCTGATCTTCTTTTGTTTCGACAATGTCCGCTAACTTTGACAAATTTGGCTCGAACCTCTTGCTTACCATATCCTTAAGAGGATATCGAAATACAAAAGTATCTGAAACAACACACACATGCGATATAAGTGTTTTAATTATAATACCATGTGATCAAATATTTCTACCCTTTAGTACATATGTGGGAAACAATCGGCCCGCTGTAAGATTTGATCCGGCCCGCGAGACATTTGGAAAAACCCAATCAAAAAAAAAAAAACATTACTTACTCATACTCACTCCAAATGAGGAAGATCGAGTGATATGGGGTTTGTCGCTTGCTCCTGCGGAATCAAGTGAGCGAGCAAGCCGAGTGGCGGCGATCATCCAAAGAGTGAGGCGGCCAAACATCAAACCTTTGATGTTTGCCGCCTCACTGGCGGTGCAACAAAAGATTATAGTTTCTCATATATTCTACACTAGACGATTCTAGAACATTCCTTCATTTTGCCTATATAAGCGGGTGAATGGCCCGAACTTTAGTTCAGTTCTATTTGAGATACCGAGGTGATAACTTCGACAAGCGATATCCTAGCGAACTGCTAGTGCTGTCAATTTGCTTTGTGACTTTGTGTGCATCTTGAGTGCTTACTAATTATATTTTGTTATTAAGTTTATCGAACGAAAAGTAGATGCAGAGGGTCGCCAGTTTCAAGAAAAATGGACTGAAGAATTCTTTTTTATCTTGCACAATGGTAAGCCTATTTGTTTGCTATGTAATGAATCCAATATAAAGAGGCATTACTCAACTAAGCATCCTATGCTGCACTCACTGACAGGACAAATAAGAAAAGACAAAATCCGGAAGCTTACCGCAAATTTGGAAAAACAGCAAATGTTTCATAAACAAAGAACACAACTTCATAATGTTGTGAAAACTAGTTTTATAGTTAGTTCAAATTGGCAAAAGTCATAAAACCATTTGCCGAAGGAGAATTTATCAAGGAGTGTATGATGAAAGTTTGCAGTGTTTTGTGTCCGGAAAAGAAGAATGAATTTGAAAAAATTAGTTTGTCAAGACGAACTGTTGCCCAACGTATAGAAATGATCGCTAATGATATAAAAACAACTTTGATGACCGTATGGCTGGTTTTGAATCATTTTTCCATAGCATTAAACGAGAGCACCGATTTGTCTAACACAGCTCAACTAGCTATATTTATTCGAGGTGTTGATAAAGAGTCCATTGTTACTGAGAAATTGCTTGCTTTACAGTCGCTAAAACCACTACAGGAGAAGACATTTTTAATGAAGTTGAAAAGGTATTCACAAGTTTTGGTTTGCCATGGTGAAAAATAAGTTGGTGCATTGGTCGGCTTTACGTAAAGTTTCATCAGAATTTTATATGAAAAGCATGAATTAAATGTCAAAAAGATATTTGATAGGTCCCGTAATGCCTTATCCACACAGATTTAGCGATTTTAAAAACATGGAAGACAGTTTCAATTTATTAGCTACTCCAACAAAAAGTAATGTACAAAATGCTCCAATACACTTGCAAATGGAGTTGATCGAGCTTCAAGAAAACTCACTCCTAAAATCTAAATTTGAAGACGTGGAGTTGTGCGATTCCTACAAAAATACTCGAAGAAGACCATTTCCGGAGCTTAGAAAATTGCAAGAACATTGATTTGTGCGTTTGGCAGTACTTATAAATGCGAACAGTTCTTTTCAATGACGAAAGTTAATAAATCAAAACATCGTACAAGGCTGACTGACGATAATTTGGAAAATTCTTTACGTCTTTGTATCAGTGGAATTCATCCAAACATCGATGGATTAGTTTCCTAAATTCAAGCTCAAGGGTCTCATTGATTTCGTTGTCACTATTTAACTTTCGTAGTTTGTAGTAATTCCAAATTTCACGATTTAATTATAATGTTGTACCTATTTTTTTCATTTCATTTTCTTATATTAATAAATTGCATTATAATAACATTGTCGTATTATTTCATGTCTGATATCTATCGCTAAAAATTATGAACACTACTTTTAAACGCGGCCCGCGAACGTATTTGCCCACAACATGTCAAGGGTTGCCCATACTTGCTTTAGTAGGTCATGGAATTGTTCTTCTTTAAACTGATGTTTTGAATAAATAAAATCATAGCTTGCTAGAGGGTAAATTTAATTGATCATATATTGTGTACTTACCTTATTTCTAAACGTTATATAAACGAAACAGGTAACAGGTTTACTACCCGGGATTAAAGTATAGTATCCAGTTTCAAAACCCTGTACCGGCTCCTCCAATTGAAACCTGACTGTATTCTGGTTCTGGTCTAAGATATAAGTGTGGCCATCCCAGGAACACACTACAATTTCATCTTCACCGTTACCAGTGACATCTAACTTCGTTAACGCAAACAATTGATGATCTACGGCGATTGCCCTGTGAGATAAAACAAAAACTTAAGTGCCTAATTGTGGAGCTAAGAAAACGTCGCTTCAGGATGAATATAAACTAATACGAAGTGAATATTACTGATTACTAGAGATCGGATTATATGCAAAGTGCATATATTTTATTTTTTGCATATATTTAATTATAGTCTATATGTAGACATATTACACTAATTGAAGTTAATTAGCGCTAATTAGAGATTGCATATATTGCATATTTAAACTTTTTCTTATCCTTTCTATTAGTAAAAAGTCCTAGTAATTCCTAATGTAGATCGACAACCGACAATTCTCAGAACGATAAATCTTTTACATTGGTTTCTCTAATACTATTTTTCAAGAACTGCACGTGTTTAATTTCGCCTAGCAGAAGATATGTGGTAAATACGTTTTATTATTATTAATTCCCAAATAAACTATTCATTCATTGAATATCTTGAGCGAAACAGCATGTAATTGTGTTACGTTTTTAAATACTGTGCGTACATACAATGAGCATAGCGAACAAAATTACTTTATGGATTAAGCGATATCCCTGAACTGGTAAAGGATGGCGACAAAATATTTTGTTGAACCTGCAGTAAACTGGTAAGTTTAATTTTACTAAAAGCTTGGAATAATTTAATTGGTAAAAGAAATGGGAGGCTAAATACAAAAAGTCAAGAAACTGCAGTGCTTTCGAAGACTCCTGCCAGAAGGTTCTCATAATTAAAAAAAAAGCGTCTCAAATGTTTACCGTAAACTCACCATAATATAACTTCATCTTGCACCAGCATTATAGTCCCATCAAGAGTAGCCACAGCGTACGGTGTACTTTTACCGCCATCTATAGGCTGTTTCACGGAACTTCCGCCCTTTTCCGATTGGCTAGATTCTACGGAAGCGTTCAAATTGGAGAGAGTCTTCAAATCGCCCAGGATCTCAGTCGATATGTTCGGATTTCGCATCCTGGATATACCCAAGAATTGGTAATCGACAGAAAATCCCGTTAAATTCTCGCTGGGCAAGCTGAACGTGATATTCGAACATAAAAATCAACATTTTAACGTGTTTCCGATTCCAGTCTACCTGCTAGAGTCTCCCAGACTTGAAGTTTCCTGCGTGATCGGCGTCTGCTCTTCCGACTGATGATGGATCCTCATGAAAGTGCCGCCAGGTTGCGCCACCAGTAAGAGTGGAACGCCGTCCGCCGAGTGATGCAACGAAATTGAACCTATCTGCTGGGCACATTCCCACTTATTTAGAGCAACCAATTTGCCTATCGAAATTGAGACCGAATTTTTTTATTTTATTCGATGTAATTTAGAAGAGGTGTACCTAAACAATTGGGATTGTCTTTGGTCCCGGCAGATGTCGCTGAATCTTCGTTGTAACACCACCTGTAGGATCTAACCACTCTATCGGTCAAACCTAGAACCATCTCTATTGAGCCATCGCCATCTATGTCTTCCAGTAAGATATCCTGTGCTGAGTGAGTTAATTTTCATTTATAAAAAAATATATACACACGAACCTTGGTGTTTGGAGGAATTCTTTGAACGTGGATTCGACGCAAATGGATATTTTCCAATTCTTTGGCTGCTTCAAGGAGGGAATCGCTTTTAGGGGAATTGTTTCCTGTCGCTGGTATTGCCTTTGAAGAGATATTAGAATCATTTTCTTTTAGTTATTTTAGTGTAAACTGGCTCATTTTAACCTCAAAGATTACTTGACCTCAGTTTACGTTCTGAACACAGAAAAGGGTTAAATGTTAAAAATTTAGTAGTTTTACGTTTAGTAATTTTCAAAGCAATTCACTTTAATGCTGTCAAATCTGAACAGCCCTTTCCTGGCGATGAATATTCTTGAATAGTAGTTTGAAATTTTTGAAATCGTGCGTTTTATTGACGAAATCATCACGTTATTAAAACATACAGCTCGCCAACAATTTTCGTCCCTGTTTAAAAGCAGCCCACGACTAGTTTTATAAATGTTTTTGAAGAGAGTGGAGGTGACAACTAACGCATCATGTGAAGAAGAAAAAAAGTGATTTAATAATATGAACCTATTCAACGTCAATCCATTTCATTGCCTTTAATTTTCTGAATATTTTGTCTTGCACAGGAATTAGGTGACTTATCAATGCATCCAATATAAGATATTACTTTTTTATTGGGCAATAATATTCAAAAGAATTTCTTTTAATAACACTGGGCAACAAATTTTCGAAAAGTTCATCCTTCCAAGCTGAAAATAGTCATTTCTTAATGAATTCAATGTGCTGAACACGAAAATGACTAAGAAAAGCTGAATTGGCTACGGGTTTTCTGTAAAATGTACGCATATTTCAGAAAAAGTATACTTATGTCAATATTATAATACATGGTAAGAAAACATTAGTCTGCTTCTGGCTTTCGACTTCTTTTGGCTTGCCGTTTGTAGTGGACTTGTGGAGCATCTTTACTGATTGTCCAACAATAGTCAGCTAGCATTGACGTAGACCATTTGCCTTGGTACCGTTGCTCCATGGTGGCAATGTCCTGATGAAAGCGTTCGCCGTGCTCATCGCTGACCTGCCCGCAGTTATCAGGAAAGAAATCTAAGTGGGAATCAAGAAAGTGGATCTTTAAGAACATATTGCAGCCGAATTCATGAAACAAAGCCAACATATCCTCAACCAGACACTTGTATTTTCTGCCTTGTCATTCCCAGGAAGTTTGCTGCCACTTGATAGAATGCATCCCAAACCTGTTTTTCTTTACCTTGAAGAAGTTCCTCAAAAACTTGGGGTCTCGGAAGAGCTGTCTAATTTGAGGCCCCACAAAGATGCCCTCTTTAATTTTGGCTTCACTGAGTCGAGGGAATTTTTCATGCAGGTACTTGAATGCTGGTCCATTCTTATCCATGGCTTTTACCAAGTTTTTGACAAGACCGAGCTTGATGTGTAAAGGAGGAATGATGATTTTGTGTGGCTGTGCCAATGGTGGGTGCTGTACATTCGTTTCTCCAGGCTTAAAAAATGCTCTCGGAGGCCAGTCTTTCTTGATGTAGTGCGAATCGATTGCTCTGCTGTCCCACAGACAAAGAAAACAGCAGTACTTTGTATATTCCTGCTGCAAACCCATCAACAGAGATACTACCTTCAGGTCAGAACATATCTGCCAGCCATACTTGCTGTAGTTAATCGTCTCCAGTAGCTGCTTTAGATTGCCGTAAGTCTCCTTCATGTAGACCGCATGTGCAATAGGTATGGATGGAAGCTGGTTCCCATTATTCAACAAAACCGCCTTTAGGCTCAGTTTTGAAGCGTCTATAAACAGCCGCCATTCGTGGGGATCATGTGCAATACCGAGAGCTTGTAGTAGACCATCAATATCGCAGCAGAACACAAGGCTTTCTTCTTTCTTAAAGAAACATTCGAAGAGCTGATGGCGAGTGCGAAATGAAGTCACTCGGACATTCTGTTCCAGAAGATTCCACTGTCGAAGTCTTGAGGCCAGTATCTCCGCTTTGCTTTTCGACAGATCCAAATCGCGAACAAGATCGTTCATTTCATCCTAAGTAATTTTATGTGGTGCAGATGTTTCGTCAAAGCACGAAAAGTTATCATCCTTACTGCCACGTTGAGAAGAACTCGCCGACGCATGGCCATCCTCATCGTCTGAACTGATAGAAAAATCTGTAGGAGGTTCTGGAATTGGGAGTCCTTCGCCATGAGAGACAGCTCGCAGAGCAGATGGTATGTTAGGGTATTCAACTGTCCATTTCTTCTTCTTGGTGATGCCTCCAGAAGCTGGTGGTACCAAACAGAAATAACAGTTGTCAACGTGATTGGTGGGCTCCCTCCAAATCATGGGCACAACAAATGGCATTGCCTTTCTTTTGCCATTAAGCCACTGTGAAAGATTTACGGCACAAGTGCGGCAGCATACGTATGGGGCCCAGTCTTTGTCCTGGTCGCCTATCTTGCAACCAAAATACAAATGATACGCTTTCTTAACTGTTGCACTGATGTTCTTTTTCTGTGCAGCAAATGTCACTTCTCCGCCAATATAACAGAAGTTATTTGCACTGTTAACACAGTTACGAGGCATTGCTACTGTTTAGTTACTTTACACTATAGCAATCACTTGTGTATGCTAGAGCTTCGAAAAATATGCGCGAATGAACGGACATTGCACGAGTTAATTGTCACGTCGGCCATTTATAAATAAACTATAATTAGCTATTGCTTGATATTGCGCAATCAATTTCGCAACACTCTCACTGGAAACTTACAGCAAATGCTGCATTAACTTCTTTGCATGAAGGGGTGATGCAATATGACACAAAATTTCGTAATTTCTCACTAAATTGCATTACATTATGCAATAGCATCTATACAATGGACAAAACGTCAATATCTCTGGAACGTGAGCCAATCAACTTTTTCAATGTGATATTCGTGTTCAGCACGTTGAATTCATTCGGGATTGGGTACTTTCACCTAAGAAGCAATTTCACTGTTGACCAGTGTAATTAATCATGCAACATAGTGAAATTTGAAAATACTTATTAAGGACCCGTGGCCAATAGTGAAGATACATAAACTCGTGCCGTTAAGTGCTGCCATCTAGGATAAGAAAACATTTGGTCATACGTGGATAAATAATTGAATGAGAATTTAAGATGAAAATCTAATTATTATCGTGAAGATAACATTTGCTAAATTATCGATCTAAAACTAGAGTATCTATCTACAAAGAATAACAATAATTGTAGTATGACAATAAGCCACTAAACATGCACTAATTAATTTTAAATAATAATCATAAATAGTAATAGTTAGTAAAGTAAATTCTGTACACATCAACAAAATATTATAGTAATATGTATACAAGTTTATACTTGGGGGACTTAAATTTTTTTTTCTTTAGTTTAACATCATTTCTTCAGCTTCATCATATCCTAGCTAGCTACTAACTAAACAGGAAAAGATCCTGTAAATTATAAATGAAACCAACTAGTATACAGATTACTGTTTTATTAATAAATACAGAGTTTAGGGAATATAGATATTTCAGTAGATTTATAGGGCATTTCAGTAGATCATACTTGGAATCACTAGACCTGACAAGACTGCCTGAGAGCACTAACGTAATACAAAACAGCGCCATCTATGTATTAATAGTTAAACTATACCTTCGTCCTAGTTTTTTGTAGTGTTCTATTTTACAATAAAAAAATTAAGGTTATTTTTCTAATCGGTAGGTTTTTGTAAAATTAAAGCAGTTAAACTTTGCCTCGTCATTTTTGCGCCCACCAGAGAAAAAAAAAACATGCGGAGTGGCCTATAAACGCGAGAGCCCACAGTTCGCAGCAGTGTTACAAAATCTACCGCTAAATTGGTATAGCACTCTCCCGTTTCGGGTACCTTGGCTTTTTCATATTTTTAGTGATAATAAATCCCAATAATTTATAAATCCTTTATTTCACTGCATCAGAAAAACCAAAAAAACCAAAAAATGTTTCGAAATCGTATAGTTGATGGTGCCATCTCTTACTTCCAACACAAAAACATACTTATTTCTGCGCCATCTATGTAGCCTTGGCCAAACTAACATAATTTCTACTATGGCAGATTTCTATAAACCACCCATTAGGGGCCAACTTGGTTTTTCAAGTTATTTATAAAAATAAAATTGTTTATTGCGTTATTTTTACGTGCTTTTACGTTCATTTTACTTTTACAACAGCTCTGGAGACAAATCACTCACTAACATCTTCCACTGAAATATTGACATCTACGTTATTTTACATCAGGTTTCTTAACATCAATAGATTGGCTCAACTCTCTAGTCTGATAGGATTGACTGTCTCTAATGATGTCACGAGGAGTCCTTTCCTTAGCGCGGATTGGAATTGTTTGTACTGTTTTAACAATAGCATTTTAAATAAAACAACTATTTTCTACCAATATTTGATTATTTTATGGACATGGATTAATAAATCATTAAGTAACTCAATTTTGGGTGTTCACCTTTACAAAAATCATTTCCCTGGAAGTGGAAAATTTAATATTTCCCTCAGTTATATTGCGAAATTGTTAACTAAACTATCTAATTGTGAAAGTAATTGCAATACCATTTGATGACCATTGCACTGATTTTTTACATTGAAGTAACAAATAAGTAAGGGAGACTGGGCTGGTTCGGACAGAGGTAGCTAGTTACACCCAGCAACGGTGGCTAAACAGAATACGCTATATTAACGTTAGGAAGTGGCAAATGATCGGTCGATGGTGGTGTGATCATGTGCCACTTCCTAAGGTTAATATAGCGTTCTCTGTTTAGCTACCGTTGCCGCTGTAACTACATACTTCTGCCACAACCAGCCCCAGTCTCCCCTATATCTGGTTGATACTTAAACACTTATTTAAACGAAAAATCACTTTTGTCGCTATAATACCGAAATCTGATTGCTTTGTATTTCCTAAGCCTTAATTTTTAAGCTGTTTAGCCCTTTTTTATGGTGCATTTTCACTGTCTTATGTGCACTTTTTTACATTTTTAGAAGTATTTCTTGAAAAGGATTGAAACAAGTCAATATTTACATTAAAAATTAATTTTGAAATTGTTTACACATATACAAAACCCAAAAATTTCAATCATAATGACGTTCTCTATAAGCTCTCTCAAAATCGGCACACCTTTATCGGACAGCCTGTATCTGTAAGCCATTTTGCTTTGCCACCTCCCCACGCTTAATCAAAAACTGACACCACCTATAGCAGATTTGACGTTAGCTTCTAACCTCTACATAAATATAATATACAAATTTGTGCACTACAATTAATTCTCAATATAAAACATCTAGAACTCTTGAATACTGCTTATTAAAAATATATCCATTCCAGAAAAAGGATCCTATTATTGGTGCAAAACGATTTTTTTTGGTATAAGTGGTCGTCATTTATTTCTTCTGTATAATTATTGTTATTTGAATGCAGCCATTTGAATCTTATTGTTTATTCGTTCATATTTCCCCACAATAAACTACAAATATGCACGTAACACATTAGTATGTCACTTTCCTTTCATCTCATAAGAAATCAAATTATAACGGCTGTTACTACAACTATATCTTTAAAACCAGCTCCGGGACAGTTTCAAACACGGATAAAAATGATTCAAACAATAATGCTTATAACGTCACAGTTTCGTCAATATTATATATGCACGATTTATTTAAAACACAAAAACGGTTTAAGAATATTCGCCGACAAAACACATCTATGAAGACTATGAAGATAGATACTTTAAAAAAAATTGACTTAAATATGACAGGTAAACTTACATCGACTATTGTTTTTCTAACACAGGATTCCAAAATAATGTCAAAACTCGTAAAACTTCTATTTTTCCTAATTACACTCGAATTACCTTTCAACAGAATCAATGCCCTCGGAAAAGACATCAACCCTAATACAAAAGAACTCGATTGTCAGACTTGCAAAATCTTCACGGAATCTTTCCATCACGGTATGAAAAGCACGGAAAAGGATTCATACGCGGGTGGCGACACAGCATGGGAAGAGGAAAATTAGGCAGTTACGCCACCAGTGAGTTAAGATTGATTGAAATACAAGAGAAAGTTTGCTCCGAAGTCACTAAAGATAAAGATCTTTGCTATATAATGCACGGAAAACACGATAACGAAATCGAAGAGTGGTGGTTCAACTCCCAATTGAATCAACCTGATCTATATAAACACTTCTGCATTGAAAAATGGAAGTACTGCTGTCCTGATTTCCATTACGACCCACCTAAATGTCTACCCTGTCCTGGGTTTCCGAATGTTTGCTCCAACAATGGAATATGTAAGAAAAACGGGAAGTGTTCATGTGACAAAGGGTACATTGGACAGAATTGTAATGTGTGCGCGAAAAAATATTTCAAATCTCATAAGAATAAAACGGAAATTTTATGTAAACCTTGTCCGAATGGTTGTGACATCTGTACCGAATTTAATTGCACAAAATGCAGTAAAGGTTGGCTTAAAAGCAACGACAGTCAATGTTTGGATATAAATGAATGCTCGAAGAGTTAACGAAGTGTAAAATGCAAGAATTCTGTGTTAATACAGACGGAAGTTACAATTGTCTACCTTGTGATGTAGCATGTGAAGGATGCATCGGTTATGGTCCTGATATGTGCAGAAATTGTAGCGAGGGATATAAACTTATCAATAATATGTGTATGTTAAAAATGAGATACGATTTCCTGTATGCTTCAATGATTTTCTTATATTTGGGAATGTTCGCCACAACTTCAGTGATTTATCAGAAAAATAGAATGTTAGCATTATTTATTGTTATAATTTTTATGTTTTATATAAAATTAATTGAGAATGTGTTAAATAAACTATAAATCCGTATAATTTATACAAAATATGATACAGCAATAATAAAAAGAATTAAAATTATACATAACAATAGAAACAAATGTAATATTTCGACATACCTGTTCTGGCAAATTTTTACCCTCATTGCTTTCAAGATCAATTTGATCAGCAGAATAAATATAACACCAACCATCTGCAGTAACAATCACTAAGCAATTCCTATTCCTATTAAGGATATCTCCGACTATCACACAACTAACAAATCCCAAATTATTAATTGTCTGCCATTTCTCCAAAGCCTATAAAATAACAACCAGAAAGTTCAAAATTTATATATAAGATTAACAATGTTTTTATGAAATTAAATATGTATAAGATAACCTAAATAAATATTATAAATGGTATTCATAGAAATACACAATTTCAAGGCAAGTATCTTCAAATTATATTATTATTTGAAGTAAACAGAACTGGATTTTAAACAAATCACCACAATTTTTACATAAAATATCCTAAAATTCAAATATGAAAAGTAACATAACCTCAATATCGGTGCCGCCAATCAAACAGATCTGTGATGCAACAATTCCTAACCTGTAATTTTTTTGGACTAAATCTTTTTATTCATACATACCTTGAAAATAACAACTTCTCCATCTTCATTTCCTACAACAAGCTCATAATTGCCATCATTATCCACATCGCCTAATGTAACACCTTTCCGAACAACACTACCGTTAAAGTCAAATTCTAAATGATTGATCAGTGAAATAGTACGCATTTCTCCACCAAATGTTAGCTATAATATAATTGATTTAAAGGAGCGCGTTTATCCGGGACGTAAGATTTGATATACTGCCACCGAGAGGGTGGCCAAACTATACAAGTCGCTTTAGCTGTCACTAAACCTATAGAAACCGGACCGAAATTATTGGAGTCCATTGAGTGCCCCGTGTGATCGCCCTCGACCCAACAATGCCCTTCGTTTATGCGCACTATATTCTTTTTATATCCAAAGTGACTATTATATCACCTAAAAACAAATTGTTTTTAAAATTCTTACTATACTTTAATTCAGTTTGTAATAATACCTTCTAAACCAATAATTCTTTTGATTATACGTTGGTCGGGATCCTTGGGCGATTTTAGTGAGATTATATCGCCCCTGCACACTGTATGAGAACGCACGGCCCAACGATTTAAAAAAACGTAATCAGTTGTCTCCTTATCTGGATTCAGAGCCGGTTGCATTGAAATACCATCGACTCTGGCTACATAACCGACTGTATCTAAGAATGTTATCCCAATGGGCACTCCCACGATTAGACTTTTGAAAAAATTGGGTATTTTCAT
This sequence comes from Protaetia brevitarsis, assembly GCA_004143645.1. Lineage (NCBI taxonomy): Eukaryota > Metazoa > Arthropoda > Insecta > Coleoptera > Scarabaeidae > Protaetia > Protaetia brevitarsis. Next base: position 3,281,807 of record RXPK01000011.1, read on the forward strand.
TGAATTACAACGATTTTCTTTCTTTTTTTTGAGGAAAACTTTGAAATTACATAAAAAATTATCAAGTGGGAATGTGATTAACGCAAGTTAGGCAACTTAAAAAAAAATTAACTTAAAAATATGTAAATATTAAATGAAACTTAGATATCTTTCAAGGAAATTAATTTTGATATTACAGTGAGACAGATATTTATAGCTGAATTTAATATGAATTTTGTAAATTGCAAAATTTTGATTAACAACAGTGCTAGCAACCTACAAGAAATTTAGTTTACATTCCAGTGGCGGGTGTTTTAAATTACTTATAAATACTCATTAAAATCACTTCAAGGTTGTAACAACCTTTTATGCTTCATTCCAGCGTAAAAAATACGTAAAATGCAATATTTTTCATACAAATAAATAAATAAACAAACCGCCTATCGATTATCAACGTTAATCTCCCTTACAAACGTCACAAATCCCAAAGAGATGTTACAGGTGTTCGCATCTAACATTCACCAACCGTAGAGACCAATTTCGTTTGAAGCGCGATTGACCCGTGGTCGATACTTGCCTCCGCCTCACGAAAGACAAAATGGCCGGCGAAACACAGGCCGCTATAGATTTCGGCGAGATCTTGCAGAGAACTCAACGCCAGTACGACATCCTGCAGACGAAATGGGCAGAGGACAAGCATTTCGAAATAAAGTTCCGAACCCAAATACCGCGACAAAGCGACGATTTCAACGCCCTGTGCGATGAATGGGTGGACATCTTCTCCGAGGTGACTAACACCGTCTGGGTGAAGAAGATCTCGAATACCGGACCCAAGATAAAGTTCCGGAAACAATACCAATGCTGGACCCAGAGCGGGAAGAAGGTGCAGAAGGAGCTGCTGTTCGACGCGAGACGGTGCAGGGCCACCTTAGATATGAAAGTGTTGACGGATAATCCGCAGAGACGGAAGAAGAATAAACACATTAAGTTGGGATTGAATGTTGTCGTTAAAGTAAGTATTCTAAGATTATAATTATAAGAGTCGATATTTTGACATAACCTTATTATATCCAAAATGTTTGTTTACGTTTTTTGATATATACAGAGTGAATAAAAAAAAAATCGTGAGTAAAAAGAATACGTGTTATATTCTGTAACACAATAGTGTTTCATAAATGACGCAAATATTAATCTGCAGCTGTTTATTGCAACAATTTGACAGTGTAGAATCTCTATTAAAGCTTGCTGGTAAACTATGTTATCACTAAAGACGATTAACATCTAATTAGTAAAGTAAAAAAATTATTGATTGTGACGCATTTATGAAAATGTACAGAAATGATTATATTTGTAGCATAATACTTAAAATTTCAAATTTGACGCCATTTCCATGTGTCAGTTAGGCAACTAACATTGATGATTTTAAGTTTTATGAATTAGCACACTCCAGGCGATACGCCATCTATCAATGAATGCTGTACCTCGAACCGGTTAGACTACCGTAAACTACTATAACATTATCAAAGTACTTAACAAAGTTGTTTAAATTCACTTCGAACATGTAAATGGCAACTTTGATGGCGTCACATCAAATTTTGCTTTGGCATTAAAAATAATCGTTGCAGCAAATTTTACTGTCAAAGCCGGTTAAGTTAAAGTTATGCTGATTGGGTGATATGGGTGTGTGCGTGCGTAAGCATTGCTGCCAACCCAAATTATTTTGTAAAATATTCAAATTCAATTAAAATAGCAGAGTTAAGACTATCTGCGCCTATAATTGATACACTTCATTACTCTACAACTCCTTCCCCAAAACAATCTTAACCATTAAGTTCAAACTGAAAAATAAACAATGGTGCAGCTACCCTAGTAGCAAAATTTAAATTTCCCGCAATTATTTTTAGTAATTTCAACATTGAAACACGAAATTACCAATGATTTTGAATTAGATTACTAGTTATTTTGACGTCTTTCTGTTGAAGTTACTAAGAATAATTGTGGGAAATTTAAATTTTGCTACTAGTGTAATATGTTGGTGCTCCTAAATTATCTCTTTAAAACGGCCGTTTGCACCGTCTGTGATTAACATTTTAATTAACTAATCAAAGATTAAATTTAATTACGAATTAAATATGAATAGGATTGCACCGAACAAATTTAATTAATGATTAGTTAATTAAAAAGTTTGCGACAGAAATATAGGTTGGTAGTGCGTTAAGTTTAGTTTTTAGTCAAAAATTGTATTTATATTGGGAACACTGTACCATCATAATGAAAATTGCCGCTATGCGAATGCGAGATTTTAAGCGGCATTTGAAAGTTATTGGAATTTAAGCTGAAGAAAATTGCTACAGAATTAGATATTGAAATAAAAAAAAGTTGAGTAGTAGCTTTAAAATGGAAATTAATATGTGAATGCAAGTTTTTTTTTATTATGCAATTCTTTCATTTGTTTGTCCTGCAATTGCTCCAATTTTTGATACTTTATTTGACCTCTGCTATTACTTGTTAGAATTATTTTAGTATTACCATCATTTACTTATATATTTTGTTCCTTTTATTTAACAAAAAATGGTTAATTACATACACAATATTTCTTTAAAAAAAAATCAAAATGATAATGCATTTAGAGTAAATAAATACAAAAAAAGATGTTCAAAAGTTAATTTCTATATAGCAATGAGTTACAAATCGTTGAAATAATCATTTATTAGTAATGCCTGTGTTGCAGCAGGTACATCATCAACAGCGTCATAATTAATCTCATAAAATTGTCCACTTAAAATTTCTTGATTTAATTTTTCTTCATTGATTTCCTCTTTACCAACATTTATGGCTATATTGTGCAATACTGAGGTACCAACTATTACTGCCATAAAGGTATCCAGCTTTAAGCGACAACCATATGCCAGTATTGGAAAACATTTTTCTTAGAAACATGCTTTCAATGACATTCCGTGTTGTAATATGGCTTTCATTATAACGATTTTTCACAACTGTTTCAGAATTTAACAGTGGGGTCAATAAATATGTTTTTGAGGCATATCCACTGTCGCTTATGGAAAAGAATAGACCGTTAAAGTGTGTATTCCCTGACCATCGTACTACAATATCCATTATTGTTAAATTAGCATCATATAAAAATTGTGAATTTATAGAAAGATATCCTTTTCTATTACGATATACCTTCGGGTCATTCCCACATAAAACCACGAGTAATCCTCAAATACATTTATTGTCAGTTTTTATTTCGGGAATTAATTTTTGATTTACCTTGGACTTTTTAAAACCCTGCCAAATATACAGTTCTTGCACGCCGCTATTCCTTGTCCTAATCTTCAAAGTGAACAGTTTAATTAGTTACCTATTTCAATTTACAGTCACAGATATTTGTATTATATCCAAAAACCCCATGAATCTATAATATACAAAACCGCATAACATAACCTATAATCGCCTATAAACACGATTGTAAACAAAGAAACTACGCTTGCGCCAACCTTAATTATTAGTTAAGCAGTCGGTGCAAAAGAATTTAAACTTTAATTTTAAAAATCTTTGGCTGTCAAAGTTAAATTTTGTAATGTAGCTTTGGTAACAAAGTTTGGGCATTTCTTAAAAGAAAAATTGATACACTTTCATTGTGTCATACAGACTTAATGTTAGATATAAACAAGAGCGAAAGTTTTAAACAAAAGGGTCGCCAACTTTTAAAAAAGAAATTCCCCTTTTGATGTTTTGGCGGCAAATTTAAATTTTAAATAATATTGGGCTTTCGTCTTTTAAGATGAACTTCACACACCTACACACGACAGACACCTCGGCGAGATTCGCTTTCTTCGTACACCAATGCGAGCCCCAACCAGAGGCTCCCAAACCTCCGATACATCCCAACGACCAACTGCCGAATTTGGTCGCGAAGATGGTGCAGAAGGGTTTGGAAGTGACGGCAAAATCGGCGCAAGCTCAACAACAACAACAATCTTCAGATTTACTACCTGCTGTCGAGCCCGATCCTCTCGCAAACAACCCGATAATCCATCAACACCACCATTTCATCATCAACAACAACAACAGCAACAACAACAACAACAGCAGACGCAAACGGTAAACACCGCAGACCAATTACTCGCAAGTCATACGGCCATGCCGGACACCAACCAACTCGAAGTACAAGCATTGGACCAATCGATTCAATTGAATCAGTTGGTACCCTTGCCGAACATGGACAATATCAAGTTGGAGGTGCCCCAGTTCCAACAGGTGACGCAGGTATTGGTCAGCGAATCTGATATGGGCGAGCCTATTTTGTTTTGCCAGCCTACTATAATGTTGGATCCCTCGCAGGTTATTCCCGTTACGGGGCACTCTTTTACGTCGCATTTCGTTCAATTGCATCCGCCTAATTTGAATAACCAGCAAGGACAATACTTGTAATAATTTACGTATCCATTGCAGTAAATCAGTAAAAGCCGTTGTTGAGTGAAGGAATTGTAAGGGGGTGCATGCGATATCTAGATGATGCCTCAAGTCTTGCAGCATTTTCGCCATCTACATCTCAAATCCTATAAACTCAGTGCGGTTGTGTTTACAGGATTTGACATGTAGATGGCGAAAATGCTGCAAGACTTGAGGCGTCATCTACATTTCGGATCCAGTAAATTCAATACATTTGCATCTCCTAAATCTTCTTATAATTTCTTCACTCGACAATGAAATGGTTGAGATTATGGATTACTCTTAACACATTCACTGTGAATATAAATCAACCACACCCATTTTTCTGCTCTGAAAATAATTTTAGACCAAGTAGCTAATGTCATCAGTTACTTTATTTTAATATACAGGTGTTCCTAAATATCATGTACATAAGGAAGGGGGTAATTATTTGGTTTATTTTATGCCTAAAATTTGATATAAACATAGGTCTGCAAACGCTTCGTTACCAATCTGCAGAGTGTTGAAATTTCAAGATTTTTTCACTTTTTACTGTATGGCTCCTACAGTTTTTGAGATATTTTGCTCAAATTGGAAGGTAGGTTACGCTATAAGGCCTGCATCATTAGCCATGCCAAATGATGATGTAAATCTACAGGGTAATAATTTTTTCGGGGTCATGCCCTTTTTTCTCACCCTGAACTTTTTTACGATGCGCCACTGCTAGATTCTAAAATACGCAATAAATTTTCTGTCTTGTTTAGAAACTTTTTGATCTCTTATTTTTTTTTTTATCTCTGACGTTATCGAGAAAAAAAAATAGAAAACAATTTTCTGTAATTCGCCAGAGAAAATTAATTTTTTTAAAATGGTCTAGCAGCCTCTGGCTTTATTCAGATAATCACTTGAGTTTATTAATTTTAAGAATTAAGGTGCTACTACCTGTTAAAAAATAGGATGACCCGGTTTTCGTAGCATTGTTTTATTACAATACAAAGTAACATAACTAATAACAATAAAAACCTAATTAATAACAATGACAAGGAAACTATGCTACAACAATTGTTGAAAGTGTCCTCCTCCAACTCTTATACAGGCGTCCGCTCTTCTCATTGATGCTCGCACTCTCTCAAATACTCCTGGAGTATTTCTTATCGTTTCAAATCCATCGATTATTCGATTTCGTAAGTCATCAACAGTATTCACAGGTATTGTATACACTAGAGATTTGAGATGTCCCCACAGGAAAAAATCTATACTATTTAAGTCAGGGACCTAGGGGCCAAGGCTGAGGTCCACCTCGTCCTATCCACCTATTCTCATATACTTCATTTAAATAATCCCAAGCCAAAATAGAAAAATGTGATGGGGCACCATCGTGCATATACCACATTTGATTTCTAAGTAAAAGGGGCAAGTCTTCAAGTAATAAAGGCAATTCATTCTGCAAAAACAGCCTGTATGACTGACCAGTAAGTCGACCAGGCAAAAAACAAGGATCAATCAAATTATCTCCAATTATACCACCCCATACATTTAATGAGAACTGTTCTTGAAAATACGTTTGTACAATTTCATGTGGATTTTCATCTGCCCACGTGTGGTTTGTGGAAATTCATAATTGAAGTCCTTGAAATATTCGCTTCATCGGTAAAAGGATTTTACAATTAAAAATGCGGTCTGCTGCTAGCTTATAAAGGTACCATTGGCAGAAATCAATCCTTAAAGGGAAGTCTCGGGGAAGAAGAGCCTGCACTCTTTGAATGTGGTAAGGGTATAGCAGGGAAACACGTAGAATACGCCAAACAACTTGATGACTAATATTTAAATGTTCACTGATTTTTCTGGTGCTGGTGCGAGGATGTCTGTCTATTTCATTCAGAACAGCCTCTTCGATCTGTGGTGTTCTAACAGTACGTGGTTTACCTGCATCATTAGTATTTTTTTTGAAAGTTCCAGTTTCTCCAAGACGCCTATGAATATTTGAAAATATTCGATGATCGGGTATCATTCTATTGGTATAGCGCTCCATGTACAGACGCCTGGCTTCTCTTGCATTTCCATTCGCAAGGCCGTAGATAAAATGCATGTCAGCCATTTCAGAATTAGTGAAATTTGGCATATTTTCAAAATTATAACGAGTATTTAAAACACTTTTACACCTTACAGTTTGCAATTTAAAACTTTACTTATACAGACACAAGTTACGATTTCTAATGTCAGTTGTCAAATTAATAAACTCAAGTGATTATCTGAATAAAGCCAGAGCCTGCTAGACCATTTTAAAAAATTAATTTTCTCTGGCGAATTACAGAAAATTGTTTTCTATTTTTTTCTCGATAACGGTCAGAGATAAGAAAAAAATACAAGAGATCAAAAAGTTTCTAAACAAGACAGAAAATTTATTGCGTATTTTAGAATCTAGCAGTGGCGCATCGTAAAAAAGTTCAGGGTGAGAAAAGGGGCATGACCCCGAAAAAATTATTACCCTGTAGATTTACATCATCATTTGGCATGGCTAATGATGCAGGCCTTATAGCGTAACCTACCTTCCAAATTTGAGCAAAATATCTCAAGAACTGTAGGAACTATACAGTAAAAAGTGAAAAAATCTTGAAATTTCAACACCCTGCAGATTGGTAACGAAGCGTTTGCAGACCTATGTTTATATGAAATTTTAGGCACAAAATAAACCAAATAATTACCCCCTTCCTTATGTACATGATATTTAGGAACACCTGTATATTACACACTGTATGTTTCGACCAATGCAAAGCATATTCAGGTGTCTAACAAAGTGAAATGCATATAAATCATTATTCATATGTTGGATTTTTCCCAGTAAACCAAATTCAAATTTCCCGCAATTATATTTAGTAACTTCAACTTAAAGGTATTCAAATAACTATTAATCTAATACAAAATCGTAGGTAACTTCATGCTTGAATGTTGAAGTTACTAAAAATAATTGCGGGAAATTTGAATTTGGTTTACTGGGTTGCTAATGCCCAGTTGCACCACTTCGTTAAAAGTTAACTACCAGTTAAAAAGATAATTCTGTTGCACCACAAGTTTCAACTTGGTTTAAGCCATGAAAAAACGGATATGTTAAACGACGCTCGAACTACCGATTAAGCATTGAAATAATGAAAGAACTTCAAATCTCTTGACTGATTATCGTATATTACTAATTTCATTCTATTTATTTTGATGAATTGTTGTTATCACAGGTGTTATATTTGTTTATATAAAAAAAAATTATGAAACATTTATTATCTTTGCGATCTATTCTATGACAAGGCATTATGATTGATATAGAGGAATTTGATATTGTTGATGATGAAGTGTTGGAAATAGACGTATTTTTAGTTTCATAAAACGATTTTAAATTTGTGGCTGTCCTATTTACGCAACTTGGGCTTTGCATATTAAATTCTGTCTTTATTTTTTCCCCACACAGCTTCTTTATTTTTCCAAGTTACACTGTCCGTTTTTTTTTACTTTCTAATATGTTACTATATTTTTTTATTAGGTTCAAGCATAACATTTTTTCTTCGGGGGTAAAATTCGGTAATCTTTGTTTTTTTTTCCATTTCTATCATAGCTTCGTAGCAACCTATGCAGCAACTATTACCTAACCTAACCAAGAAGACCAAGAATCACAACAATGCGAAAATGCAAACGTAAACAAAACACTTGAAAACACTGATAAATAAAAAAAAAATAAACCAATTTACAATAAATTTCCTAGATTTTCTTATTACCAACTCTATATTCACTGCTTAAACGAAGTTTTGTTACTTTTTCGTTGGTGCAAGGGAACATATTTTAACCCAGTTTAAGTTTTAACTGAGGGATTAGTTAATCTTTAGATTTAACTAGATGTGGTGCAATTGGGCATAAGACTTGCTAAGTTTGTCGTGAATATAGTCGCAGTGATAACGTAAACTATTTGTGTTTTGCGACGGAAAATTTTGTTTCGTCAAACATTGCGTTGTGTCTTAAATGTTTGCGTTATGCATTGCAACGCAAAAAGGACAAAGCTAGTATGATCTTGTGCGAGAAATATTATTATAGTAGGCTACGTCGTCATTTACGCGCGAATCTTTTAAATTCAAAAATATCCGTTACAATATTTAACTTTATTATAGAAAAAAAATCTATAAGTAAACAAGTTAAAGCTAGTACAATATATAGTATATAAGAGAATGGGTGTGGTCGATACTCCTAGGATTTACAGTATTATTATAGTCTTTGTACATACCTATGTCTGTGTATATGATATATTGAAAATGTATAAATGAATGCTTTTTTATTATATTTCTTTTATTGATAAGAATATCAGATTTTACAATCGGTTTTTGTATTCTATCATTAAAGAAATTGTTCTGATGAATACTCATATGATGAAACTGTTTTTCCTGTATATCATTGTATGTATATTTTCTCTAACGTAACCAAATTTATATTACGTAGTTATTCATTGTAATTAATTTCTGTGGTGATTTTCATTGTAAAATTATTATTTTTTCATACATATATACGGCTCTAAATACTTATATGTACAGTCAGGTTAAAATTTTTCTATACATGCTGTTGTTTGGTTCAATCGATCGAAATTGTGAACACAGCAATTTTTTTTATATGTAAACGAAATATACTTCCTGCTCTACAAGCAATGACAAATTTTTTTTCTAAAAATTATGCAACATATTAAAGCCGGAATAACAGAATATTTTTCATAATATATTTATCTTTAAATAATTTTGTTGTTAATTCATTTTTATAGATATCGACAAATAGACATGTAATTGTTTTTATCTGAGGAAGTATTTTGACAATATCCTTTGCAGAACCAAATGTGATAGAAACATTATTTTATTATTGAAAATTCATATTTTTAAATACTATTACATTCTTTATTATTAAAAATAAAAATGCATATATATATTTAAACATATATTTTTATTTGCTTCTGTAACATTACAAAAATTAAACCAATATATTCTTGAAAAATGTATTTTATTTAAATCTATCGTCATTTATCAATAGTTTCTCCAACAAATCCTCCTCAACCTTTAAGAGTGATCGGTTGGATTCCTCTTCTTTCTTTTTCAAATTAGATGTAATCTTGGTAGCGATATTTTTAACCCGATTATGAAAAGTCTCGAACTTGCTCAAGGTTTCTAATTCTTTTTCACATAAGAATTTAAACGCACGTTTCTACGAAGAAAATGGCCCGATATAAATTCTTTTACATTTCAATTTTACTCCCTACCTTAGCATATTCATCTTCCAATTGTTTAATTTCATTTTCCAATGTCTCGATATCAGATTTCGGACAAGGAGCACTAAAATTGTTATTCGGGAGTAATACGTGAGGTGGAATTGCGATATATCCGCGAATCTCTTGCTAATGTATCAAAGTCTGTTTAATTGTGTCAAATAAAAACATAAAACTTACCTCAACACTGTTTAGATGCTCCAAGGCGATCCTTTTGTACTCCACATATAAATTGTCAAATTGCAGAGAATATTCTAACTTTTCCTCTTCTGGTACGTTTAATAAGGTATTCTCCTCGACTTCGGTTACAGCTTCTTTTATTCCCGATAATATGACGTCTTTCACTAAAATTTGTGTTCGTCAAAATTTCAATCTGTGTATTTGATATAATTATAGAACATTCTGTTATAAAATCCGTTGCTGTGAATCCATAATATTGCAACTCGTATTCCTCGTCTTGTATCCACTTTGTATCCATGATAAATGGTAAGAATCAAAATAAATAAATAATAAAACGGTTAACAGTCTTTTTAAGGTTAGTTACGTTTCAAAATTTGACATTTGAACATTTGAAATATCAACCAATAAGGACAACGGAGTAAAAATTTAAACCTGGGCATACCAACTTTATGTATGAAATAAAACCAAATTTATTCCACAAATAGCACTTTTGTATCTACAGTTTTGATATTCATATAAAAGTGATTCGGACGCTTCGTTATCAAGCATAAACAAAACTTGTTTGCATTACAAAACCTTTTACTTACATATACATACATATTTCTTTTAAGAGTAATTCGTTTACTACTTTTCAGACACAAAAGAAAAGCACCTTCATCGGTTTGATATTGGCATATATATTATAGCTTCTAGCATATTATAGTATGTTGATTAATAATGTATACCTAAACACAAATTACTAAAGGTGTAATGTACAGTTTTGTTGAACATGTTCACGATTTATGTGTATATTGGTTTGTTTAATTATTCCTTTTTTTGTGTCTGAAAAAGTAATAAATTAGGTAATTGCGAAAGTTTAGACGGATAATAAAGGGAATTTCATTTAATCTATTGGCTGTACATCCAACAATACTTTCTTCAAATCTCTTCCATATAGCCAAATTTAAATTTAACGTAAGGGTATTAAGATAACTATTAATATGGTACAAAATAGTAGGTAATTTTATGTTTCAATGTTGAAGTTATAAGAATAATTGCAGAAAATTTAATTTTTGATAAAGAATCGAACGAAAAATGTCACTGGTTGTCACTGTTAACTTTTGCGACAATTTATACATATGTTGTAAACAAAAACGCGTATCGTCTTTTCAAATTAGAGATTTTTAAATTACGGGCATTTTGTTATAACGGTAGTCTGTGACATTAGCACTAATAGCAGCCAATACTAAGAATTCAAATCAAAGAAATCAATCATGGCGATTCACTATGTATATGAAATGAAACTAAACTTTTTTTTTTTTTTTATAAATTACGCTTAAAACAATTTATTCCATTAGTACTTACCATATGTTATATTAACGCTTATTTTTTGATGGTAGAGGGACAAAGTGAGTCGCACGCTCCTTCATCGAGGATAAACAAAAGTTATTTATATTTAAAATCCTTTTTATTACTGTTATACATTCGGGACGAAGTTGTTTGCCTCATTTGGTTTTCGTTTTTTTTCCATAGCACATTTATTGTAGATTTCAATAAAAATGGATTACAAATTCGTATTAAAATAGTTACAGCTTATTGTAAGTAACGTTTTCTTTTCCGTTCAGTTAATAAATGTTTATAAAAAGTCAAAGTTATTATACAAAATTCGTCAAAAAATCACAGTCGAGAAATAATACAAGATTGGTGTGTTTCTTATGTCATTATTTTACACTATTTTACTACAAGGTTATTTATTTATTTTTATTTACGTATATGCGAGTTGCTGTAGTAATTGTCTATGTTACGTAATTTTCTTTTAGGGATTGTTTTTTTTTATCGATAAAAAGTGTAAAATGCTAAAAAAAAATCCTATTCACTTTTTTTTTATTATCTACCTAAATAGCGATTTCATCATGGGGAATTTGAGCATGCTTGTTCTATAAATTACATATTTTTACATTTGTTCAATTTCCCATATAAAATCACTAAAATTCTCTAATAATGTATCGACAATATTTACCATTTATTACTATCAAGTAGCATAATATATTTTTAGGTGTTTTTTATTTATTTATTTATTTATTTAAGGGGCTTTGGACATTTCCACAACGCTTTTAGGGTAGTTTCTGTTTTCTGTTTACCTGGAAACTGCTGCTGCAATCATCTTTAATTAATATTTTCAAATTTTTATTTTTTATTCAGAATTTTTAATTTTGATTTTTCAAAAAAAAAAAATAATAGTTTTTACTTGTGTAAAAGCTATAAATAATTTTTCAAAATTTTAAAATAAATAAAATCCGAATTTTTGTTGCATTTTAGGAGTAATACTTCAGGTTTGGATAAAACTCTAAAAAATATCTTAGTATAAAAACAAAACATTTTTTTTATTTAGCTGCTAAATGATTTCAGGGTATTGGGGTACAGCTACCTTTAAAGATTTGCATGATTTTAGATTTTTTTTTTAGAAAATAATTTGAAATATATTCCCTAAGTCTCAAATCAAAAGAGCAAATTGATTTTGAAAAATAAAAAAAAAAAACATCGGATTGCGATCATCTAAAAACATTCCAAAACCTGGCTAACGATACTTTCTTCCTAAATATTGGACTTTATAGTGTTCCCTTGAATTCCTATTTTAATTTTAATTCTGCTCAATTGTTTCTCGAAAATATATTATTTTTAAAAACATTATATTATTATTGTTGTAAATCTACACTGAGCACAAAATGTGCAATAAATGCAGAAAAATTAATGTTTGCCATTGTTCTTGAATATCATTTTTTTCTTTAAATTAATTATTTTAGTTTAAACATTATCGTTAAATCGATTTTATTTTTAATAAATCAAAAAAATATATACATAATATATGTTTAGAAATACACTAATTTGTTAATTATTTTATACTGTAAAAAGCTTGCAATCTTAGAATATATTTTGTTTCGAATAAATTAAAAATCAAAATATAAAAATGTAGTGGCGGATCCAATTATTTTTTTTTTTACATAAATATTTTTATTGTAAAAACAGTAGTAAAAATTTTTCTTCTTGTGGCACCTATTCGCCAACGCACTGTATAATATTGTTTTACAAAATTGATAATAATAATAATAATAATTATTATTATTATTGATTCATAATATTAATACATAATAATTGAATCAGTCAATTATTGGAAGGGTAAGCAAATCAGTCATCTCCTGAGGCGAATGTGGTGGCTTTTTTTCGTTCCTTTTTTTCAAAAACTAAATTTAGACTAAATACTGCGAAAATAATCTTCATCTTTTATACAGGCAAACACTTTTTTCTCAGGTTCTATATAATTTGTTTAAAAGACTTTCGGGCTACACCCATTCACTATTACTTGAATCGTATTAAAAACAAAAATCGCTGTGTTCAGTTATTCTTAAGAAGAAAGGAACATGAACGCGTGAAGGCACGCGCTTTCAGAACTATCTGTTCGTATCTGAATTTTACAGAATCTGCACTATAGAATAAGAGTTAGTGTTCGGTCTGATTCCGTCGTCTGTTAGATTATTTAAATCCGACGTTTCGATAGTGTTTCTACCGCTATCATCAGGGGCAGTAGTGCGCACTTACAGAAGAAATTCACGAGCAATGTATACTCGAAAGATATACCGCAGGAGTCATCCAAACTCAGCTAGATACGTTGTTATATGCATGAAGAGCACGCTTCTGTTCCTAGTTGATGTGGCTAGTGCAGTATATACATCTTCAGCGCCACTACGAGAATTGGAAAACCAAACCATAGTCCTTATCAGAGGTGCGTTTAAATATCTACCCAATATCTATTCCGAGTTACCCTATGACACCAATAGGACACATACAACAATCACGGAAATTCTGTATATCTTCAGGGGATAATTCGTAATAAGCATGATGCTAATTTGGAAGTATAATCTTTTTGAAATGATCCTTTAAACTTTGCTATGAATGAGTGTCGCTCAAATTCAGATTCGATTTCTTTCCACAACGTATTTCCTTTAACTCTGTTATACGCATTCAAATCCGTTATTAATTTTTATTATCTTCTTTCGTTCCTCTAAGCTATACGAATTTCCAAGACCATCGAAAGCCTGTCATTTTTAATAATAATAATAATGCAAACTTTATTTCAAGGCAAGGTAAGAAATGCGTCACAAAAACTTACATAAAAATCATTAAATACAAACTCTAATTTGATGAAACAAAGAAAAAAGACAAAGAAAACTAAAAACTATTGAAAAGTTAAATTAAAAGCGAATAGGTATACTAAAAACTATTGAATTCAAAAAATTCTGTGACTGTATAAAAACATTCCGTATGCAGCCAAGATTTAACTATTTGTTTAAATTTTTTAAAAGTAAAAGTTTTCCAATTGTTAGGCAAATGGTTATAAATTTGAATTCCTAAAACATCTATACTTTCAGCTGTTGACTTCAGATGATGCTTAGCAGAATGAATTCGCGGATTTCTTAATTTAAATTTATGTTCGTTATTGTTTTTATTAATAAAAGTGCTTCTGTGTTTATGTACATAGCAGCTACTTTCCAATATGTATAATTCACAAAGTGTTAATATTTTTCAAAGAAATGAAATAAGGCCTACATGACGTCAATTGAGTAACACCCGCTAGACATCTAACCGCCGCTTTTTGTTTAAGAAATACCTTTTTTGCAGAGGCACATGATCCCCAAAGTAGAAGTCCGTAGAGTAGGTGAGAATGAAATTCGGCATAATATACTTGTTTCGATATATGTGGCTCAAGTACATTTTTAAGTGATCTAAGTTTAAAAATAGATTTATTCAAGGTCGATATTAATGATCGGCAATGATTATCCCAATCCAAGGTGGGTGTAAGAGTTAAACCCAAAAGGATTACTGATTCAGAGGATTTCAATTGCTCATTATTGATGTGTATCAATAAATGTGTATCCAACTTTTTTTGCAAAGTATGAAAAAAGATGTATTTTGTTTTTTTTTGAAATTTAATGATAGCTTATTAGCACAAAACCATGCAAAAATTTTGTCCAGCATAATATTTGTAAGGGCTTCAATATTGTTTTCATTTTCCGAAATTATTACGGTGACATCATCGGCATAGCATGCGACCATGAAATCACAAAGAAATTCAAAAATATCGTTTAAAAACAATGAAAAAAGCAATGGGCCAAGTACAGACCCTTGAGGGACACCTATGTTATTGGGCAATAAGGGTGATGTCACCTTGTAGCTCGTTTTAGCGTTACTGACATTTATTTCCACGCACTGTACTCTGTCAGAGAGGTATGAAGTAATCCACTCCAACACTTTACCGCGTAAGCCTAAATACAGTGATATAAAATGTAAGCAATTATTTATTCTCAAGATCACAAATATCAAATTGAATTAAATAGTTTTATGGCAGAATAATATTAATATTCAAATGCCTTCTTATTTACTTAATTCCATTCCTAACTGTCAAATGTTAAAGCAATCCAAACCACTGTTAAACTATTGATCAGGTACTATCTACTTACGTCAAATTGACGTCATAGAGTGACTCGGTGTATATATTTGAACGCACCTCAGGACTACCCTGATAACGGCGGTAGAAACACTGTCGAAACGTTAGATTTAAACAATCCACAGACGATGGAAACAGTTCAAACGATAACTCAATTCTAATCGTTAAGAACTTAACGACACCAGTTACCTGCATTCATTTGATCCCCTTAGAAACGATGCAAAAGGCAATCGTATTGACGTTAGTGAGCGGAGATTTCTTCGGGATTTTCCGTGTTTTAACCATAAAATAACCACTTTTCAGAAGGCAATTTCCTATATTATTTGCTTGTTGTGGTATTTAAAAAAAAAAAATATTACAGGGCACTTCTCGCTGACGAATAAATGCTCTTACTGAAAGTTTCAATTATAGAAAAGTTAAATAAAATATATAAAAGAAAATAAACTTTTTGTTTATCTCGGAACTGTCCAAAGCCCTTAATTAAACGATTCCCATGTAGGAATATTTGAATTTATAAGAGTCACTTACTTTACTTGTGTTGACAAACATTATAATCTCTGAGTACTCGCATAATATTGTCGCAATATTACTACATGGTGTCAAAATAAATTAGTTAACACCTTCTTAAGGATATATGGAGCGAAATTAAGAAATGAATGAATATATAGGAAAACAATATTGATAAATTTAGATAAAATCGCCTCTGATACTCGTCAAAAGAAATAAATTAAAAAAAAAAACATTAGAAACGAAAAATCAATAATGAGAATTAAATAAAAGAAGATATGAAACAACAAAAATTACACAATAATATGTATATATGTTGCATAAAGAGTTATACACAAGACAGGACATACCATATAATTTCATATTATATATTATATCATGTATACCTACATTCGATATACAGGGTGTTCCACATCACTCGTCCATCACCTTTTCTTCACGAGTGATTGCGGTTAGATTCAAACGACAAAAAGAATCCTCCAAGAGATTATTTTCATTTTTGTTTCATCGGATGTCAATAGCAACTTTCATTTTAAATTAAATGATTTTCTTAAACTTTCACCTGTCATTTCACCGTAAACAGGCACATAAATTTAATAATTTTTATAATACTTATAAATAGGAAAAATCTTTTTCCTACAGCATGTCATTTATATTCTGATCAGTCACGAATCAATTCAGCGCTACAGTTCTAGCACAAAATTTCATAAAAAATAGCCTAGTTTCCTGAAATCATATTTCATCCCCACCACTTCAACCTTTTGCGTTGGCTACGTCTTTCGATTGGTCGATGAGAGTGGGTGGGGCTTTGAAACGCGCGAAATTTGAATATGCTCGAACAAGTTTCTGGAACAGCGGTTATTCAAACTGTAAACCACTCACACAAACTCCTAAAACACCTTAAACAGTTGCTGCATCTTATCAGAAGCTTGTTCTAACTGTTTAAACTGCTCTAGCAAGTCGTTCGAGATTCTAGCTCTTTAAGCTGTTGCATGAACTGTTCCTTAACAGTTCTAGTAACAGTTCCAGAAACAGTTTAAACAGCTCTGGAACAGCTTATACAAACTCCTAAAACACCCTAAACAGTACCTGTTTCAGAGGGTTGTTGTAATTGGTTAAGCTGTTACGAGAACTGATACTTAACGGTTCTAATAACAGCTGCTGAAACAACTTATACAAACTGACAAAAGCAGTTGCTGTTTCAGAAATCTGTTCGAACTGTTTAAGCTGTTCTAAAAGTTGTATAAGCTGTTCCAGAAAACTATTCAAGATATCGTATGAGCTGTTGCTTGAACTGTTCCTTAATAGTTCTCGTAACGGTTCCAGAAACAGTTTAAACAGCTCCTGGAACAGCTTGTACAAACTCCTAAAACACCCTAAACAGTAGCTGTTTCAGAGGAATGTTCTAACTGTTTCAACTGTTGTAGAAGTTGTGAAAGCTGTTCCAGAGAGCTTTGCAAGATGTTTCTGGAGGTTTAGGAGTTGTTTTAGGAGCTATTTCTTCAATAGATGTAGTAACAGCTCAAAAGCAGTTCATTATACAAACTCCTGAAACAACTTAACAGAGTACTGCTCAACAGTTGAAACAATTCGAACATATATACAATGACCGACATAAATATTGCAACATATGGATTTTTTTTTTGTTATTAAAATATACCATTTTTGTTTTGGGGTGATAGATGGTGCGTGTCTAGGAACTTCAAAATTTATTTTGACACATCTCACGAGATCACTAGTATGGCGGTAAATTTAAAAAATATGCCATCAATCTGCAAAAAGTGAGGTTAGTGGTTCAGAATGAAAATATTCTTTTTTTTTTATTGGTTTTTAGGTCGCTTTATTGAAAACCTTTTTCAAGTATATAAATAAATGTAAAAAGTGTAAATTATAAATAAAATGTTTTTGTTTAATAAATGACAAATTGTTTTGTTTACTATGATTTTGAATATATTATTATGTTTTATTTAAAGATTGCGTTTTTTTTTGTCAAAATTGTAATGGTGTATATATAGGTGAAACTATGCAATATTTGGAAAATAGAATAAAAAGACACAAATATAATAAAAATCTTACAGCTTTAAAAAAACATGAAATAACTCAAAATCATGGCATGGATTATTATTATTATTATTATATCTTTGATTTCAACAACGTAACAATTTTAAACAAAGAACAAAATACGTAATATACTTGAAATAATTATAAACATAAAAATGCAGTCAATGATAAAACCGATATACAATATTTCACAAAATTATATAATTTAATTTTATAACTAAATACAATATTTTTAAGGAACTATTTAATTACAAATTCAAAACAAATAATCAAAACATCCTATTTTAAAACGCAATCTTTAAATAAAACATAACAACATATTCAAAATCATAGTAAACAAAACAATTTGTCATTTATTAAACAAAAACATTTTATTTATAATTTACACCTTTTACATTTATTTATATACTTGAAAAAGCTTTTCAATAAAGCGAAACGTCGTACTCATATTCATGTTTTTAATATTGACGACCTAAAAACCAAGAAAACAAGAAACTAAATATTATATACATGGTCAAGATTTGAAGCTTTAAAAAAACAGAATGAAAATGTTTGTAAAATTTCAAACTGTCATACTGAAGACATACTTTTCAGTTTTTGTTGTGTTAATATGCAAAAATTAACAAAATTGTTTGAGCATCAACCAAATTTAGAAATACTACTGTAGTTGAGCTGCTAAAAATGAAAAAAAGAAAAAAAAAAATTTGACCCATATTTTGATCATTTAAAAAAATCCCTGTTGCAATATTTATGCTGGTCACTGTATATAGCAATTTTATAGTAATATAAAAGCTTGAAGAAGATTTGGTCAAAACGTTGCTGTCATAAAAATAAAATAAT
Organism: Protaetia brevitarsis; assembly: GCA_004143645.1. Lineage (NCBI taxonomy): Eukaryota > Metazoa > Arthropoda > Insecta > Coleoptera > Scarabaeidae > Protaetia > Protaetia brevitarsis. The sequence goes on from RXPK01000011.1 coordinate 3,300,577, forward strand.
TCAATATTTTTGTGTTATTTATTAAAAATATTCAATATTCACGAGCGAGCGCTATTCAAGGAACTATTTTTTTGACAAAATTGTAAATATCTAAAAACAACTGAATTTACAGATAGAAAATCCCTTTTTTGAAATAACGTGTATACAGAATTCATTAATGCATGAAAAACAAAATCATTTCGCCATATAAAATAAAAAAGTTGCCATAGAAAGCATTTTAATCCGTTCTTCAATATTAGGGCGCTGATATTGAATTTCTTGTCGTCTAAACAGCCGCATACATCGCGGAATCGTAGACCAGCGATCCGAAACACCCTGTACGTATAAGTTTCTCGTATGTGCGCATAAGTTTATCTCATTAGTCTATTGTTTCGCAGCAATTTTGTTTGACTAGGGTCGGTGGCGTGAGTTTTGTCGTGTCTATTTTTTGTTTGTTTGTTTGTTTGTATGTGTGTGTTTCACTAAAATGTGAGACCGTAGAATTTGTCTTCGACTAATCTAAAACTCTCATTCTCCAAGCTCCTCCAAAAAAATTTCAAATGTCAGTCGGGCAGTATGGTTTTCGGCCTGTAAATGAAAAACTAAAATATATCAAAAAACAATACGTGTCTCCTTGGAATTCGATATTTATTACTGTTTTTTTTTTTTTCGTTTTAATTATTATTAAGTATAATTTTTGCATTTCAAGAATTGGTAAAAAAATAAAATAAAAATAGAATATATGTCAAAATAAAATAGTAAGATGAGAACAATCAGATTATCAAAAGATATTATTAATTATAAATGGTGATTGTTACAATATTAATTAATTAAATTTAATTTTCGCGTTAAATAAAAATTTAATTGGATCATAAAAATTTTAATTTTATTTCAAACATACGTGTATATTTTTCCTTTTTTTTCTTCAATAATATAATAATATAATAATAGTAATAATTAATTAATTAATAATTATAATCACAAAGAAATCGGCACATACTATATAAATTATGTATTATATAGTAAAAATTAAACATATATGTAATTTATTTAATATTTCTCAAAATATATATATATTTATAATATAATAATTAATAGGTCATAACAATTATATATATATATAAAAAAACCGATTGTCGTTTATTTCATGCGCGTAAAAAAATAATATTTCATCATTAAAACTAAACGAAAAATAATTAAGACGTTTGAGGGCCAAAGTCATTTTCACGGTTAGTTACAAATTAAGACACATGCACTTTTATTTGAAAAGAAAAAAGATACTAACGGAATGTGCTTTAATAATTTTCAGCAAATATTATACTAGTTAATATACATATGCTTAAACAATAATTTCTTCGCCGAATTATAGATGACACCACTAGCATTTTCTTATTTTCTTTTGTTGTGTGTATTATTAATATTAATAATCTTGCTTCCTTGGTTTATAGTGTTAAATGAAAATTCTTTTGGTTAGTGGCCATATTTTAATTTCTCTTAATTCAAATTACATGTCTTTTTCAAAGGTATATTTTACGATTTATTTAGTATTCTATAGCGTGCTTATCTCCCAACTTATTTTTTATACACCCATTTTTTATACACTTTTATTTGTTTTGATTAAAAAAAAAAAAAACAATTATAGACAACACAAACATTTATAAATCCTCGTCAAACTACAACTGACTTGCTGTACTAATTAATAATTCTTTTTGTCGTACTAATCAAAGAAATTCGTGTAACATTAAAATTACTTTTTATTCGAAAACGTAATTTTCTTAAAATTCTTTTTTACACCATAGTAAGATAAGCATTTTAATTATTTAACAGGTCCGTATTACTGATTTTTGCAAAATTAAGGTACTTTTTATATCTGCCAATGAATGATTATAACTCTCAAAATTGGCCCAAACTAAAGTGCTATAAACTCCTTATTATGTTTAACAAATATCATTAGAATATAGTTTAACATTAATTAATAACACCCTGTATCTTGAAAACCAAGCGACATTCGAAAAAAATATACCACATTTTCGTCTTAAAATTTGGTTTAATTAATTAATCCCATTCCGAGCCAGCTACAAACATTTAAAGATAGGGCTACTTAGTCTGTTCCTAATTTCGAATTAAAATACAGGGTGTTCTATTAAAAAAAAGAGTTTTCTGCATTTGAAAATATGTCACTTTGTTCCCTCAGTTTTGAACATTCTGGTATGTTAGAAGTGTTGCGTTACCGTTTCTTAAAGTTATATCTTACATCCATAAATAGCAATTTGGATCTCTACTTGCAGTATTAACCAACATATTAATTTCTCAATGATGCAATGATTGACTAAAAAGAAAAATTTAAATAACTCAAAAACGGTAACATGTAGCTATAGGAATAGCTAATGAAAACTGACGTATTTATGGTCGTGGAATCCAAGAATGAACAAAAAGTTAGATCATTCTATTTAAAATAAGAAAGTTGACGTCCATTTCCGGTCAACCGGAAGTGATATTTTGGTTAAAGTATTTCACATTTATAGTTCCAATCGAACAGATAATGGTGCCACAATTTCAAATATAAGTAAATAATAGAACATCATTAACTTTTAATGAACCTTTTACGTGGAATAGCCTATACACTATTACCTATATATATGTAAATAAATAATACATTTATATATTTTATCTCGTTATAGTACTTAAAACGAATTCAAAATATTATAAATCATTTTAGGAATTCTTACTTTTTAATGAATGGAAATATTTGAGTGCTATACAATATGAATGAACAGATACATCTGAGAACGCCGCCAATGCCTAAAATATTGCGAAAACACAGCTGCATTGTGGTCCGTGTCATCAAACAAGTTAAGCGATGTGTGTGGTATCCGCATTGAAATATTCCACGTGAAAAACCACTACAGGGCAATCGGATAACTTTTTGTGCGTGTGTTCGATCCGATTATTAAATAAATTTACATAAGAAGATACTACTAGTGGTGTCAACTATAATTTGCCGAAGAAATTATGCTATGACCACATGTATATATTTATTTTCAGTATATTTTTATTATGTAACACCATTTATTTTTCCATATAATAGAAAATCGTAGAAAATTTCTGCATTTGACGTTTTAAATATTACTTATATATTAGTGTTAATTACTGGTTTCTAAGAGAGTCTACTAAGTATTTAGAATTCGTTCTGTTTATTGATCCTTAAATTAGGATTATTATTATTACTTTATATAATGAGTTATTATGTATATTATTGTACAAGATGTTGCATAATGAGATGTTTTAATTTATGAGGAGGTAACACAACAAAATAATACGATATCTAGCCTTGTTTATGTCAAATTACGTAAAGTATTGTATTAATTTGTTAAAATAATTTTGACGTTACCTCTAGAAGAAAAAAAAACACCCTGTATATGGGGAAACGGGGTGGGATTGTATGTATCTAGTATCTAATAGTTATATTAATATTATATTGGAAAAATACGTATTAAATAAAAAGGAAATTGAATGATTATGAGTTTATGTCTTTGAAGTTTTAATTTTATTATTTGTACGAATTAAGAAGCCTTCTGATGACGTATTTACATTTTTTTTGACTTTAATTTATGTAAAATAGTATTTTTAAAAAAATAATCAAAATTACAATTTTGACTAATTATTTTTTCTAAAGATTCATAAACCATTTACTAAAAATACGACAAAAAACGAGCCGAAATAGCAATTTTTACAATTTATTTAAATATATTGTTTTCATAAGATGAAATTAAAACAGAAAAATGGAATAAAAATATTATAAGTCCCAAATCAAGAGGACTCCCAATTAGTACCAATAATAAAATTACAAGTATGGTACAAGTCATGAGAGCACTCCATACTCAAATTTTTACGTACGATTAAATGAAAATTTTTAAAATAATTTCTGAAAAATACGGGATGTTATTCAACGAATTTTAATTCAAAATATTTGTTTTTAGTTACTAAAGATTACTATTAACCACGACCTGCTTGATGACTGCTGACTACGGCCTGTCGAATCATTAGTTGCACGTGTTCACCGCTGGCGCCACTTACCGGACTGTTTTTTGGGAAAATTGCTTACCCTTCGGTTGAAGGATTGTGACAGCAAAATGTCAATCAAAATTTAAATGAATGTCACATTGACAAGTACCAAAGTTAAACACACTCAAAATTATTATAAAGAATCTGTTTGCTTCTTTAAAAACCGACGTATTAAGGTTTATAAAGTTGTATTTTCATATCCTATTAGTTATTTCAGTTATATAATCATTTGGTTAATGTTGGTTTTGATATGAGGTTGTAATCAGCTGTGTCCTCCATTAGTATCATTTTGACGTGTCAAGAAAGTAGTTCTTATGTTCTCAAACGTCATGCAGATGTCGCTACTTACCCGTATCTGGTGTAACATTCGATTCAATGTAAATTTGAATGATTCGACAAGGCCGTATAAAGCAAACTGTCTAAGTTATCAAGCAGGTCGTGCCATTAACACTCAGATGCTTTTGTTTTTCAGTAAATACATCTGCATACTGATAAAAATGTAAGGAAAATTTAGTGGGAATTTTGCATTAATTTATACCTGCAGGTCATGCACTGATCAAGAAATCTACAAAATTAATTTGGGCTGTTGGAGAAGGTGGTTGTAGTTCCGTATATGGACCACAGCTCATGTTTTGTCAAGTTCAAAACGGCTAGTCGTTTCCGTGTAAAAAGTGCTATTTTCAGGTTATGTTCGACGCGCTTTTGACGTTAATATACCAACAATTTAGGCAAAATGGAAAAGGAATTAAAACATTTTTATTTTTTAAATTGGGGACACTCTCTATGTATGCTATTTTGCAAAATAAAATAAATAGTTAAAATAATTCGTGTTTCTTATTATTAATTAAAGTATTACGATAAGTTTATAAAATCAACAAGTTAAAAAAAATAAATAAATAAAATAAATCTTCAAAAATATTACAAATTGAAATATGTATGTATATATAATATGTATCTGTAAAAAGTTGTAAAATAAAAATTACTATTTTCCTTATAGTTTTTGGTGGATGTTTTGGCTTATAATAGAACTAATAAAAATTGTAAAATTCTTCGACTTTAAAAACTTTTTTTTTATATTTGTTAAATTAAGCATGAATATTTTAACATTTCATGTGAATTTCTTCTATATTTACCCTCTAAAATTTATTTTTTTTTTAACATACCGGTATAAAAAAAACTACTCAATTAAAAGCATATGTTAGCTTGTTTGTGATAACTCTCAATTAATTTTAAAACATATAAATCATTATAGTGAAAATTAAAAAAAAGACAAAACAACATGAAGTATATTTACTTTAAAATTAAACTTTATGAGGATAAGGTAATACTTTATATAAAATAATTAAAAAAATACAAATTATGTTATATACAGAATGTGCCAATAGTGTGGAAAAGTAACATAATACTCCTTCTGTAGAACATGCGACAAAATATGATATACAATAATTGTAACGGATACGAAGGCTTTTACCCTAAATAGCCAAATTAAAATTTTCCTCCACTATTTTTAGTGATTCAACGTAAACGCATTAAAATAACTAGTAATGTAATACAAAATGGTACGTAATTTTATGTTTTACCGTTGAAGTTACTAAGAATAATCGCGGGAAATTTAAATTTGGCTATGTGGGTAGTTTAAAATTATCTGAAGATATACAGAGTGTGTACTAGAAGAGTAGCGCTATAAAACCATTTTTTTTTAATTGAGCATCCTATATATTTGTAAAGATTTATTATATTGCCATTGAAATAGCTTTACGAATATAAAAAGTTGTTTTTTATTTTTGATTTCTCGGTTGCTCAGTTATTTAATAAAACGTTTAAAATTTAAAAACCACTCTGTAGATTATAATCATATTTTATTATACCCACAGTGTAGGGGGCGTCTCTTGTCTGCATAATTACCAAATATTGTTTCTGAAAAATTAACACACATGATGCGTTTTCTCACTACATGGGATCTCGATATTTTAAACGTTTTCTTGAATAACTTGGCAACACAGCAATCAAAAATAAAAAACTTTGTATATTCGTAAAGCTACTTCGATGCAATATTTAAATCTTTACAAATATATAGGGTGTTCCTTTAAAAAAAATGGGTTTTATAGCGCTACTCTTCTATTAAACACTCTGTATATCTTCAGATAATTTTAAACTAAAGCTCTTCTGATCCGTTACAATTATCGTATATAATATTTTGTTGTATGTTTCAGAAAGGGTGTTATTTTACTTTTCCACACTATTGGCCCAACCTGTATAACTACGATATTTAAATAAGGAATTTTAAGAATTAAATTTTATAAAATTTGTTAGAAGTTCTATTATGTATAAGAGTCAAACATCCACTAAATCAAAAGGTAAATTATAAGGTGGGTATAAGAGAAATAAATCAAGAATAAAAATTTCTTTAGTATTAAATTATTACATAATATACAACGTGTCTCAAAAAGTTGGAGACAAACGAAAGTTTTTTTCTGCCATTAGAGTTAAGCAAATGCGTTTTTCGTAAAAATATTCTGCATGTTTCCGGGCTTCACTAACTCTCATAAATTGGAAAAAAAGGTTTTCCTGGACGGAGAAGATGTACAAGTTAATATTCGCTCAAGAGTAAAGGATCCTTTATTTACAAGAGACAAAGAAAGTTAATTAAGAAAAGTTTTTTTAAATTGAAAATTTTTGGGAAATGTTTAGTAGTGTCAATGTAGGCCGGGAAGATGTAAACTTTTCTACAAACAAAATATCTGCCTTAGTAGTATAGCTATGACAGTTCTGGGCCAAAATCCCATAAGGTTTACATAGGGGATTTCAATTCACATTTTATCCCCTCCACTCCTACTTTTTATGGTTGGTACAGCTTAGGTAGCTCCTAGAATAACTTGATCAGTTCCCGGAGCAGCTTAAACAGCTCTTAATGATGTTTGAACAGTTATTAGGGCAGTTTAAACAGCTCATGGAACAGCTAAATAGGTCCTAGCTTAAACAGCTGCCGGAACAGATAAAGCTGTTCCAGGAGCTGTTTAAACTGCCCTATTAGCTGTTTTCGGAACAGTATAAACAGTTCTCGAAACAACTCAACAGTTCCAGAAACAACTTCAACAGTTTCTGGAACAGCTTAAACTGTTCCCGGAATAGCTTAAACAGCGCTTGGTACAGATTAGGTAGCTCCTAGAACAACTTAATCAGTTCCTGGAACAGCTTAAACAGCTCTTGGAAGCTCCTGGAACGGTTTAACAGCTCCTAGGACAGCTTGATCTGTTCCAGGAGCTGTTTAAGCGTTGTTAGGGCCTATTTAGCTGTTCCATGAGCTGTTTAAACTGCCCTAATGGCTGTTCAAACTGTATCAAGAGCTGTTTAAGATGTTCCAGGAACTGATTAAGTTGTTCTAAGAGCTATCTAAGGTGTACCAAGCGCTGCTTAAGCTATTCCGGGAACAGTTTAAGCTGTTCCAGAAACTGTTGAAGTTGTTTCTGGAACTGTCGAGTTGTTTCGAGAACTGTTCATACTGTTCCGGCTATTCTCCTTCGCAGAGTTCCATGTGGATATTCAAAAAGAAGCCGACACCTTCATCAGCTAATCACATGACGCAGTCAAGACGAAAGGTAAGAGTGGAGCGGATAAAATATGAATTGAGACCCCCTAGGTAAACCTTATGGAATTTTGACCCAGAACTGTTATAGCTACACTACTTGCCTTAGTTTAATGGCAGCAAAAACTTGCATTTGTCTTCAACTTTTTGGGACACGTAGTATATAGAGTGGAATCAGCGTTGCCAACCGCCAGGAAGTATTTCCCCCTAGATGGTGTGTCAAATTCCCCTTGACCAAGCAATTTATCCCTCCAAAAAGTAAAATGTGTCTGAAATTTACAGTGTACTACAAATCTCCCTAGTAACCAAATTCCCTGCCATTATTTTTAGTGAATTCAACGTAAAAGTATTAAAATAACTTTGGAAGTGATACAAAATAATAGGTCATTTTATATTTGAACATTGAAATTACTGAATATAATTGTGGGAAATTTATAATTGGCTATTTGAGATTCATTATTTCGAATTTATTTTATTTTTTTATTTATTTAAAATTATAAAAATTAAAGAAAACATAAGTTTATTTGTAAAAAAGAATGGATTAAATTTGCTATTCATTTACAAAACTCCATTTTAACAAATATAGTAACTAAAGTGTCCCCTCACCTTAAAAGTTTACTCTAAATTTAGAGGAAAAATTCCCCAAGTTGGCAACACTGAGTGGAATATACTATTTTTTCCCTAGTAGAATATTCTGGAGAAAAACTCGTAATCAGCGGAAAAACAAAAAAAAAACAACCGATTCGCTGATATAAACCAGGTTTTTAATGTTAAAGGAAGAGATAAGACACCCTGTATATGCGATTAGGTAAAAATAATTCATATTTTTCTCCGTTAACTGATCATATAAAATGTGATTTATTGTATATAGAGCGATCGAAAATATTAAAAATCGAAATAATGTGTATTTCAGGAAACGTGGAGGTGTTAAAATAAGTTATATAAATGATTTTCACGTTTCCTATTGGATAATGCAATCACACATATTTTGATTAACACTCCAATTTGTTTATTTTGCTTGTGATGTCACCGAATCAAAACATGTTCTTAAATGTCAGATTTGACATTGATATTAATTCTTTTGACATTTATGCATAATATAACCTGCAAGTTTGACAAGTGACTTTTTTACACTGTGATATATGGAAATCGCTGTCACAGGTGATCATATGGTGATTTTCAATTCCTAATAGGCAGAAATCGGATATCTGAGGGAATATTAATTACAAATTCAAATTTAAAAAGTTAAAATAAAAAAAATATATTAAGATTTAGGATTTTTGTTTTACGCAAAATATATTTTAACGCAAGACCTCCATTACGTTATATTGCTATCACTCTCCAAGTCATTGGTACCTCTCTCGATTATTTATATTCATCACTAACAATAATTTTTGCATATTTGTCTGGATATATAAGTATTTTTTTGTTTATTTATATATGTAGGTGGTATAATAATATAAGTAAAAATCTAAAAATACAAAACGGTTATTCTCATATTTATTTATAAACGGTATATATATAGATATCATTCGTCAATATGTTAGAAATAAATCGTTGATTTCAATGTTTTTATATATAAAAAAAAAATGAAATAGCAAAAAACTGTTTTGTTTTTTTTTTTTAGTCAGTCTTGTATCGAACCATCATCAACCATCAACCGAAGATGTTCGCTGTCTCATTTCGCATTTGACTTACACTCACCGACATTTTTAGACATCAATGAAAAAAGAATCTCTCGAAAAATAAAAAGAATTACAAAAAGGGGATATTTTTTTTTTGTTTAAACTTGTAAAAATTGTAAAAAAATAACTATAAATGAAAAGGCTGCTTTATAAATGAAGAATAAAAAAAATTCTTTGTTCTAAGCTGGCTATTAGTATAGCTAAATTATCCTTTCAAATGTCTTCATTGTTAGAAATAAAGCAGACTTGACGCCGCAAGAATTATAATATCAAGTATACGCTAAATAAAATATATTAAAAATGTAGATTCATTAAAAAAATAAAATAAAACAAAAATAACACGAGTTTCTACAGGGCGTTACAGAATAGGTTAGGTGTATTGAAGATAAAAATTATTAATTAGGTTTGTTTGGAATTGCTTCCAATTTTTTATTTTGCAAGATATGGTAACTTTGTTATTTTCGGATTTTTTTTTTTGTATCTCGATACAAATATCACCTCCGTATTGAAAAGAAAATAATCCAAAAATAAAAAGAAAAAAACCGTATCATTAAAGCAATGAAAAAAAAAAATTAATCATAATTTTTTTTTGACCAACTCTAAAAATCTTTTTTAACCCCCTATTCGGTAACACTCTGTATACTACACAGAATACAAAAAAAAAAAGTATTTTTTTTATTGTAAATCTGCGAGTTTCTTGAAAAATAATCAAATATCTTTAACTCCTTCAACCTTCGATTTAATTTTGTTATTTTCTCAATATTTAATAATTATTAATAACTTTTTACGGTTTAATTAAAAAAAAAAAATTGGCAACCTTTTAGCTGCTAACGATTCTCAAATTTATAGCAAATTTTTCTATATCACGGCATGGGAAAAATTTTACTTCAGCACAATTCTACGTTCGTCAAAGTTCGACCGGGCTCGACTCGGATCGGTAATGTAGAAAACGGTATATTGCCTTTCTTCGCGCTCGTTTCGATATTTTTTTTTTTTTATTATTATTATTCTAAATTACTTTTGTTATTTTTTTTTTTGTTTAATTTGTTTACGTTACGATTTGAAATAGAGATATGCCAGCAGCCCCCCACCGATGACGAGCGCCCCCGTTATAACTACAGGTTTGAAAAGAGACCTCTTGAGTTGCGTCCAGTGTTCGTTGGCTTGCTGTCGGCGTTTCATCTCGCGCACCTGGGCGGCTAGCTGTTCTTTCCTCTGGATACGTTGGCGGTGTCTCAATTCGGCGTCAGGTGATATGCTGGAATGTATGAATGTAAATTAGACGATAAAATCTAACAAAACGTTAATACGATGCTTCAACCGTCGAGTATCAACAGATGGCGCTATTCTTTCATAAGAAATTTGAAAATAATTCATTTTAAACTGACTTAAATTCAATTCAGTTTTTAGGAACAATTCGAATCATGTAATAACAATATATTCTCATCGTTCTAACGCAGAACATGGACATTGTCAAATACAAGTATTAAATGGATAACATCTTAAAACTAATTTAAATAAAATATAAGCAAAAATTTAAATATAAACATATTTTAGGCTCGAAAATCTAAATATTCCTGAATAATATAGAAGTTATGAGTATATATGTAGATATTGCTTTAATTTAAATTTGAACTCAGGCAAACGGGTTAAAATTTTTATATTTTTTTGGAAATTAATTATACAGTATCATTACTTTCTTCATTCATTCAGGACTTAATTCAAAAGCCGCAGTATTATGTAACTGCTTCTTCGTGTGCTTTTTCTTTTTAAAATTTTTGTTCATTATTGTTTAAAAACACTTTAATGTAATATAATTTCATATAATTCACTGGAGATCTGGTTATGGCACAGTTTAAACAGTAAGGACAATGGATGATTCATCAGGGTCTGAATTTCTAAGCCTAACTTCACTTCAAACAACAAAATCCCAATACGGCAGTTTGTTATTGTTTACATTCGTACTTACATAAATTAGTTTACTCGTCCGTTTAATCTACATGATTTACTTGTTTTATTTATTTATTTTACGTATTTTATTAGTTTTAAATTACCCCTGCAGTTTTAAAAACAATTAATAAACCTTTTGATAAGGTGCATTGTGTAAAAGGTAAGATTAGTGGTCATAACATTTACATACTTTATTATATATTATATTGTTAGGTTCAAATAACCGTGAAAGAAGACGACAATGGGCATCATGCTATTGTGCCATTCGCTCTTGCAAGATAAATTCTGGTGTTAACGATGGTCGCAGTTTAGAACTAAGAAAGTACATGGATAAGAAGAACTATTGTAGTTGTGCAGAGGTTCCTAGGTCACATTAAATCAATTTATTTGTTAGATACTCATTTTAAACTATATCGCTATTTATCACAATAGTTAACTTAATTCATTTTATGTTCCCTTTTTAAAATAATGTGATTTTGGTCTGAACTGCATTATATGTACTAGTATAAATTTAAATCCTCACATTTCACATTTATTCACATTATAGACAACCCGATATTATTTAGTCTATGTCTAACTAGTTTAAACTCTATCCACTTGTGCACCCCTGGACATTGTTGACAAAACACTTACAAATGAATTAGTCGTATAGAAAGGAATAGTCCCTGTATTAGACAGAACGATATAGTCATAACTCTTAAACCTTAATTATAATGTGACGAACGCCAATTTAAAAATTGGCGGTTTCGATAGGCGCCCCTAGATGGCACTAGCATAGCGGAAGAAAGGCCTACGGACGAGGTTCCAAAGAAGAACGACAGAGGGCAGTACCGGGACGAAGATTCGCGATAATTCTTTTGAATCTGGAAAGCGCGCCCTAGAATTAACTGGAAAAATCTCGTAATCCCGGCGCCAGATATAAATAACGCGTGGGGATTGGCCGGGCAGTCAGTCAGTCAGTGGATACGAGTTGAGTTGTGCAGATAAGCGAATAGGAGTGAAAATAAATGCGAGTGAATTAGTTCGTGTGATATAAATATCGGTGCGAATAAATCGTTTATATAAATAAGGACATTAGTAATTAAGTGATTTAATTAATAAGTGATTTTTAATAGTAAGTAGTGAGTGATTTAGTTTTAGTGTTTATTTTCATCTTATTTAATAGATTTTAAGTAGTTTGTAAGTGCGTTAATAAATCAAGTTAATTTAAATATATCGCCTGTGTATTTTTATAAACCCCGACAACGTTTTAAGATTAGAAAAACGTTACAATAATATAAGTTGGTGTGTGTTCGTGTCAGAAATTTGAAAATCTACAATAAAACTCTTCCACCGAAGTGCACTTTTAATAATTTATTTGAAAAAGAACCACAACATATTTATTTCTGGAAAAATATTTTATACTATAAAAATATACAGGGTGAGTTTTTATCTTGAGACAACGGAATATCTCTAAGACACTGCATCAAATCAAAAAAAGATCTTAATAAGATTTATTATAATGTAGGGCGCTCACTGAATGGTGAGGGGAGACAACTTTGAAATCTTAAATGGGAACCTCCATTTTGTAGGGTGAGGTGAGGGATCGAGTTCGCCACCATTCAGTGAGCATTATAACAAATCTTATTAAGATCTTTTTTTGATTTGATGCAGTGTTTTAGAGATATTCCGTTGTCTCAAGATAAAAAAAACTCACCCAGTATAAATAAAGATTTAGTTTCACAAAAAGGAAAGAATGTGAACTCAATTATTGTAAAACACTTGGTCCTTTTTTGTTGTAGGAAAATCTTATTGATTTCGTTTGAATTTCCCCATATTAGAATCGCATAGCGTATAACTGATAGTATGGTAGCATGATAAACAACTTTCATTGTCGTCAAATTGACTACAGAACTTAAAATTTTGAGGCCATAAATGGCACTGCTGACTCTCTCACACAGCAATCTTATGTGTTCCGTCTGCTTCAGCTTATCGTCCACAACTAGGCATAGTACCTTGCAGTGTTTATCCAATTGTATTTTTTCGCTATCTAAATGTATATTATTGGGCGTTTGCATGCTTTCCAATTCAAACCATTCTTTTAGCTTTCGCAGTACTAATGAACCTGTTTCTTTTAATGTAATGAAATCTATTTCTTTGATTAAAATATTTGTGTCGTCCGCAAAACTAATGAGTTTCTGGTTATTGTTTTGATTAAGTAGAAAGAGATCGTTTAAAAATATAATAAACAGAAGTGGGCCGAGCACACTACCTTGAGGCACGCCGATGTTAGTGGTGGTAATGTTGGAATATATATTTTCATTTACTATGTGCAGTTTTATTATTTGCTGGCGGTGTGTGAGGTACGACTTACACCAATCATACGCCACACCTCTAATTCCATGACGATGGAGTTTTTCTAATAGTAATTTATGAGACATGTTATCGAATGCCTTAGTAATGTCAATAAAGAGACGTTCTTTTGTATGTTTCACAGATTGAAATAAAGGGATATTATTATTATTATTATGTACCATCTTTAGCAAATTAAATGCGAATTTAAGGTTCACAAATCTTCGATTATTATTAATGCAATCGAAGCTACAATACACTGAAATAGCAATTAAAAATTATTTGCAAACAATTCTGAATTACGCATAGTTCGGTAAGCAGTGGAGTTTAGAATGAATTGTAATTATTCAGCTTTTCTTTGTTATTCAAGTGACATCTGTCGATAATTATTTCGATCTTATATGGACTTGGTTAGTATAAATAGTCACTGGTCAAAAGCAAGCCGTTTAAAAAGTAAGATTTTATTAGACTATTGGACCGATTTGGTTCACTTACCTGTTATGTATAAGTGGCACGTTGGTCTTTTCCGATACAGGACTATCATCCGTTTTCGTATTCTCTTCCTCTAATTCGTCCGTACTGCTCTCCTCTTCCTCCTCTTCCCTATCCCCTACCGGTATTACAGGCAGCGGTCCGCTGGGTGGGCTTTGGAGCTATTTCCGAGAAAATAGTTAAAAATTTCAACGCTAGGTGTCGCTTCACAACTAAAAACGAACAGCCTCTGTTCGCTTACCTCTTCCTCTTCGTCGTCCTTGTAGGGGATGTCCGTCAGGGATACGCTAACCGGGATCTTGGGCAGGGGTCTATCGATGGAGTTACGGTTCAGACTGTCTAACCTAGGCGGTGGTAGAGGGGGCCGGTCCTCTTCTTCCTCTTCCACGCTGTTCGTCTCCTCCACGCTGTCGTTTTTCGTGATAATTTCCGAGTTGCAATTCTGAGAAATCGAGAGAAGACCATTTTTCTTTTGAAAAATTGTCAAATTTAGTCGAATTATCTCGTTGTGTTATTCCAACTTTATCAGGCAAGTTAGGGGGGAAGGGGTGGGGCAGAATAATTGGGAATAAATATGAATTAATGTGGAAAAATCAGAGGCAATCCTTTTTTTTGTAATTTCCTTGGATTAATGTGGTTTTAACGGGAAAAAAGATTTTTTATTTAGGTTTCATCGGTGTTTTCAAAATTAACTCATTTTTATTTTAAATAAAGCTAAATCATTCGAAGTTTTAACCAGGAATAATAAAATATTTTCACATTCTTCTTTAAATAAAAGTTTAATTAACTGCTGTTACACATAAATATTTAATTTTATCATTTGATAGGAATAAAAATATTTACTTTGAAAAAGTTAAAAAATTATTTAACCGGTTTTTATTTGATTACAATTTCTTTCTTTCTCGGATAAGCGGTTTTTTTTTTTTTCTTATTAAACAATGAAATTATAAAAAACGTTTTACGCTTCGTAAATTTTATTCTTTCCTTTTTTCAAAATTATATTTTCGCAAGGATTGCAAGCTTTTTCAGTGAGATATTAACAAATTATGTATTTTTTCTATAAACTGTAATAATTAGAAGAAATTTTTCCAAGAAAAACCTACATCCTCCTGTTTACCGGACGAGCGCTTTACCAATTGACTTAAGAGGACATATAAAGTTCGAGCGTTTAAGCGAACAAATTTAAAAAGCTTGCAATAGTTGCATAATTGCAGTCCTGTCGGCCTTTCAAGATCTAATATCGACGTATTTTCGGTTAAACGCTCGAATCATCATCCTCTACTTAATTCGTAAAGCGTTCGTCCGGCAAATGAGTGGATGTAGGTTCGAATCCTGCGTGAGGAGAAACATTTTTCTTGGGAAAAATTTCTCCTAATTATTACAGTTTATTAAAGCAGATATACATTAATTTGTTGATTATATTTTTTGTCATTAGTTATTTCTATTTTCTTATTTTTTTCCCCCCACCTTGCTGGTGTTGTCAAAACGTTTAATTTTTATTACATAACTAACATTTAAACATAAATCATTTGTAAATAACGACCATACATTGACGTAGTAAACAAACAAATATATAGTAATTTGAAAATAATAATAATTTTGAAAAAGGCAAAAATAAAATTTCCGAAGCGTAGAATGTCTTTATAATTTAAATAAAAAAAAAATCGACATACCCATGAATGAAACAAAATGTAATTGAGAAAGTTAATTAAACTTATAGTTTCTTCTTTAGGTTATAAGTTTAATTAACTCCTATACATTCTTAATATAATATTTTTATTTCTATCAAATAATCAAATTAAATAATTATGTAAATGAACACGAAAATAAATTAAATATTTTATAATTCCCCAAATAGACAAAGCGCAGAATTTTATTTACATTTTCCCGTAAAAACCATATCAATTAAACCAAGGAAATTATAATTGAAGCAATGTTTTTTTTTTTAAAATTTCTCCTGATTTTAATCATTAAAAATCTTAATAAAAAAGCATATTTGTGTACAAACGTTTCGATTGTTTTATAAAAGTCTTCTTCAGTGATTTTTTGAAAAGTATTTTGTGACAGGTAAAATATAATTTTAAATAATGTTTTAAAATGATTATATTTTCTTTTCTGTCTCCTTTGCAATTTTTTAATGTATCTTGGTTTTGCGGAAATTGCAATAATACAATTCTGAATGTATAATATTAATTATTGACGTTTCGCTAATGTTGGCTTTTTCAAAATTGTCCAATAATTATAAAAAGAAAATCTTAATTAATTAAATTTGTAAGAAGAAAATGAAAAAAAAAATTTGAATAAAATTAAATTTTAATTTTAAATGTAACTGCTTAAAAATGACGCACAAATTTAAAGAAAAACCAAACAATATTCAAAAATTAAATTTAAATTAGATAGGTGTTTGAACTAATTACATTAATCTATAAGAATAATAGTGGGAATAAAATAGTTATGCAAAAATCAAATTTAATTGCAAATATGAATATTAAGATGTTTTTTTTTTATAATTTTGAAAAAGTCAATGTTAACATTGGAGAAACGTCAATAAAAGTTTATTCTTCTACATTCAGATTATTACAATTTCCCCCAAACCAAGGTACATACATTAAAAAATTTAAAATGGTTATGTTACTACTTTAAATTTATGTGAATTGTTGGTAAATAATTTGTATAAAAATAATCTACATCTTATAACTTTTTACAAAAAAACTGACGTAACATCGACATTAAAATTATCAGGTTTAAAAAAACTTTATGTAAAAATCACTAAAGATTTTAATAAAAAAAAAGTCGAAATGTTTGTATACAAAGATGTATTTCATTAAAATTTTTAATAATTAAAGTCAGCCGAAATTCCAAAAAAAAAAAGAAAATTGTGTCATTTAAAGCATCTCGGTTATAAGTAGATAGAAAAAGAGGAAATACCTGTGACCGGAAAAAACAAAATCAATGAATTCTGATTTATTATAGGAAAATCACGGGACCTATTTGCGTAATTTGTAAAATTCTTTCTATTCTTTAATTAAAAATAATCATCAATCTTATGTTAAAATTTTGTTTATTTTAATTTAGGAATAACAGGAATTTTAAATTAATCAACAGGGACGGATTTTTAACGAGGTCTAGGATGGTGATGAAGAGGGCTTGGCTTTCTTTACACTAACCTCCTTATCTGGACATTGCTGCGACAACATTTTCGCACCTTCGATGATAGCCTGGTAAGAGAATCTCAATTGTTCCGACGTCTGTATGAGACCCATCCTATATTCTCGCATCTCCAGTAATATTTCCTTCACAGATACTGAATTTATCCCAAACTTTTCGATCTACGAGAAGAATGCGGTGTATATCGTTACATATGTATGTTCAACATGTTTTACGTCAATCGCAGCTAGAGTAATGCGACAAAAATTTTCATGAGAAAACCACATTACAAAACAAAATGACATATAATGGCTGGGATATCATATCAAAAATCTCGTAACAAGTCAAGGACAGTATACATAAGATTACCTCGTCAGGTAATCTTATGTAGGTGAGGTCTGGGGAAAGGAGAGGTTGGATACACGATGACACGCCTCGCGATAATTCTCGTGTTTGTTTACGTTAAAAGGTTAGTGTTGGGGTATTCTCTTATAATAAGAAGAACTTGAAAATATATTCCAAGACACGTTCGTGTTGACAAAACATTGATTGAATTTTTTTCTAAATTAAGATTTAAAACAAAAATAAATATTTAAACTTAAAACAAAAAAATTATTGAAAAGAGAGAAGTTAAATCTGAAGGACACAAATTTGCCAAGAAAAAAAAAATATTACATAAATTTTTAGTTTTCTCAGTTTTTTAAATTAGTTATTTTGTTAGATTAATTTACTTATGTTTATGATTATATAATAATAAGAAAATGATTTCTTATTAGGAAGAATAAATATTTAGTTTGGTAATAAATAATCGTTATCTTTTTACCATTTTACTTTACTTTTTCTTAGTTTCTAATTTAATGTTATGCTCTATGTGTGTAGTTCTAAGTTTTGTGTTATATTTACATAATATTTTTTACTTGATTTACTTGTGTTTACTATTACATAATAGTAGAAATTCGTTTTTTTTATTATAAAAAATACCTATTTAGTTTGGGAGTACAAATCGCCATTTATTTTTACATATATGCACCACTTTATTTATTAAAAACAGCATACATGATGACGCGTTCGCGCTCTTTCTCTTGATTGGTTAAAAAGTTACGAGGTAACCTTGTATATACGGACCTTGGTAACAAGCTACTTTGGCATAAATTAAAATCTCTCGGATAATGTACGATTTGATAGTAAAATTAATTATTTTACAATTTCTGTAGCATTGAACTTTGAATTGCCTAACTGTAAGTTCACGATAGTCGATACAAATTTTATATTCCCTTAACTTGCAACATCTAGTGCTGTTTGCCTGCGCTGAGATATCTAAAATCCACGAGAAGTACGTATCTTAGCAACATAAAACACGCCCCTCTCCTAATATAAATCGGAATCATTGGAATACCTCTTTTCAAGATGCGAGCATAGATACGAGTTTTTCTTTTCCCAACGACAATAGGTATACAATGTGTAAGAAAACCAGATTTTTTTTATCAATTTATCAAATATCGTTAAAAAAATAAATAAATAAATAAAAAAACAAATATGCAAGGTTGTATTATATTACCCGTATTACCAATATTATCATGTTGTACTTCTTTTGTTGAGTTCTTATAGAAACAATTTAATTATTTCTGGAATGAGACCCCTGATACTATTTATTTTTTTGAAAGATTATATTTTTCTTCTAAATTTAGAAAAATAATTAAACATCATTTCAGAATGGGGGGTAATGTGATGGGTATTTCTATTTTAACTAAAAAAAAGGTCTGCTGTTTTAGATATTTACATTTATACATAGCATAAGCATGGTTGTTTCAAAGTTTCAAAATCGAAATATCATTGCAAAGTGAAAAACTTTTAATGGACGGGTTCCTTGAATCACCCTATATAATTAAATTTTCGGCAGATTTTGATGATTGTTATTTTAGTTTAAAGACATGCAGAGGTAATTTGTAAAAAAAAAAAGATTTTTTTAAATTCAAAGACAAAAAGATTTTCTATAAGCTGCGCACTTTCTGCCCGTCATTGTATAAGGCTAAATCCTCAGCCGCTCGAAAAATTGATTAAGATTGAGATTAAATTAATGACCTTTCAAGAGATACCACAAGACGCGATTTAGAACTCATTACAAAGTCATTCGTTGATAGGCTAGGTTATTGTTAGGTTGCTCAAGGACTGAAGTTTGAACATTTATTATGAATTGTCTTGTTTTGAAATTTTTTTGTTGTTGGTAGTCATTTAAAAATGTGATAAGGTACAGGGTGATTCATTAAAAAAAAAACTACCGATAATGGCGTCATTTCTCGAAACAAATGATAGTTGTTGAAAGTATGTCATAAACTAGAATGGAAATATTACAAAAACTTTTCTTATGGTTACTTTTTAATAGAACCCGAACTTTATTAGCCACGAATCCGGTATTGTCACACATTTCCTTAACCCTGTATATTTGGTGTACATGGTGGGCCAAATTCGACACTTTTAATAGGGAACTTGTATTTCTAAAGGAATTAGACAAAATCTGACCTATGCTTCTGGAGCTCAATTTTAAAGAGAAATTGATTAGTGAATTCCGTATTTTTATATGTTCTAGTGATGTAACGAATGCGTGATTTTACACATTCGCGAACGTGTATATGTGCACTAGACATTCGCGAATCCGAATGCGAATATTCACTTTTAACTTTACTAGCATCATCTATTTTACATTTATATACATTTGATTTTTAGTTTACAACTATACGAACACTTGCATTAAGCACACGCAGAGAATTAAATCTCTCCATCACCGCAGCGAAACTAGCCAAGTACAACCGAATCGTTTCGACTTTTTACGTCTTATTCTTGTCAATTCAAGTTTAGTTTTGAGGTTATTGATGGTTATGATAATGTAAACTGTAAATTTGTGCTCAAAAGGTTGTTTTAGGATTTCAATGAATTTGAATATTAGTTTTTTTTTTTCTAAATTATCCATTTTAACAGGTAAAAGTTACCTGTTAAAATGGATAATTCGATATTCGCAATATTCGCATATTTATTGCGAATGCGAATATTCAAAAACGTGCGAATATTCGCGAATGCGAATGCGAATATTCGTTACATCACTAATATGTTCCATAGTATAAGAGATACAGAGTGTTTTCGTAAAATATGCAATTTTTAAAAACCCTTGTAACTTTTTAATTCGCGAATCTGCTTGATTTATATAAGAGTTTTTTGGTTTTTTTTAATTGCCTTTAACATGATATAACACACTTAATATTTTTTTTAAACAGTTTTTAAATTCTTTGACTTTTTTTTTGCAATTTCACAGTATTTTAAGATGGCTATGAATGATATACTGAACGGTGGACGATTCGAACACTTGCCATAATTTATAATGTTTACGCATTTTTTTGGCATATATAGTAAAAATTTCGTTTAAATATGTAAGAATTTTAAAAATAAGCCTATTTTAGGTCTAACCATGATTAATTTCAACTTTTTAATACATTATGAATGTTTACAGGATAAACCTTCTTAGTTCTAGCTATCGGTAACGCTATTAATGGTATCTTTAATTTAGTTTGTTGTAATTGTTATTTATACATATTTGTGACAACATTTTAATATAAAAACATTTTTTGCTGTCTTGTGGAAAACTTGTATTTGTTTATCCACCACCATCCACAGCCATCTTAAAATACTGTGAAATGGCAAATAGAAAATCAGATATTTTAAGAACTGACTAAATAAAATATCAAGTGTGATATATTATGTTAAAGGTAATTTTATGTGCTTTAGAATAGTGTAAAAATATATAGTGTTGCATATAAAAAACACAAGTCTTGATAATATCTCAAAAAATACGAGTTAAAAAAAACAAAAAATTAGAGCTTTAAATTCTGCGTCAAAAAGTGCCCTAATAAAGTTCTTATATAAATCAAGCATTTTCACAAATTAAAAAGTTACAAAGGCTTTTAAAAATTGCATATTTTACGAGAACGCTCTGTATCTCTTATATTATGAAAGATATAAAAATACGGATTTCACTAATCGATTTCTTTAAAATCGAGCTCCAGAAGCATAGGTCATATTTTGTCTAATTCCTTTAGAAATATAAGTTCCCTATTAAAAGTGTCGAATTTGGCCCACCCTGTACAGTTTCTGTAATGGAAATGCTAGTATGGCAGAACAAATCGGAAACATCTTAGTGGAAATATATTTTCCTTTTACGGAGATGCAAATGTAGAAATTTCGACAAAATTTTGAATATCTCAAGCATTCAATAATTGACTTTAAAGTAACGAACCTTTATATAAATTATCCTAACATAGTTGAGCCTTTGGATTATTGTTTTGCTTGGGTTTAGCCGTTAAATTTGTTACCGCGTCAAATCTAGCTGCAATAGAGAAAAGGATAGCCGATAAAATAGTATCTTACGAGCACCAGACACGAATCCACCAAACAGAACGTCCCCGATCGTCCGATGCCGGCAGAACAGTGCACCACGGCCGGTCCAACGTCCTCCTCCAAGGCACCAGACGCCCTAACCTTATTTAAGAACTCGAGGAACACCGTCGGCGAAACGGGCACCCCAAAATCAGGCCACGTGGTATAATGGAACTGTATAATCTCGCGCGACTTCCCCGTCTCCACATCGTGCACTCTCAAAGTCCTCGTCAAATAATGCGAGTAATCCTGATACTCCACGTACTCGATCCACAATCCCACGTCGTCCAACTTGATGGCGTGCTCCTTGCCCATCTTCTCCGGCCAATACTGATAGCACTTCTCCTGTTTCTTCTCGATCAACTTGTTCAGCATGAGGACCGCCTTGCTGTTCTGCTCCCACATCATCAGCCAGAAGTGGCTCATCGTCGTGGACAGCGGACCCTGGGTCAAGATGTAGCGGCGGTTCGCCTTGTCGACTTTGACTAAGTTGGCGTTGATGTAGTCCGTCGAACCGCGTTTTAATACGATGCGGCTGTGATCGTACGGACTCACATCCCTATACCGGTTTAGGGGTTTATTTTGCGGCTTGATGGCCTCCAGACACGTGTGCGAGTTGATAGATTCTATCCTGATTCTCTGGAAAAGCAAGGAGAACGATTCACGAGGTTTTGGGCAATTTATGGTTTTCATAAATGTTCAGGCCGTTCGTCTACCGAAAAAACCAATCTCACGAGCGACCGTTACATTTAAAACTGTATTTGCTCGTCCACATTCGTGCAAAAGGCCGTATATGACTTTGAGCAAATATTACAGGGTGTCCCATCGAACTGGGACATTAGATTTTTTTGAACTTCTAATAGAAATTTGATTTTGAAACTTGCAGTGTAGTCATGGCATACTGCCATCTATTTAAGGAAAATATTTTCAACCTTATAGCACCTTCGGTTGATATCAACTTTCTTATTTTAAATGGAATGGTATAATTTTCATCGGTCTAATAAATTTCGCCAGTGATTTGCAACAAGTTTATATGAAGGTACCCTATCCCTAAACTCGCCCGTTTTTGAGATATTTTCATTTTCGTGGATTCTTTGACATTTGCACTCTTTCAAATAAAATCAAATATTTCATGAGATAGCAGTTATTTAGTGGTTCTACTAAAGTCGATGTAAATACAAGGACGTAACTCTAAAGTGTTATAACAATAATCACTGAATCACCTACAGGGTGTTCAAAAACGCGTCTCCAATGTGGATACCTTTAAGCTAACAAAACTTTTTTATTTTAAATGGAACATGGTATTTTTTACTACAGCATTGAATGCAGCGTAAAATTCTACATCGATTGATATTAGGGTTTGGTATACCTATTCTTAATAGTTTTTAAAGTATTAGCAGTTCTTGCAAAAAATTGCTGAAAATATGCCTAAATTCCAAGTTTCAAACAAATAAAATGAGTTTTTTACTACAAAACACTCTGTACATTATTTGCCTAAACTATCTAAATATTTATGTTTCAGATATCTTAACATTCACTAGTTTCTTACTAATAGTAATGCCTTTTAGTCATAGAGAACGTATATTAATTATTAGATATTAGTAGGCCATGAGATGTGCTAATAAACAAGTGATATCCATTGTTGGCAATTACTAATTTGCGCAGTGATAAACCTATGCAGTATTAACAAGTCATATCTTTTATAGAAAGTCCTAATGCTGTCAACTCCTTCACACATTTTCTTCTAACAAGCAAAATATTGTAAATCGAAAGAAATAAGAAAAACATTGAAAGTTACATATACAAATAACATTTTAGGCTTATTCTACATTCATAAAGAATGCAACAATGATTAGATACCTACACTTACTTGCAATGAATAAAAACCTCAAAAAAATAAAATAGAAAGGAAAATTAAAGCAGATATCCCAAATACACCCATAATATTTCAAATATTATTCACTTACTAGAGCAGGTATTTTCTTTGTAGGGGAGCCGGTCTGACACGGAGTCTCCGAACACAATGCAGCTTCTTGGCTTTTTGTATTAAACTAGGTATTAAGCGATACAGACAGATAACATAAATCAGGAATAAACTATTAAAAGTCTTCCAAAATGTCCAATATAATTGTTCTTTCAGAATAATAGTTTCCTAGTTTTTCTTTTTTTAATTGCGTTATTTTCGATGCATTTAATAAGCAGGTAAAAATATTAACATGTAATTTGCTGTCGCATAATAATTGTGGCTTATTAATATTTTATAATTACAATTACATAAAATTTGCTAATAATTGGAAAATTTCCAATGATAAATATCTCAGGTATGGAAGCCAAACAATGCAAAAAAACATAACGCATCATTCTAAAAATTAATATACAGAGTGTATTTTAGGAAAAAAATATTTTATTTGCTCGAAACTTGGAAATTAGTCATATTTTAGGCAATAAATGGTAATATCTCAAAAACTATCAAAAATAGGTAATGTCAATCGATGTAGAATTTTACGCTGCATTCAATGCTGTAGTAAAAAATACCATGTTCCGTTTGAAATAAAAAAGTTTTGTTCGTTTAAAGATATCCACATTGGAGATGCGTTTTCGAACACCCTGTATGTGATTCGGTCATTATTGCCATAAAACTTTCTACCAACGTCTTTGTATTTACATCGACATTAGTAGAACCACTAAATATCTGACACCTTGTCAGCTATTTAATTTTACTTTAAACAGTGTAAACGTCAAAAAATCGACAAAATTAGAAATATCTCAAAAACGGTTGAGTTTAGAGATAGAGAACGCTCATGTAAACTAATTGTAAATGACTCGATACATTCATTGTACCGATAAAAATTGCACCATTTCATTTAAAATAAGAAAGTTGATATCAACACCCTGTATACCGAAAGTGCTATAAAGTTGAAAATATTTTCCTTAAATAGATCACAGTGGGCCAGATTAATACCGTTTATTGGTACAAGAAGATGGTATACATGCTATTAATAATGTTACGTTTGTTAACTTTTACAGATTATGATTTAACCCTAATAGCTAAATTAAAATTTCCCGCCACTATTTTTAGTGACTTCAACGTAAAGGCATTAAAATAACTATTATTGTAGTACAAAATGGTAGGTAATTTTATGTTTCAAGGTTGGAGTTACTAAGAATAATTGCGGGCAATTTAAATTTGGCCATGTAGAAAGTTAATAAGAAGACCACTCGTATTTTAGTTTATCAATTTTAATACCCGTTAAATCAACTGAACTCTAAGGAAACACATGAATACACACATTTATTCGTTTCAATAAATTTAGTTATCTTGTTTCACTCTTATTTTAAATTTTACTAGCGGTCACTTAATTTTGTCCAGAACTGTTTTTAATGAGAAAAAAACTCATTCAATCTTTTGTTTATCTTTCATTTTTCTTTCAACTTTCTTTGATATCTAGTGCTGTTTGATTTTTTGGTTTATTACATAATAATAAAATGGAATTGTAAAACTACCTTTCGTTTCATTTTTAAAGCTTTTTCAACTTTTTATTTCTAAAAAAGAAACTTGAAAAGTTGTAAAATGACTGACAAAAACTGTTTGTAAATAAAATTTTGATGAATAAATGATAAAATCAGTTTTGTTTTGTTTTAATATATATTTTGTTAATATATCTTTTTTGTTGTATATAAAGTTTTAGTTGTCATATAATGTGTTTAATTCTTTGGTTAAATATGAAAACCGTTACTAATTTTTTTTTAATTAAATAGATTTCTAAAAAATATTGCTATATTTAATTATAAAATTAAGTTACATATTTGTTAAAATATTGTATGCCTATTTTATCATTACCTGCATTTTTATGTCTATAAATTTGTATTATTTCAAGGATATTTCGTGTTTTTAAATTTTGTTCTTTGTTCAAAATTGTGATTTTGTTAAAAACAAAGGTACGATTTTGAATTAATTCATGCTTTTTTAAGGGTGTATAGAGCATCTGTCATTTTTATTGCACCCAATCAAAAAATTGCGAACTGTAAAGCGTCCTTTAAGATTTTTGTTATATATGTCGTTTTCTAGACTTACATGGTTTCATCCGTATGTACATTTTGTTATATACAATTACATTCAATCAAACTTAACAAATGTCACTGCAATACTAGTTTTTTATTATATTTTTAATATGCATACAAAATTATAACCTAAATTGTAATCTTCTAAATATTGTGTACGGATATCGTATCATTTAACTTCACTTTTTCTCAATTCAACATATTTTTTTCTAAGTTGGCCGCTAGTTTTTAGATTTAGTCATACAAAAAGCTACAAAATTCTATAAATAATAACTAAATTCAGAAATTTTATTTTATTAAATTGCAAAAAAAAATTCTTCAGTTTAGTTTTAGCTTAAAACTTTCATTAAAATTAAAACAACAAATATTTTTTCCTGACAACTATTACTATTCACACACTTTTCAACTTTTCATCCATGCACAACATATTTTTTGTCAAATCTGTTACCATGTTAATGAAGTGTGTCAGAATAAATTTTTATTCGTTTTTCAACATTAATTCTAGCTTCGTACATGATACCAAAATTGATAGGAACGGTGAAGTACTAAGTTAATTCAAAAATTTTACTTTAGTTGATCTTCGACAAAAGAAAAACGAATACTAAAAAAAGATCCCTCCAAAAATTGTGTACGTATACAATACAAAAATTGACTTATGGCTTTCTAAATAACTTTTTTGGATATCACATCATCTAACCTCGCTTTCTGTCAGTTCATACCATATTTTTTAAATTTACCGCCTAATTAATCACGTGACGTGTGTCAAAAAAATTTTGGAACTTTAGCATGCCAAAATTCCCCCAAAAAGAAGCACAAATAAAATTACAATAAAACATAATTATACTTCATCCACACTCTACGATGAAAGCCCGAACAACTCTCAGTATACACACATAAGTTGCTTGTATATCTATTTGTTGTTATATATTGATTCCTTACATGTATATACTCATGCTCGGGCAGTTTTACATGAAATCGTACAGATCTCTGATGCATACACTCTGTAATATGGGGCTTTCACACTTAATACAATTAACTACTTTGACCTTTTAATTCGTCCCCGTTTTTAAATAACACCAGCTTCCTTTCACACACATACATAAAAAAAGGGGAAATATTATTGGAAATACCTGGTAATATTGAGCCCATTGTTGCTGTTTCTCGTTCAGTTCTAAGTATTCGGTTTCTATATTGTTTCCAGTTGACATTTTCTTTCATGTGTATATTAGGTATTTATAATATAATAAACTACTAATTAGATAAATTATTAAATTTCTATTAATTTAATAGACCCTAAAACATCACAGAATAGGAATGCGGGTACATAGTTTTTTTCCCGGAGCGTCTAGTATTAAAATAAATATCCCGGGGTCAAGTCAACAAACCTCCACATTAATGCTGTATACTGATTTATTCTGTGTGTATGTGTCTGGCATGTGTGTGTTAGCACGCCATTTTTGAAAAGAGACGATAGAGTGACGCGGCCCGCAATTCTGAGAAAGACGGAGCGGTAAACGTACGCAGGGATATACCGAAATATGCCGATCTTGCCGGCTTTTCCACATCTCACAAACGGTGACCGGGAGAGAGGCCTACCGTCACATGATCGCATCGGTCACTGTCGAAACCCGTCACACGGTGATTGCGGTGATATTTATTGATGCAACGATTTTTCAGAACGCGCTTTGTGTACGCGTAATTGTAGTTTAATTGCGTAAATATGGTTGTATAATTGCAGAAATAGGGTGACACATTTTTAACTTGTATTATTATTATTAGTAATTTAATACGTCAAGTCGATTAATATCAAATTACACGTAAAGAGTGAAACGTGTAGCAGTCATTGTAGCTTTACGTATATACCTATTACAAGCTTTATTCGGATCTGCAGTTCTAGAATGGAATTTGAAATCCTTTAGGTGTCTTTCTAAAATAAGGAATTGTAATTTGAACAGAATTATTTACTATTTTAAACGTAATTTTATCAATTTATTTGCAAACGTGTGAAAACAAATATCTTAAGGCAATCTATAATATTATTTTTTGACACCGCTACTCTAATACCAAATTTAAATTTACCCCAATTATTCTCAGTGACTTCGTTGAAACGTTAAAACGAATATTGTTTTGTATAACCATTTTTGAAATATTCGCAATTTTGTTGGTTTTTTTTAAAGTTTCATTCGAATGGAATCACAGATTTCAGAAGGTTCAAGTATGCACTTAATAGACGTCCCTAATAGCCAAATTTAATTTTTCCACCGCTATTTTTAGTGAATTCAACGTAAAGGCATTAAAATAACTGTTAATGCAATACAAAATGGTAGGTAATTTTATGTTTCAAAGTTACTAAGAATAATTGCGGGCAATTTAAATTTGGCTATTCAAAGTTACAGGAATGGTCATTAAATCACATACAGGGCGTTTAAAAACGCATCCCCAATATGGATATCTTTAAACTAATAAAGGTCTTTTTTTCAAATAGAATTGAATAACTGTCCGAAATTTATCAAAAATTCTAGTTTCAAACCAGTAGAAGTATATATGTTTTTTTTTCCCTTATAAAACACTCTGTATATTACTTATTTTAACGATACGCTATCTGTATTTTCGCTTGGTATTTATATTTGAGATGTTTAATTACTAAATTTTATTGTCACCGCGAATGCGATCATAAAGTACCTAGTTATGTCATTTTTCTGTCAGGACGCAAATAATTACTTCATAAAACATTGCGTTGAGTCATATAAAGTTTGCGTTTTACGTTATAACGCAAAAGGACAAAAATAAGAAAACTATAATTATACTAGCCAACACATGTCTTGGTGCATGCTGATTTTGTGTAGATATTTTGTCTGATGAATCAAAAAATGATAATGGTTTTGTTATATCAACTCCCAAGTAGCAAAATGAGATGAAGTGACGTTTAATAGACTTTTTTAGCTAAAACTTATTCTTGGAATTCACTGACAACAAATTTCTAAGCAGAATTAGTAATAGAAACTTTTTAAGCTTTTTAATAATCAGAAAGCTGAAAGTTGATCAATAAAAGCGGCAAATCTGACAATAAAAAGTTTTAATTACCGTTATAATATACTTAAGTGACGAAAAAACAAATCACTAGAGCCACAACGCAGCCAGCAGTGTATATTAGTCCCGTTATTTAAAGAACAGTTCTGAACTGTAGGGTGGAACACACTTATTACATTTTTTTTCTTTTGAATTAAGGTTTGTTCGATTTGTTTAAGGTAAAGAAAACTATTATTGCGGTTATGCAAGCGTTTTACTGCAGGTTTGTTAGTTGGTATTATACCAATTACACTGGTTCATATTTTAACTTTCACAGGTACGGAAAGAGCTAATCCTCTATCCTGCTTTAATCAGAAGCCAGTGTAAAAAGTGCAGCACCGACGAACAAACCTGCAAGATGCGTTGTACAAATCGAACAGACTTACATCATATAGCAGTTGTCAGCTGCTGCGTTGTTCGTTGCTTTCTTCCTTTCTTGACTTGGCTTGGCAAAAACAGTTAAAAAACTTAAAAATACCTCAAATTTGGTCTAATTGTATGTTGAGGTTAAGATACTTATTTATTGTTTTTATTAATAACAACATATTTTATTTAGATCTAAATTTGAGTTAAATACATTAAGAATGTCGGAAACATACACAATTGTATTGGATCCTAAAGCGGCTTACAATATAAAATCAACGAAGGTAAATAATATTGCTACTAAATACTTTAAAATCAAGATGTTTAAATTTAAAATTTATTTTAGAGGTTGTTTTGAAAGAGGAAGAAAATAACATTAAGGAAATAGACTCAGAAATAGACATATACGATTGCAATAAAGAAGAAAGTACCGATGATGAAAGGAGTGCCAAACCAATGTACATCTGGAAGTATGAGCAAGTAGTGGAATTAATTAGAGCGATGAATTCTCATTATGACGATTTAAATAATCCTCGGAAAAGAAAACAAGTCTTTGAGACAGTAGCGAATGATTTAACAGAGAAAAATATTCAAGTAACTGGCCCTATGATACAAACTAAATGGCACGGTCTAGTTAAGAGTTATCGAAAAGCGAAAGAGACCCTAACTAAAACAGGACGGTGGCCAACGCGGTTCAACTTTTCGACATGATGGACAAGATGTTCGGTTCCAATCCTCCACAACCACGTTCGAGGCCTTCAAAACCTATAGAAGAAGTGGATATAGTAGTATCAATGGAAGAATCTTCTAAATCTGAATTTGCTGAGGAAAGAGAAAAGTTACCCCCTAAAAAATATCAACAAAAGTTGAAACGAGAATATATGCAATGGAGGAATGAAGAATTAAAACTGAAACAAAAGCGTCACAAGGATAAAATGAAGTTGGAGGAAGCAAAATTGGAGTTGGAGAAAAGGAAAATCGCTCTCCTTGAGAAATATTTAAGGTTAAAGTAAACATACTGCAGTTATAAAGGAATTGTTTTTTGTTGTATAAGAAAAAGCAAGTGCAGTAAAACAAGCAATCTTGCTTAAATCAGAGCACATTATGAAAAAAAATATTCATTTGCTGACATGAGTGAATGTAAATCGGTCAAAATTTAAACCAAATGGGCTTTTACTAGAAAAATTAATGAATTAAAACATTAAATTTTGTTTAAAAGAATTTGAAATTTTTGTGACTCTTATTTCAGTAAGGAAACCAAATGTATTCCAACGTCAGTGGGAATGGAATTGGTAAATTAATGCAAAATGAACAATAACTGGGTAAATAGATCCAAAATTGCCAAGAAAAAATATATAAGACTTAACTGAAGTTATATAAATCGATGTAAATAATCAAAAACTTTCAAGAAAAATTAAGATTTTATTTGTATGGCAATGTGAAGTAATTCGATATTGATCAAAATTTGTGTGGAAAAAAAAAATCCAGCAGGTTTCAGTTGGCAGATAATTTTTCTAAGCAATTTTTAACATTTTTGTAAACGTTTTCTATTTGAATGAATAAATATTTAAATGCAATCAATAATGTTCTTTCCATTCATATTTATTACTATCCATACCTAATCTTAACTATAAATAATTTCAACTAAATTACTCTTTATTATTTGTTATAAATTACTGCTCTTTTTACATTAACGTTGTAAGAACTTGAAGATGGCCAGTTTCGGCCGAAACATGTAGCTATTGCAGATGGTAATAAATATGAATGGAAAGAACATTATTTGCATCAATTGATTTCTGAAAATAATTTAAAGAAAAAGAATTATTACAGAAAAAATGCTGGAAGTTTCTTACACACTAATTTATAATACAGGATCAATTTTGTGAAGGTATAAACTGCTGTTATTATGAAGATGAAGACGATGTATGTTTTTGGCTGTTATTTTATTCCATTCGTTAAACTAAAATGTTGTTTTATTTATTTTTTTATTAATAATAGTGGTTAAATCATTTAATTGCCCCTGTATTCATTTACAATACAAGAAATTGTACATATTCCTTAGTAAAATAAATGATTTGTGAAAAACTTTTATGTATATCTCTAAAATCCCAGCAGAAATTGTTACAGCTTAAAATGGAGCCCATAATTTTTAATAGTTAAAGAAATAAAAATATCAAAACAAGCATATACTCAATTGGCAACGATGTAAAAACAATCATATGATAGCGATAAATATTTATTACAGCAATAATCAGACAATAACCTGTTGACTAAAACTAATAAGGGAACAGTTAGCGCCAATAACCTGTTACTTGGTGTAGCGTTCGTGGTTATATCGTTATTCACTCTTAATTCCATTCCCTCTTGTGATAAATACAATTTTTGTTTATTTCCAAGGTTTAGTGTTGCTATAGCTGATTAAGATTGCTTTTTTATTTTGCCTTTGTTTACTGATCTCTATAAAACTTCTACTCCAAGAAAGACATTTCGTATGATATTTTTTATTAAGAATTTTGAGATCTTCCAAGTATATCAAACAAATCCAGTGTTGCCATTTACAAAAAATACCTATTTAGTAATTACCGGGAATATCAACACTACAATGAAGTCATTTGTCAATTGTTGTTAGTTAAGTAATTTTCTACACTATAGCTTTTGGAAGTATCAGTCTATTTCTTCAAAGTTGGCCTATATTTAGTTCTAAAAGTGCATAATGAAAATTAAACATTGTGCAAAGGTTGCAAAGTTGGTAAGGTTATATGTAGTATTGATATTGGCATTATTTAAATAATGTGGTTACGGATATAAAACTTTTGGAAAATATATTTACATGACCATCAAAGCAAATTACAACTCCTATTCAATTGGAAAAAAAAACAAAAGAGAGACCAAGTGGTGCGTTTAAGGTGAACACACCACCTGGCTAATGGAGTATCTGCTAAAGTGCGGATTAGACAAAAAAAATATCTTTATATTTTTAAAAGTAAGCCAAATTTCGTATGAAGTGGATTAAAATTTTTTTTCTCCCTAAAATTGGTTATTCAAAGAGCAAAAATCATGTTTTTAAAGTTATGTTTGCATTTAATAAAGTAAATTCATTACAAGGAATGTCTTTTTTTTATTTTCAATACTTTCAAAATTTGTCACATAGTCAAATTTAAGTTGCCCGCAATTATTCTTGGGAACTTCAACTTTGAAACATAAAATTACCTACCATTTTGTATTATCTTAATATAACCTATAGTTATTTTAATTGGTTTACGTTGAAGTCACTAAAAATAGGCGGGAAATTTAAATTTGGCTATTACGGTTTGTGGTCTTTTTTTTGTTTTTTTTTTTTTCAAATATCAACCAAAGTATGCGCTTGATGAAGGACGTTATGTCTACGTTTCTTAAAGAAACTAACGTAACTTAAAGAACAGACTAAATTGTGTGCTGGGCGATTTTTTTTAATTTTAATATTTTTAAAGATGCGATTTGTTTGGATATTTCGGATTTTTTTTTTCCTTTGCCAAAATATCTCCTAAAATGTGTTATTTAAAAAGGATTCAATGTGTTGTAATTTGGGTTACGGATAATTTTTAGTTTTGAAGACGTAGTTTCTCAAATTTCGCTGAAACTTTTCTTGCTATTCTCAAATATCTTCGCCAAAATGGGTACCTGATAAAAAATCACTTTTGCATTTGTTAAAGTAGACAGATTTTGCAGCAATCGATTTTGCTGCTCCTAATTGTTTCAGAGATGCTTTAGAGTTCGGATTTTTTTTTATTAATTATGAATTTAGTTTGAAAATCACAATTGCTTCGAGCAAATACAATGATCAGATTAAATAGATCATCTTTGTTACAATTTTACTGTAGAGTAGTTTGTCCGTAGATATAATGATTTGACTTATAGACTAGCACTCTGAACTCCGGAAAAGGAATGTTACTATTAAGTGTGCGCACTATTGCTATCTCTGTAATTATTGATTCTAGAAAGTCGGTTAAATTAGCAAAGTATTAGTGTTTTTAACGTTGATTAATATGCAATATACGAAAAAACAATTCCATGTGCACTAGGCAACATTTAAACTTCCCACAATTATTCTTAGTAACTTCAACATTGAAACACGAAATTACCAATGGTTTTGTATTAGATTACTAGTTATTTTGATGTGTTTCTGATGAAGTTACTGAAAATAATTGTGGGAAATTTAAATTTTGCCAAGTGGGTGTCGCATTTCTGAGAAATTTATATTTTTTTTAAATTGAACACCTGCATATTGCTAAAAAAAAAGGAAACATATTTTAAATTATGACGCAAAAGCTTCAATACAATAGCTGTATTCTTTTTACCGTCTGACTTAGCTTGTCTTAGTTTTGTGAGTTAAGTTACGAGTCACTCACCAAAAAAACGCAGTTAGTCGGCTGGTTTGATCATTCGTAATGAGTAGCTCTTAGCTTAACTCACAAAACTAAGACAAGCTAAGTCAGACGGTAAAAAGAATACGGCTAATGTTGTATTAAAACGAATAATAAAGAAGTTGTGGTAGTTTTTAGTTAATGCCAAAGATATGTAAAATTTATATTATAGCGTGCTTCTTTCACAAACAAATAGTATGTTGTTTGAAACTGTCAAAAACGCACTGCACTGAGGTTAAATCTTTTACACGTTTAATTATTAAAGAAAACTTGGTTATTTCATTTTTGTGTTGTGTTCTTTACTTCTAATTGTTATTATGACGTTATTATCATTAGTAGCTTGAACAGTTTTGATTATATTTCGTTGTTAAGTATATACTAGATAATTTCGAAAAGTTTACAGACAATTTAGGCAACACGATTGCTTATTTAAGAGGAAAAGAACAAAGAAAATGTCAACGTGGTGGTAAAAAGCATATGTGACTATCTATATACAGAGTATACTAAAATAGTATACGGTATATTGTAAAATAGTGTTAGGTTATAAAAATAAACACATACTTTAGGAGTTCTAATTTTATTACGTATTATTTTCATACATTGCATTATATAAAAGCTCTCGTCTGTTCCGTCTTTTACTATCTTCCTGATCATCACAATGATCAACATGATCTGGCTGATTGAAATCCGTTGCTTCTGCTTCAAATAAATCGTTCTCATTAATACAAATATTGTGGAGAATACATGCTCCTTTAATTATTTTAATGCAAAGCCCTTCATTTTTATTGTCCAATCTTCGCAAACGCCTGAATCTCGCTTTCAGCAAACCTAAGGCATTTTCCACCACTACCCCGGCTGTCAATAGTTTATAATTAAATTCTTTTCGATTAGGTGTCAATCCGTCACAGTCCTTATAAGGTGTAACTAGCCAATCTAGATTCGGGTAGGCCAAATCTCCAATAATAATTTTATCTCCGATAAAGTCAGGATGATTCTCAATCAGACCATAAATATCGGATTTTTCCAAAAGTTCAACATCATCAAGCGAGCCAGGTTCACCACAATACACGTCTAAAAATCTCATCTCGTGATCCGTGATGACTTGCAATAGCAAGCTGTAATAACCTTTATCATTGAGATATAACTGGTGATTGTCGATTGGTCTTAGTATTT
Organism: Protaetia brevitarsis; assembly: GCA_004143645.1. Classification (NCBI taxonomy): domain Eukaryota; kingdom Metazoa; phylum Arthropoda; class Insecta; order Coleoptera; family Scarabaeidae; genus Protaetia; species Protaetia brevitarsis. The sequence continues at coordinate 3,335,307 of RXPK01000011.1, forward strand.
CAATGTGGCTTCCATCTATGCATCCTATAACATTATCAATTCCGTTCTTTTGTTGAAAACTTTCAGAAATAGAGATCGCTTCCCCATCGGTCGGCCATCTAATTGTGGCATCTTTCAGAGACAATAAGAAATCAAGAACCCTTCTCAAACATCTATGTGCCGAGCTGAATGTGACATTGAATCTATTGGCAACTTCTCGGAAACTTTCTTGGTTGCTTAGGTACCATAAGATCATGAGGAATGCTCTTGTTGGGGATATTTTCTCCCGTCCGTCATTGTGGCAAGGTAAGAATTCCGAATTTTGAAGGCGATCTAAAAACTTAATGATATCGATTCCCTTATTCCCATACATGTTCTGATTTTAAGTGTACAAAATGATATAATTCCATTTACTGACCAATATACTTATGAATAGAATGTATTTCAAAAAAATTCTTCAATCATTTATTACTTATTCTGGCGGTTTATAAATAAAAATAAGTTATTGTTAAGCCTAACAGGTTATAATAATATAGATATATAGAATAAAAAAAATGTTGCAATTTCAAAAGAAAAGTGATTTCATCAAAGGCTGAATGCAACAGAAATTTGCAAGTATAAATATAGGATTTAAATAAAGAAACTATCAAAAAAGTTAAATCAGCAGTGAAATGTTGATTTGTAGGTCCTAGAAATTAAAATATTTACATCCTTGTTTATATAACCAATAAACAATCTGTTAAAGCAACAAAAACCTAAACATTTACTACGTGAAATAAGTTTTTAATTACAAACTTTCAACTGTTATCATCTCCGCTAATAAATTCAGTTACTACACATTAAAAATCCTAACTTGAAGTTAATATAATAGAAAAAAAAGACAATGATTAAACATTCTAATACATTGGTTATACAATATAATGTGTATGAGATAGTATTATCATCTAGTTCATATCATAACTTTTGTCAAATTCTAGTGTGATTATATGAAGTAGTTTCTACAATATTATGTATTTACCTATCATTTTATTTGCTGTAGATCGTTCCATTTTAAAATACATTTTAAATTCTTCATCACTATAGTTGTAGCCAAAGATATCTGAATCGCCTTCGAGTTTTTGTCGTTTGGACTTATTCTTAAGGTTTATAAATAATTCTTCATCGTCACTACTGAGGGAAGTCGAAGAACTTGAATCACTTAAATCTGCATATGAAGTATTTAACAGTTCCTGGATGATTATCTATTAAGCATAGGTACCAATTTTTATTACAATCTCATATTTACCTTAAGGATAAAGTCGGTTTCGATGAGATTCTCCATTTGTTTGATGTGATTTGATTTAAAAGCAATTGATAGATTCAATTAAAGGTTATGTTATTATTATGGTCATGCTTGTCAACGTAAATCGTAAATGACAGACGCAAATAATAGAAACGTTTATAAATTTTGTAAACATTAAGAAATTAAAAATCCCATCGAATGCTAAGTCAATTTATGTTTATAATAAATAAACAACATAAAACACGTTAAATACTTCTCAAAACTCTCAATTGCAATACAAAGTCGTACGTAATTGCTACTTTTGAAAGTGAAATGCCAGCATTTAAAATAACAAATTTGGAGAATTTATTATTTTATTTTTCAACAAAAGTAATGTATCATCTTTTACAAAATAAATGTGAATTGAAGTCCCACAAATCTTCGATTATTTATGCAATCGAAACTACCCCTAATAGCCAAATTTAAATTATAAAATACAAATATAAAATGATGGGTATTTTTGAGTTTCAACGTTGAAGTTACTGAGAATAATCGCGGGAAATTTAAATTTGGCTATTAGGGGTGGAGCAATGCAGAATTCTTTGCAAATAATTTTTAATTAATTACCATCTCAGTGTGTTGTAGCTTCGATTGCATAAATAATCGAAGATTTGCGGAGTTTAGATTCACATTTAATTTGCTAAAAATGGTAGCTAAGCAGTTTTTTTTTTGTGATGATCTGAGAAATACGCTTTTGAATCTTTAAGATAAAATGAGAACTTTAATACAAAAATTAACTTAAATATGTTATTTTACTTTTCTTTGTTGTGGTAAGCAAAATTTAAATTTCCCGTATTAATTTTTTAGTGACTATCTCAAAGGATATACTACAAATTAATAGTTCAATTTACTTTTTTTTTTGGAATACTTCAGTTTTTATTTTTAAAAATGCTGCTAAATTATTTATTGATTATTTTTTTAATGGGAATATTACTAATGGCATCAAGATTTTATGGATAAAAGGAAAACGCAATCAATAATAAAACTATTTTTTTTTTTACTATATTTTAATAAAATTGCCTATTATATATTCTTTTTTACCTTGTATATGCATATAAAAAAAGATTCACAATTACATATATTTAATTCACTAAATAAGGCACAATATATTTTTAATGATCGACATACATAAAAAAAAAACAATTATTAATTAACTTTTAACAAAAATAATAAAAAAAAATATTCGATGATCACTCTAAAAATTAATTTTCTCTTTGGTATAAAAAAAGTTCGTACATACTTAAGAATGGAACATTACAAAATTGATTTTTGTACAAGAAGGCAGTTGGGTAAAAATCCTAACTAAATATATCGATAAAGAAGGGAGGACCGTTAGATTTTAGTAGCGCCATCTGCATTTACGGTTCTAACGTTATACTTTTGTAACACCCGTCGGGCAGGGCCTCCACGATTTGTTCTATGTTATCCACTTCCTTTCGCAGGCGCTCAATTTCTTCGTTATAGGCTTCGACTAAGGCGTTCTGTTGCATCCTATCCATCTGCAATTTCTCGAGAATTTCGTTGAGTCGAGCTTCACGCACTTTCTCTTCCGCTGCGGCCAATCGTTCTTCTAACTCGTTCAGGGTGTCTTCGTCGAATTCTTGGAGGTTCTCAAGTTCTGTCATGATGCCTTTGACGCCTGTCAGAATTTCTGTAACCGCCTTACTGGCAGTTTCGGCATCTCTTTCTGGCTCTACCAACCTGGAGGAAGTTAGAATAAATTAACCTAATTTCATAAAAGAGGTTAATTGATTACCCCAGTGACCAACTATATTTATTCCATATTTTATAAATATTTAAAAAATATTAAATCTTTGTTGAATATTTAAAAAATATATATGTTATGTAGCATTAATAATATTTTATTGCAAATGCTTTCTCAATATATTGTTCATAACTCTGCAAGAATATTTTGCTTCGTATTTCTGTAAATATTTATTTCATATAAAAGAAAAGATTGAATTTTTGCTTTTGTACATTTGGTGCGTAGGACGAATAATATAAAATGGGTAAAATATGCATACATATTAAGTAGGTATGTACCTATTTAAAATGATAGTTTAAAGATTAAATTAGATAATATATATCTAATATGATTTAATTAGTATCTAAGTGAGCGCTGTAACTTTTCTATTATATATCTGCGTTTTTGTTATATTATTTGTAATATTTGTAAGTTGGGAATGTCAACACAACACCTCTATTCATTACGGTGCCGGTGTTATATGATTTAGTATTGTTTATGCGTCTATGGATTAGGTACATAGAATGCATACGCGCACGTGCGTATCATCAACGTTTTCATTCGTTTGTCCGTTACATGTTATAGTTTATAATAGTATACGATTAGGGCAGATTAGGGTTAACTGCGTAATTAATTGTTGCGGGGTGTGTTTTAGTTTTTGTGGTGACTACGAGGTAAGCAAAACTTTGAACATGTCATGGCATTTATAAGATAGTTGGAATGCTCTATATCGCTATGTACAGAAATCGTTTAATAATATAATTGTAGGAATTTTATGCATCATATATGTACTGCATCTACCAGATAAATTGCTAGTTGATTTGCTTAAGAGATTCATCTCGGTAGATAAGCGTCATAACCTCAAATAGAGGTTAGAATACGTTGTGTTGTTTTATTGTTTGTACGTAGAATGTTTTCAAATATTATGAAATAAAGTAAAATAAGTGTCGTAAGTATTAGATGTAGCTACCACTCCAATTATTGTAAATGCTCAAATGTATTAGTAGGTGTTGATAATGTTGTACGATGTTTTATTCATGGTATGATCTAATACAATTGGCATTGTTTTAGAGGCCACAAAGGAAACGCCATGAGAGCGCCACTACCGAAGATATGAAAAAAGCCATAGGATTGTACCTGGCACCAGTCAAGGCTAGACTTAAAAATGAGTATTTTTCATTCTTATTGGCTTATTCAAATAAAATGATAATAAATACGTTTGTTTTTTATTTAGAACACTTCAATTAAAAAATAGTGATTAATTTGATAAACCTTCAGTATGCCTTAAAAGATGCCAGAATTATTGATTATTAACTTGTATGGTGAATGTGAAAAAACAAGTTCTTGCCTTTTAGACAACTCTATGTATGTTTCAACTTTTCGTTATCGACGTTATACATTCTAAATAACCAAGAACAATTTTAGTTCATTTTGACAAATTAAATAGATTGCATAAAAAATCTCAATTTTTATATAAATAATATTTTACAAATATTTTAAAAAAAATATTGCGCTTACATTAATTTTAAAATATGGAATAAACATTTTAATTGAATATTTTATCTATATTTAGAAAAAAATATGAAAAATATATTCAAAAACCTCTCACGAAAAATATTTATAAAATATATTTTTAAAAATATCTATGTAATATTTCTGGCTGTTAGGGTAGATTGGCTGCAAATAAATATATTTACCTTTTCTTTGGCCTCATTTAAGAGGGAAGCATTCCTATCGCTCTGCTTCTGGAGATCGTCAAATTCTGCTTTGGTATTCTCAACCCTGCCCGCCATCAGATCTGCTTCCGTCTTCAAGGTTGCTAGCGTTTTTGTGGAGTACTTCCGTATCGACCTTGATACCTTCCGCCTTCTTCCCAGCTTCCTTAGCCATCTCATTCGCTGCATTTGCGGTCTCCAACGCTTGCTTGGCCAAGGTCAGGGCAGAATCTAAGGATCCTTGCGTTTCCGTGGTCTCCACATCTGTCGCATCGATCAACTGCCGAATTTCTGGTATCTTCTTTAGAGCTTCGCTCGCGTTGGCTTCGCTTTCCTTCACTTGTTTATCAAATTCTGCCGAAAAAAATTGATTTTTTCTCAAATTAATGAATCGCCCTCACTCTAATGCCAACAGACAGCTTAATGACGTAAAATGACGTTTAATGGACATCGACGTTATATTGACGTCATATAAACGTCATTTTACGTTTTTCGCTTCCAGTGCTGTTAGCTTTCATCTAGAAATGACTATTCAATTCAGTCTAGCTTGACTCACCAATTCCATGTAATTTCATTCAAAAAACGGTAAGATGAAAGAGGTTTTTCAAGCAAATACTTACGACTTAATTTCTCATACGTGTCCTTGGCTTGCGTCAAAGTATTATCCCCCAATTGCACTGCATTCTCAGCCTGTTTCTGCGTGGCCAACACTTCGTTCATCATTTCCCCTAAGTAATCGTTCTGCTGCGTCCTTGCTCCAGCAAATCCGTTGCCGTCAGCACTTGCTCCTGTATATCTTTCAGGAGGTCGTTGTTGGCGTCGATGAGAGCGTCAGTGTCAGCTATCAATTTGACAGCGGCTTGCCGTGTGGCCTCCGCTTCTTTCTTCAACCTAGCCACATCGATATCGGGCACGTTCAAATTGTTCACCTCCCCAAGTAACTCCAGCGCCTTCTCCTTCACCTCGGCGGAGCGATTGTGAGCGTCCTTGACGGCTTGATTCACCTTCGCCAGTTTCAATTCGGTGGCGGCGACGTTCTGCCTCAAGTCCTCGATCACGCGACTCGTGTTCTTTTCCTGGGCGGTTATATTCTTCGCCAATTCGTACGCTTCCTTCGCCTTGTCGTCGGCCAATTTGCTTCTGTCCGAGATGGAAGCGGCTTCTTCTTCGAGACCGTCAGCTATGCTTCGGGCTTCTTGAGATATGGCCGTCATCCTTTCTGATTGCTGGCCGAACTCTTTGGCCTTCTGCTGGGCCGTCTCCAAAGCGTTCTTGCCGTCCAGTTCGAGGACGTCTAGAGCATCTGCTAGGTACTCTTCCGCCAATTTCAGTATCTCTTCGGATTTTGTGACGTTGTCTTGAGCATCTAAAGCTGCGGGGAAAATAAATGGTTTTGGTTAAAGTTGAATTTGGCAATCAGTGAATATTTAGAAGAAAAATAGCGTTGAGGATGGTTCTCCTATGCTAAACGGATTTACTTCTATGCAATACTAAGTGTATTCTTAATCTTGGATTGATAAGACTTGCTTCAACACTTTTACTAACAAGAGAACACTGGAAAATTCCGATTTCCATGAAATTTTACAAACTGAAAGTGTACCATGGTAGAAGCACTATGCAATTGTTTTCTTTTTGTCCAAACGCCCGTTTTAGGGGTTATATAACTTTTTTTAACATAATTTGCAGCAGATTACGTCACCCCAAAGATGATGTATTTATCTTGGTAAAAAGCTAGCATGGAGGAAGTATTCTTATTTTTTAATAAGTTTTCTTCTTATTTAAAAAAAAAAAATCGATGCTGTATAACAAATTCAAAGAGTTAATAATAGTAATCAAAACAAATAAACATTTAAAATGAATTAAAACTAAACTATCTATTGATATAAATCAAATAAAAAATCTTTTAATTAAACATGAACCTTCGAAAAGGCACGTAGACGTTTGGATACATATATAAAATGATCGTTTCAAATCATGTGTATTATTTCTCGTGGTGCGTAAAATTATAGTTTGGTACAATGGCAGTAATTAATATAACTGATGGATATGTTACGGCACACACAATTACATTAAATATTTTAAAAGATATGTTACAAAATTGTATATCAATTGTATAAAGTTATTCATTTTTAATATTATTTTCTCAGGAAAGTATAATATTTTTTCCCATTTATAGTTTATTTTATGGCATTTAATGTAGTATAAATATAGTTAACATATTTATAGCAGTAATTATTTTCTGAAAAAACAATAGAACAGAAGTAGAAAGATTATAACCCTTGTAAATGCTTAAGTACACTACATACTCTAATGCAATTTTATTGGCATTTATAAGAGTAACAAACGAAGTATTACTATACATACAGGGTATTCCACGTAACTGGTTCATTAAAAGTTTATGATGTTCTATATTCTATTATTCACTTATATTTGAGGTTTTGGCACCAGTATCTGTTCGATTGGAACTATAAATGTAAAATACTTTAACCAAAATATCACTTCCGGTTGACCGGAAATGGATGTCAACTTTCTTATTTTAAATAGAATGATATAATTTTTTATTCATTTTTGGATTCTACAACTATAAATACGTCAGTTTTCATTACCTACTCCTATAGCCACATGTTGCCGTTTTTGAGTTATTTAAGTTTTTCTTTTTTTTATCATAATCATTGCATCATTGAGAAATTAATATCTCGGTTAATACTGCAAGTAGAGACTCCAAATTTACTATGTTATGAATGTAGATATTACTCTAAGAAACGGTAAGCACACTTTACATTCTAACATACAGGGTGTTCAAAACTGAGGAACAAAGTGACATATTTTCAAATGCAGAAAACTCAATTTTTTTTAAATAGAACACCCTGTATTTTAATTCGAAATTAAAAAGTAATTATCATCCCCTATCATTAAAATCAGCATTCCCTATACCTATCTTTAATAAATTTTGAGATATGGGCGACTTTTTGTTAAACAGACTAAGTAGCCCTATCTTTAAATGTTTGTAGCTGGCTCTGAAATGGATTCACGTCAAATTCATGTATTATTTTTGAATAACCATACAAGAATGTCTGTTCGAATAGTCATTTCTATTAATATTGCGTTGTACGAAAGTGTAATTACAATGATATACATAAACACTTTTGTTTAGTCAATGAATTTGACATTAATCCCATTCAGAGCCGGCTACAAACACGCAAAGATAGGGCTACTTAGTCTGTTTAACAAAAAGTCGTTCATATCTCAAAATCTATTAAAGATAGGTATAGGGAATGCTGATATAAAGTGATAGGGGATGATATTTACTTCTTAATTCCGAATTAAAATACAGGTTGTTCTATTTAAAAAAGAGTACTTAGTCTGTTTAACAAAAAGTCGCTCATATCTCAAAATCTATTAAAGATAGGTATAGGGAATGCTCATATAAAGCGATAGGGGATGATATTTACTTCCTAATTCCGAATTAAAATACAGGGTGTTCTATTTAAAAAAATGAGTTTTCTGCATTTGAAAATATGTCACTTTGTTCCTCAGTTTTGAACACCCTGTATGTTAGAATGTAAAGTGTGCTTACCGTTTCTTAGAGTTATATCTACATTCATAACATAGCAAATTTGGAGTCTCTACTTGCAGCATTAACCGAGATATTAATTTCTCAATGATGCAATGATTATGACTAAAAAAAAAAAGAAAAACTTAAATAACTCAAAAACGGCAACATGTAGCTATAGGAATAGCTAATGAAAATTGACGTATTTATAGTTGTAGAATCCAAAAATGAATAAAAATCATATCATTCTATTTAAAATAACAAAGTTGACATCCATTTCCGGTCAACCGGAAGTGATATTTTGGTTAAGGTATTTTACATTTATAGTTCCAATCGAACAGATACTGGTGCCAAAATCTCAAATATAAGTAAATAATAGAACATCATAAACTTTTAATGAACCAGTTACGTGGAATACCCTGTATATTTGTATTTCAAATACGTAGTAGAGTAAGGACGTATATATACATATATATCAGAGATAATAATTTAAATAATTATTATCTCTGAGAATACGATAATGTTCATTAAATAAGTTACATTACAGTTAAAATCATTACATCTCAAAAATTCATAACATCAGGTATATGAATGTTAAATATCGTTATATGTCACAATGTAAACATTTGTTACAGTTTCAAAATACCTCTGAAGCCACTACCACTTTGAGAATCAAGGGTTAATCACTCAGATATTGCAATATGTCTAGTGGTGGGCACTATCGGTATTTTCAACTATCGATAGTACTATCGATAGTCGGACCAACTATCGATAGTTGACTATCGATAACTATCGATAGTTGACTATCGATAGTCACCATCGATAATGCCCATCACCTTACTCAACTAATATGTCCTCAGAAATACATTTTGTTTTGTTTCTTGCTATTTGTGTTTCTTTTTTATTCCAGACTAATAAGAACTCTGAAACTAGTATTTCATGGTTTCATCAATACCAGCTACTATAGATATTACAAAAGAAAGCATTAGTTCCACTCAATGAATAGTTGATGATTGATAACATAAACGCTTCTAAGTAACGAGACAATACATAAATAAACCTTTAACCTACTCAGAAAGGGAAAATAAATAGCACATTAAAATGATACTTGTCGTATTTACATTGAATTTGAGCATCTCTCTGCGTTGTAAACTATATATAAATATGACACTGGTGGTGAGCGTTATCGATATTTTCAACTAGTAACAGTTATCGATAGTCGACTATCGATAGTTATCGATAGTCACTATCGATAGTGCCCACCACTAAATATGTCTGAAATATAGTACATATAGGCAACCAATCACACGCATACAAACATTTTCACTAAATTCAAGATTCTAGATGATTCACTTACCCTTATCCTTAGCCAATACGATATTCTCCTCAACTTCCGACAACGTCCTCGAGATAGCGTCCTGCCTCTCCCTGATCTTATCCAATTTATCCCCGACATCGCCTCCAGTAGCGTCCTTCGCGATGTCGTAGTGCTCTTTCACCTCGTTCTGCAGCCGTTTCAACCTCTCCTCGAACTTGCTGTCGTCGATCACGGTGGGGTTCCTCTCGATCTCATCTAGGATCCTCCTCAGGTGGTCCAATTTCCTCAGATGTTCGTGAGCCTGCTCCTGGACTAGATTGTAACAGTTCGGACAGTCGATACAACCTCTCTGTCGATCGTATTTGTTCTCCTTGCACCGATCGCAACGTCTACCTTCCACGTTCTCCAAGCAAGGACACTGGCCGTCCGGACCGCATTGCAGTCGCTCCGATCCAATCGGGTCGCAGTCACAGCTTTTACATCCATCCGTGGAGAAGCCGTACTTGAGCGGTTCACATTCGTCGCATCTGAGTCCGTTATGCCGGGTTTACAGTTGCACTGTCCGCTGTTGAGATCGCAGGTGACGTTGATCGATCCGATAGGGTTGCAATTGCACGATTGGCAACCCTCTCCGCTGATTATGTTGTAATAACCGATCTCGCACCGGTCACAGTTGCGACCTTGTACGTGTGATTTGCAGTGACACGTACCGGTGATTTGATCACAGATTGATATACCGTCTTCGCTCTGTTCCGTGCCAGGGACGTAACATTCGCATTGGTCGCAATCGCCTTTAGGTAGTTTCAGAGCGTCTCCGTAAAAGCCAGGTAGACAACGGTCGCATTTCGGTCCTCCTGTGTTGTGGATGCACTTCAAGCATTCTCCGGTTGTGGTGTTGCAATTGCCGATGGCGTTCGTGTCGATGTTTAGGTTGCATTCGCAAGGTTGGCAATCGGTGGCGCGTCCGTAACGACCTGTCGGGTCGCCGAAGAAGCCGTCCGAGCAGAGGTCGCATTTGTGGCCCGTGTAACCGAGCGGACAGTCTATACACATGATCTCTTCGTCGTCCAATTGGATGCAAGCGCCGCCGTTGGGGCAGTTGCATGGTTTGCAGTCGTTTTCAGTGCCTGGGCGTAGAAAGAAAAAATATTTTATGTATTTAAACTATTTTGGAAGAAATTGCAAAAATAATCAAACAACCATGGAAACTGTGGTACTGGTAATGCTGCAAACTTCTCCTAGTAGTTTGTGGTGAGGGGTCTAGGAGAAGTTTGCAAGGATACTTATGTAAAACTTTCTTGAACTAGGGCTCACGTGGGTACAATCGGTAATGAGTAGCCGGGTCAATTAGCGAAAGAGGCGATATCTAAAGGGGATAGCGTGATAATTAGATATGGGTTAATTTCGCCTGCCGTAGTTGAAAAATGAATAATGATTAGCAGGGTAGATAGATGGAATATTATGATTATTATAATTATAATCAAACAACCATGGAAGTCTGTGAAAGAAGCATGTTGAAGGGGATTATTGAGGTTAAGAAAGGCGACTGAACATTAAACTACATGAACCGTAGAAGCGATTATCTTAAAGCTCGTCCAATGTAAATGAAAGAAAATTACCTAAATACATACAATTACTTCATTAAATAAGAGATATAGTCTCAAGCAGTGCAGCACGATTTAAAAGAAGTCAAAGACTGCTGGAACGGAAGGATATTTATGACAAAAGTACTCCAAACTGTGGTACTGGTAATGCTGCAAACTTCTCCTAGTAGTTTGTGGTGAGGGGTCTAGGAGAAGTTTGCAAGGACACTTATGTAAAATTTTCTTGAACTAGGGCTTACGTGGGTACAATCGGTAATGAGTGGCTGGGTGAATTAGCGAAAGAGGGGGTATTTAAAGGGATAGTGTGATAATTAGGTTATGGGTTAATTTCGCCTACCGTAGTTGAAAAATGAATAATGATTAGCAGGGTAGATAGATGGAATATTATAATTATTATAGTTATAATCAAACAACCATGGAAGTCTGTGAAAGAAGCATGTTGAAGGAGATTATTGAGGTTAAGAAAGGCGACTGAACATTAAACTACATGAACCGTAGAAGCGATTATTTTAAAGCTCGTTCAATGTAAATGAAAGGAAATTACCTAAATACATACAATTGCTTCATTAAATAAGAGATATAGTCCCAAGCAGTGCAGCACGATTTAAAGAAGTCAAAGACTGCTGGAACGGAAGGATACTTATGACAAAAATACTCCAAACTGTGGTACTGGTAATGCTGCAAACTTCTCCTAGTAATTTGTGGTGAGGGGTCTAGGAGAAGTTTGCAAGGATACTTATGTAGAACTTTCTTGAACTAGGGCTCACGTGGGTACAATCGGTAATGAGTGGCCGGGTGAATTAGCGAAAGAGGCGGTATCTAAAGGGGATTATTGAGGGATAATTAGGTATGGGTTAATTTCGCCTACCATAGTTGAAAAATTAATAATGATTGGCAGGGTAGATGTTATATTACTTTAAATGGGAGGTGGGCGATAATCTTACACCTTTTAGGCGAATGAGAGTTAGTTTGTCGTATCAGACGGCAGAATTAACAACAGGTTACGGTAATTTAAATCATATTTATGTAGAATTGGAGGGGCGGGGAGTTAATGATTCGCTTTTTCAATGTGGTGGGATAGATGCAACGAGGCATGTTTTGTTTGAATGTCCACTCAGTGTTGAGTGGCGGTCACGTAATGAAGGTTGGGGCATTAGTTAAGAGGCTAAATTGACCACCACGTGAAACAGATATTAATCGGTCGAATGGTGAGAATTTTATCATGGCATGAGCATATACGACATGTCGAAAGGGCGTTTTAGCCACAGTCCACATTGGAGTGATACGACCGTAATGCGATAAGCGACACAACTAGCAACACGACACCACAGAATATCTAACAACCAGAATATCATCTCTTTTGATATCAGTGCGCAAAATTTCGTGACCTTAACGTCACTGTTCGGGCGAGAAGTCAGGATGGGGTTTGATAAAATTCGGTGCCTGGCAGGATCTAACTGATTCCTCCGCGAACGCAGCTTATGATACATATCTACTGCTGTGGACGGACACCCAGTTTTCGCGAGTGTATTTCTTTTTAGTTGCATAGATTTTGTCATGTTTACTCCGTTCAGCCTTTGTCAAAGTTTCGAGAGAATTTTCACAGATGTAGATTTTATTTTTTATAAGATTTAGTTAATGAATTGATTGTATGATTTATTTAGTTAAGTGTTCAGTTTTTTTTTTAAATTAATTTCATTCATTTAGATGTCTAGCACTTGCTAGTTCTGTTTAATGTTTATTCTATTAGATTTTGTCCGTTGGCGTACTGGTTGTGCGTCTGCGTTGCTGTTGTATGAAATACGACTGTTCAACTTTGTCACGCAGTTCCTTGGTAGACGCTAGCGTGAGTACATGTATTTTTAAATTCTTTGCTGCCATTTTGTTAATTCATTTGATTTAGAGATCTGATTAATTGTCTTTTATTCTGTTCATCAAGGAATTCGCATTATAATAATTGTTATTATATTGATGTGTGCACATTATAGATATAAGATGTTTTATTATTTCTGTGCAGGAAGATATGTTTTCAGTTTAAATTTTCTCATTATAGTATAAAGAATTATTTTTTTCCGTTTTTCCATTTTACTGTTTCGTTTTAAATTTTTAATCACCTCGGTTTGGGTGAATAGAAGCTTTGTTCTTGTATTTAGTTTTCATTCTTGTTTTTTTTTTGCTGGAATTTGTCCACGCCTAATTTAGTTTGTATTAATTTGAAACCACGTGGATTGAATTGGTATTTAGGGAATATCTTCCTGAACAAACTAATTTTTTGCTTTGATATAGGAAATAGCATTATCCTATTGTAATTTAGAATCAAGTGCAGTTTTTAAATTTAGGCCAGAACCCTCTGTTCACGGTTTTTTTTTTCTGCACAAATTGTATTTTACCATTATTTTTTTGTGAATAAAATTTGTTTGTTACTTAGCATTTTTGGGTTTAAAATTCTGTTCTTTTATTTTTAATTAAACCTTTTCAATTTTTCGAGTAATTAAGAAAGTCAGATTTCTTTCACTCACAATTTACTTTTCGTGGTTAGATTCAGGTTTTAATTCGCGAGGGTAACTCTGAGGTTAATTGTTCTTTTGCCCGTTGCGCTAGCTAATTTAGTTTTTCCTTTTCATTTTTAAAATTCTTTTTGCATTTTTAATTCATTTAGTGTACAGCACTACGTTAAAATGAATGTGTATCGCTTATTTTTACTGTTTTCTACTTTCTTTTCTATTTTTTTCACACTTTATCGACTTGCACTTGATAACACTATTTCAATTAACAGACTTGAAGTCAGCTACGAGCGAACCTCAAGTTCTCGCCCGATGCAATGGTGGATCAAGCTACGCGTTGAAATTGCGCGCACCTTTCCCGCCAGGCAAAGATGATATTCTGGTTGTTAGATATTCTGTGACCAAGGCTTATCAGTGCTACTAGTCGACCTACGGAAAATAATTGAATAAGAATTTAAAATAGTTAAGAGTTAACAGTTAACGTTTAACTGATTTTAAATTCTGGCCTGAGGATGCTCGGATCGAGCGAAACCGGTGGTGTGATATATTAAAGAATTTTGTGAGGATCTAGACCTTGTTTGATTTCTTTTTTCCCATATACTCCTACAGAGTCAAATATGGATTTTATTTTATAATTTTCTTTATGTATTTAACGGTTAATAACACTAATTTTGTTGCTAACTGATATAACGTCTATAACTCCCAGATAACACGTAAGCTTACGATAAGCTTGCCACTTGCTTAACTTTACCTTGTCCAGACAAACTTAACAGTAAAAGGTTAATGCTGGGGTTAATGCAAGGTTGCGACAAAGTTATTATATCAAGGTACGGTGACTTCGTGTATTTCCGGAGTGATTCGGCGTCAATCGTTTATCGAGTATTGATTTTTTTTTGGTTTAACCGCCATTCCGCTATTCTGTCATCGACCGCCATTATTTGTTGTGTCCAGTTGTGTTGTACGCGTTTGAGCTGTTTCAGTGTATAATAGTTTAAAACATCATTCATGCAAAAGTAAGTATTACCTAATTTTATATCTTTTACTAGATATGCGTTGTTGCTTCAAGAATATCAATAGTTTATAATTCTAACCGATGAATTGAACTGTGTCTGCCCCAATTGCCCCAACTATTGCATATAATTCTAACCTAATTTTCTACACCATAAGCGCATAAGCCAATGCACTTAGTTTAAAAAGTTATAGTTTTATTTGCTAACTAGATAGCTTGTAGTATAATTTGATTTTATATAATTCAGAAATTATGAATAATTAAATGTTTGAGGTTTTTTCAGTTTTAATGACAGTTAATAGAATTTTTAAATAAATTCAAAAATACACATATAATTTAGTGTTATAATAATAAGAATATTATATATATGTATTTGTATTCTTATTTCAAGAAATCATTCTAATGTTATCAAATATTTTTAGGAACCGATTACAGTAATGAGCGTCACCAAATTAAATTAAACCCAGGCGTAATGTGGAAGGTCTTAGAAGATTTTTCTTTCATAGCAGAGTGTTTAGAAACTAAAATGGATACGGTTTAAGGTTTGGCCAACAGACTGCCACAATACAACAGGCATTATATGGTAACTAATAAGGATTAAGAGGAGAATCAATTTCATAACTTATGAAATTCTTTTTCAGCGAATATAGAAGCTTCTATGACATTAGTAAACCATCAAATAGTTGAAAACTCTCCTTGGAGAAAAAAAAGTTGGTGAGTAATTGATATTATTTAAATTATTACCTGTTTTTTTAAGTCCGAAACCATGTTCATTTATTGAATTAATTCCAATAAAAATCTACAGATTCGATATTTGATATCAACCCATGGAAGGAACGTTAAGAGTTTGACATCAAACATCCTAAAAAGCCACTAGAGGACAATATTGCGGCAAATCATTCTCTAACAGGAAAAGCTTAAAAAAACCCTTTCCAGAAGACTGAAATGCTTAAAATTATTTTTGGTGAGTATTTTATTTAATAACCACTAAGTATAGTAAAAATAAGATAGTTTGTATTTTGTAGTAATGAGGGAAACAGTTACTTTTCATAATATCCACGACGACTTGTCGACTCTTGGAAAACTGGCCGTTTCCCTTGTCTTCCCATCTCTGGTATTGTTTAATTTTTAATAGTTGTCGTTTTTTATTACAGAGAATCGCGGCAACACGATGGCAACGGAAATAGATTATAGTGTTGTTTCTATATAAATATAAAAACGCAATCTAAATATGTATATATAAATATGTAGAATTTTTTTTTTTATTATTAAATACTGAAATTCTAATTTTATTTGAATGATTTTACTTGATGCAAACAGATGTGATTTTGAAAACAATAAAATATTTTAGGAGACGATGGACCGCAAATAATAAAAAAGAACGCAAATTATATCTAATTTACTAAATTCTCTCTGAGTTTTGTTTAGCAATAATTTTGTAAAAAACATTTTGGAAACACTTGGAAGTTACATACAGTTTATTTGTACGAAATTTATTTTGGTTTCAGCTTGCTGGTTATATCTTTCCTTAAAATATTTTAGTAATTTTCAAAGTCACATGAAGAAGAGGTCATATACCCAACTCCTTTCCTTGACTATAGCCAAGCTTTAGAGAAAGCTATACAAACCTTGATAAAAGCTTACAACAATCAAAACAAAATAGGAATTGGGTATTAATTTCTTCATTTTCTTGGTTTTTAGGTCAAAAATATGGAAATGTACATTAATAAGGACGTTTCACTTTGATTTCAAAAGCTTTTTCAAGTATACATATAAAAATATAAATTGTAAATGGTGTAACTTATAAGTAAATTGTTTAATAAATGATAAAATCATAATTCAAATTCATAGTAAACAATGTTTTGTTTATTAAATAAAAAAATGTATACCATTTATAATTTATATTTTTACATATATCTTGAAAAAGCTCTTGAAATTAAAACGAAACGTCCTTAATGTACATTTCTATATTTTTATGACCTAGAAACCAAGAAAAAGAAGAAATTAATATCCAATTCCTATTTGTTTTGATTGTTACAAACTTTTATCAAGGTTTGTACAGGCTTTCTCTAAAGCTTGGCTCAACATTGTCATTCCAACTTTGTCATATCGTTTTACAGACAAGCTTATGGGAACCTTGCCATGGTAACCTTATCACATGCTTTTACAGACAAGCTTAACCTGTAACCTTACTTGGGAAAAACCTTGTCCTGTGTCAACTAGCAAGCTTGTCATAACCTTGCAGTAAGCTTACACCCTTGCCATAACAAGCTTGCTGACAACCTTTTTCCCTTGTCGGAACAACGTTTAAAAAGGCTTGTATTAACCTTAAATTGTTATCTGGGCTTGTGGTCCCTGAGCAGACGCTATGAACAACTTTTACTGTTTTTCTGATCTTGTTTTTTAGGTTATTCATGGTCATGCACCAAATTATGATTTCCCAATTTTTGACCACACACAATTTTTCAAATAAAATGTATCACACGTCAAAAGGATTTACACGGGAATTTGGTTACTGCTAATCTGAATTTGTTAGCTTTGCCGATTTCCTAGATATAGTCAAAAGCGGTTGCTTTTGAGCAAAAATAATTGATGAGACTCTAGAATCATCATTCACCAAAATTGAAAGTCAAGATATTTCAAGGTTATGCAGGTTAAAGTTACAAAAGCCTACCTTCTAAAGCATTTCCATAATATCCTCTAGCGCAGAATTCACAATTCTCTCCGGCGGTGTTGTGCTGACAGATGCAACGACCAGTTTCAGGATCGCAGATGTCCGTGTGCTTGTTACAATCGCACGGTATGCACGGCATGAAAGAACCACCGTAGGAAGGATGGTGCCTGTATCCCGGAGCGCAAGATTCGCAAAATTGCCCAACGTATCCTGTATGATAGAAGACACATTTTAATTCAGAAACAAGGAGAACTCGAATATTACCTTGAGGGCATTCACATTGTTCCACCCAATTAGCCGGCTTTCCAGCGACGCCCCTGGACGCAGTCTCCAACCGTACATCGTCTAAATAGCCTACGCCCTCGGGAGTGTAAGTACCTCTGATTTTTATCGCGGTCAAGTTGGATAGAATCGACATGAACGCTCTGGCCGATAGTTTAGGCTGCCAGCCGTAGTTTGGATGTTCGTGCAGGCGAAACTCGTAATTTTGGCTCTGAGAATTGCTGTTATTATCGGAACGAAAACAAAATTGTCGAAGATTAAGAATGAACTTACCATTACTGAGGGCAGAGGATTCCTCTGCGCGAAGATGCTATTCCTCACGTAACCACCAGAACCTTCCAATTCGATATCCATGGCTGTTGCTCTAGGATTGTTCTCCCCTATTCTCAAAGTGAACTTCAGTACTTGGTTGTAGGACGCCCTCTGGTCGCCTGTATACCTATTAATTATAAATAGAATAGAATTTTTTCACAAAACGCTATG
Organism: Protaetia brevitarsis; assembly: GCA_004143645.1. Lineage (NCBI taxonomy): Eukaryota > Metazoa > Arthropoda > Insecta > Coleoptera > Scarabaeidae > Protaetia > Protaetia brevitarsis. Next base: position 3,353,493 of record RXPK01000011.1, read on the forward strand.
AATGTAGGGCAATATGGATTTAGTAAGGGTAAATCAACTGTAGATGCGATAGATAGGGTTGTAAATTTTGTTAAAACCGCTAGTTAGAAAAGTATATAGTGCGATTATATTGTTAGATATTAAAGGTGCTTTTGATAATGCCTGGTGGCCAAAAATTATAGTACAATTAAAGCGTAAAAGTTGCCCAGGTAATTTAGTTAGAATTGCTAGCGGCTATTTTTCTGATAGAGTTGCGATAGTTGAGGAACCGGGTATTAGTATTACAAGGGAATTACTAAGGTTGTCCACGGGTTCGCGTTCGGGCCGGGGTATTGGAATATTTTTACGATAGTCTCTTTGAAATTATATTACCAGAGGGTTGTGAGATAGTCGCGTACGCGGACGATACTACTTTATTAGTTAAAGCAGGGCAATATAATACGTTAAAAAATAGGGCTAATCAGGCTTTAGCAAATATTTTAAATTGGAGTTTAGATAATAAATTAAATTTTAATGCGGATAAATCAGAGCGGTATTTTTTGGCAAACCGAGGCAAAGAAAGCCTACATTTAAATTAGGGAAGGGTAGAATTTGTTAAATATCTTGGGGTATTTTAGATGATAAACTAAATTTTAAAGCGCATATTCAGTATATTACCGCGAAAGGTAGGGAAATGAGTAATAAAATTAGAGCATCGGCTAGGGTTTACGTGGGGTTAAACGGTAACGCGGCGGGTACTATTTATAGGGGCTCTTGAACCGGCAATGTTGTACGCGGGGCGATATGGGCAGACGCGTGTAAAATTAAAGAAACTAAAAAATTAATCGGGGCGCAAAGATTTTAACAGTAGGGCCGCGAACGCGTATTCATCTATTTCGGCAGACGCGGCGTGTGTTATTTCGGGTATTTTACCAGTAGATTTACGTTTGAGGGAACTCAATTTTCGTAGGGACGCGAATAAAATAGGGTTTGAGAGTTTGATTACGGCAACGGGAATTAGATTAGAACCGGGCGATTTAGAAAGGCGAGTAGATATAGGGGGGCGAATTCATCCCGCGGAATTAAAAAGTATTAGTTATGATAAATTTATAGGCACTTTTCGAGAGGGTTTAGAAATTTTTACGGATGGGTCGAAGGGTGAGGGTGGTACAGGGGCGGCTTTTGTTGTTTATAATAGGGGTATTGAAATACATAATCAACAGTTTAAATTAGGGGATCATTGCAATATTTTTTCAGGCAGAATTAGTTGCAATAAATCAGGCAGTAGTTTATAATAGGCGCGAATGGGAATTTATGCGGGACGTGAGATTATAACAGATAGCTTATCTGTATTAGAGGCGTTAGGGAATTTAAAAAATCCGACCGATTTGTTGTTAGATACTTGGGATATGTTGCGCGAGGGGGGTATAAAACTTTTTTGGACTAGGGCTCATATAGGTACAATCGGTAATGAGAGGGCGGATCAATTAGCGAAAGAGACGGTATCTAGAGGAGATAGCTTGATTATTAGATTTGGGCTAATTTCGGCTAGTGTAGTTAAAAAAGCGTTTAGGGATAAACTTGATAATGATTGGCAGAGTAGGTGGATAATACCTTAAATGGGAGGTGGACTAGGAATTTATCGGTAGCGTTACACGTTTAGGGAAATGAGGGTTAATTTATCGTATCAGGCGGTAAAATTAATAACAGTCACGGTAATTTTAAATCATTTTTATGTAGAATTGGAGGGTTAATGATTCGCTTTGTGAGTGTGGTGGGGTAGATACAGCGGGGCATGTCTTATTTGAATGTCCACTCACCGATGAGTGGCGGTCGCGTACGGAGGTTAGGGCATTAGCTAGGGGGTTAAATTGGCCGCGACGCGAAACAGATATTAGAGATAATGAGTCGATCGAATGGTGGGAATTTTTTAGTAATGTTGCTAAAGAACTAGATAGGCTACGGCATGATATTTAGATAGTTAATAGGGTAGCACGCATATAAATGAATATTTTATACTCTTTAGTGGTCGGAATTGGTGTTAAACTATAAATATTTAAAATATAAATCTTTGTTTAATTACTCTTGGTTAGAATAATTAGGATTAAGTTATTATTAAGTATTAGAATAGGTACTGCTGTTGTTTTGTTTGTTTTTTAGGTCATCATCTTTCCTGTTCAACTTCTGAATGTGTGAAAAAAGGAGCAGCTACGCGAGAACGGCAAGGCTGTCGGAATTTGAGGAGACGTGGAGGCTGCTTCTTCGACACTCAAAAGGATAATAATAGTTTGCGGCTATCAGTAATAAGGTCTGGGACTTCTTCCCAGATCCTCCCAGAGTAAGGTTTTTGCCATGGTTTTCCCTTACTCCGTGGCCATTGATTTTATATAAGTATATTATATATAATCAGTGTCCTTGGCGAATGCTGAGAGATAACGAAAGTCGTTCTATGGGCGCATTTAATAATAACTGATAGCTGACTGATTTACAGTAGACTCGCGATTATGTGAACTAATCACATTTCACATATTTCATCATTTCACAAAAGCAGTATTCGTATGATCGCGAGGCTACTGTATTATATTTTTGTTATTAAAAATCATAGGGAAGTTATTTAGTTAGAGTAGGATCATTTCAATTGTTATGGAATCCATATAGTACTTAGAATAGGTAGCCACGTGTAGTACCTTTTCAGGTGGAGCACGGGGTTAGGATGATTTGTAATAATTTAGTTTTCATAAATAAAGTGTATACCTATCAGGGGCTAGGAAATAGACGAATTCGTTTCCAGGAGCCGATACACCCGATACTATTGGTCATAGCGTTGAATTGCGTCGGTACACTTCTGCCGTGCTCATCGGCAGCTTTCCAGCGTTCGTTGTTCTTCGCGAAGGTCGATTCTATTTGGTACCTCGAATAGCCAGAGGCGTGGGAGCATTCCGAGGAATGCCCGTAGCAGAAGCAAGGCGTACATCCGAATTCGTTCTCGATATCTAGATTGAAGTAGCCAGGTTTGCATTCACGACATCTCTTGCCTTCTACGTTGTCTTTACAAGCGCAAATACCACTGTAGATACAAAAAAAATTAGTATCACACCATTTTAGAATAACATCGGAATCATCATCTTACCTGTATGGATCGCAGTTCGGTCTATTATCCTTGCTTCCGGCATCTGAGCAACCGCAGCCTTTGCAACCATGTTGTCCAAAGTCGTAGTGATTCACTTGACACCGATCGCATTTGTCACCGGTGACTCCGGGCTTGCACTGGCACTTTCTTCCGTGTTGCACTGGAGGCTGCGAGAACCTGTCGGATCGCAGTTACAAGCCACGCAGTATTTATCCTCGCGTTGGTAGTAGTTTTCGCGACAGCGTTCGCAATTCGGGCCGTCCCTGTTGGCGGTACAGTCGAGGCAGTGCCCTCCGTGACCTGATCTTTCGTAGAGATCCTTGTCGAAGTAGCAGCGATTGGAGAAGCCGTTGCAGTTGCATGCTGTGACAAAATTTGTGTTAGAAAAAATGTATTGTATTGACAATTTCTGGAGATCATATTTTATTAGAAAAATTTCCTACAGAAGGCGAAAAGTTACAAATTATAATGATGTATCATGTATCCCAGTGGCGACTGGTACTAAAGGGCACAAGGGCACGTGCCCACTCAACCACCAAGATAAACACAGAAAGAGATTCGTATGTAATTCAGTGCATTATTTTGTTTTATTATTTTTTACGTATTTTTTATAACGATGGTATCAAAGTTTCTTTCCGCACCGCAAACGCTAGCGTATATGCGAACGCTCTAAACTATGTTCCGGGGCACTATTTCCGATGTACCTATTTCGAGTGCTAATCGGACGGCTCCGTTTATCTTCGCTATATGCGCTTATATGCTCGCTTCGGGGCACGCAATGCCGTTTCCCCAGTTAACGTCTTGTATTCGTTGCGACTGCATCGTTTTCAACGCGTACCGCGTATGTGTGATTTCAAAGGCTGGAAGTGACGTTTATTATTAATGATGGAAGTTAATTGAGTGCAAAATCTTTAAAAAAAACCCTCGCTCTCATTTGAGGAAAAACTTTTAATTAAAGCGAGAAGAAGGCCTATTGCTGATCTTCAAATAAACTGCACTTCCACAAGTAAAACTAGAACTTACAATAGAGTATTTAATAAAAATATGAGTGGATGTGCGGATGTTCATTAACAAATAAACTATCTTATATATAAACTAAACTTATCTGCTTAATTTTTAAGAAAGAGGTCAATGCGTGAAATAAACAAGGGTTAAATGATTTAAAGCATATCGCAGAGAGGGCAAAGAAACACGAAAATTCCGTTTCTCACATGAATGCATGCGTGGATTTTAGTGTTCTACGCAAAGTGGACATACGTGAATAGTTAGACAGTGCTTATTTACAACATAAAATTAAGTACAACGAAGATGTGGAAAAAAATCGTCATATTTTGCGTCGGTTAATTATGTGTATAAAAAAACTGTGAAATCTTATCCTATGTTGGACAGCGTAAAATTGAAAAGTGAACTTTCAGTAATTTATGAGCGCTAGGACATGTGTGACGTAGATGTAGGCGGTGTTTTGCCACTTTTAGTATTCATAACACACAACAACTTAAAAAAAGTTTTGACGGAAGCATATAAACTGTTGGATATTATTTGTACAACCCACATGTCGACAGCAGTATGTGAACGATGTTTTTCCTCCCTCAAACTGAGAAGCACAATGTCAGAAGATCGACTGAACGCATTTTTACAACAAAGTCATAGACGTCTTTTCCAGCAATGAAAAATAGGAGAATGGATTTTATGTACAAAAAATAGGCAAGTTCTTATATTGTGCCCACCCCTCTTTCATAACTCACGAGCCGCCACTGATGTATCCTGTACATACATGACTGGTCCCACCGAAGACTGGACAGGAAAAATCTTATATACAAAAGTTTTATAGAATTCAATGCTGCATAGTCTAGAAATATTTTTGACTATACAGCCTGTTCCAAAAGTAGGAAACACATATTTTCCATTTAAAATAACGGAGTAAGTATGTTTTTTCTACTTCTGGAACGCCCTATAGAGTCTAAATATTTTTAGGTTATGTAGCATTGAATTCTATAAAACTTTTATACAACATATTTTTTCTTAAAATCAAAAATAAAGCTGTAATCAAAAATCAAAGTAATCACCTGGGCGTTGTTGTAGACAGAATCTTAATGATATTACCCGCATTTTAAACTGTTTAAAATGAACATTAAATAAACTATAAATTAGTTTAAATAATACCTAAGAATGCGTAGAGAGGAACTGTATCAGCTATCAACTCGACCAGTTAGTATCCAGCACTCTTTAAGGAGAGAAACTTGCTAAACGTTTTCAGAAATCCATTCTATCGCTGCACACAAAAGGTTACCATACAACAAATTTAAAGAATCACACAACAACGCACTTTCCCTCGATGTTCCTTGTACCCCAAAAAGGGCTCAAGCAGTCCAGTACCTCGTTATATACGCAAAGAACCGACTACAAACTGGAACTGCGATGAAGTATTGCAGATATGTATTCAGTTAGAATACTCGAGATAGCAATGTGAAAAATAATTGGGGACTTTGTTACTTTGAACCGCTATAAAATCTGTAGTTCCAAAATGAATTTCTTCGAACACAGTGGCGGCTCGTGGTCGGGAGCGTAGGGTGTTCACAAAATCAAAAACATGCAAATTTTTAACTAAAATCCAATCATTTTTTTCGTACATGTCCTTCTTAAATTTTCTTGTAAAGTCTCTAAATTCGCCCTTTGTAGTATGCGTCTTTCAAATATTGCTCAGTAAAACTGTTCGCATCCATAATTTTTATTTATATTGTTATATTGTTTAGAGTTTACTTACAATACTACTGTTTGATTTGCGTGCATATCATTATCTTTTTTACGTACTATATATTTTCTTTTTTGTTTGTCGGCTGCACCAAAGCGCATTACTGGCGGCTTTGCTTTGTCGGCTTTTTGAAGAGGGATTTAACGACGCGGCGTAGTTTTTAACTGCGGCTGCGCTGTTACCAATTTATTTTTGTTTTTCTAAAAAAATCAATTCATTATTATTTGTACGTTTTTTTTGGGAACATACATAATATAATATAAAATTTAAAAAGTGCAATTTTTTAATTGTATGTCGAAATCCATTGAATATGGTTGGTGATTGTAAGTGTAAATAAATGTCCTTTCAAATTAATGTATTTCTGCTTTTAATTGTAATAATTAAATGTTAAAAGCAAGAAATACATTAATTTGTTATTTTCAAACTATAAAAAATTAGCGATCTTTGCATATTTGCCGTCCTGCCGACCTTTTCAAGATCTAATATCGACGTATGTTCGGTTAAAACGCTCGAATCATCATCCTCTACTAACTTAATTGGTAGAGCGTTCGTCCGGTAAACGAGAGTATGTAGGTTCGAATCCTGCGTGAGGAGAAAATTTTTCTTGAAAAAGTTCCTCCTAATTATTACAGTTAAAAGCAGAAATACATTAATTTGGGTTTTTCAAACTGTAAAAAACTTGCAATCTTTGCAAATATCCTTTCATTCATAATCTGAATTTATTATATTTTTAACACAGCATGTTTCTGTTAAAAGTATGGCATCTTTAGGATTTAAAAAACGTCAAATATCGGTGGTTCTCTATATCTGTGTATGTCTCTATTTTATTTTGTTCGTCATATCGTAATTCATTCGTGTTTTACTGGACTTGGAACATTCTATATTTGACGTTCTACAAAACCTGAAGATGGCATATCTTTAGCCGAAACATGTTGTTTTAAAAATATAATAAATACATTTTATGAATGACAGGACATTTACATGATAGCATGTGCTATCCTTAGGGAATATCATAAATATTGCTTAGCCTCCTATATAAAATTTTAAACCACCACCTTGTAGAGTGTTTACACAGTAAAGTACACAGGTTTTAGTGATGCTAACAAGATTATGACATTCCCTAACAATTAAAAAATTGCCAAATATCCTTTTCTAAAAAAAAAAAAAAATGGCTCGGTTCTAAATTATAGCGACGAACGCCACTGGTGAAAATCCCATTTTCTTGTTGCTATTTAATCACCTGATGGATAAATGTATCTAACCATTCTGATTCATTCTGATTGTGCTAATAATAACAGAGCTACAATATGGGAGTCCTGAAAAGTGAGACACACCGTATATTATAGGTTTTAATAACGCAATTGTTTGCAGTTTCTTTTTTGTTTATGAATTTTCTGGTAAGAGGATAAAAACATATGATTGCTTTTTCCCTTTTTTTAATTAATCTCGATGTCTTGTGGTTTCCATTTCCCTCAGTCATAAAACCGAGGCACTGAAACTTGTGAACTGTGGTAGTAAATGCAGGTCGCTTGCGTCTTCAACAGTGAAAGGGTTAAAAAGATTTCGTATTCCTATTTATGATACAATGGTAGATTATCTTGTATAACGCTTGCCTATTTCTATAAATTAATTTTACTTCTACCGCATATTGAACATAATTTTCTATAAAATATTCACGACAATAAATCACCATACTTTTAACTAACCCTATAATATAGACTGAATCTTTCTTATCGTTATGCGAAGAAGATAGCGCCCAACGACCTTATGGAAGAATTCTTCATCGTATTTACGATTCTCTCACGATCACTGGCTGTAGAGCGCCCACGCAATGATAGTTTCGTCTATTTTACTACGACAATCGACAAGGAAAGAAAATATAAGAAACGAAACAGCGATGCAAAGAGACATACGTATAAACTTACAGCGTTCGCAATTAAAAGTGCGTTACCCCATAATTGCTTGAATATTTTTCCGAAAACTTTATACCTAAATATACCCCAGTGACCAACTATATTTATTTCATATTTTATAAATATTTAAAAAATATTAAATCTTTCTTGAATATTAGTTATATTAATATAATATGTATAAAATATATTATAGAAAATATATTAGGAAAACATTTAAAAAATATATATGTTATGTAGCGTTTATAATATTTTATTGCAAATGTTTTCTCGATATATTTTTCATAACTCTGCAACAATATTTTGCTTGGTATTTCTGTAAATTTATTTCATATAAAAAAAAAGATGGAATTTTTGCTTTTGTACATTTGGTGCGTAGGACGAATAATATAAAATGGGTAAAATATGCATACATATTAAGTAGGTATGTACCTATTTAAAATGATAGTTTAAAGATTAAATTAGATAATATATATCTAATATGATTTAATTAGTATCTAAGTTGAGCGCTGTAACTTTTCTATTATATCTGCGTTTTGTATTATATTATTTGTAGTATTTGTAAGTTGCGAACGTCAACACAACACCTCTATTCATTACGGTGCCGGTGTTATATGATTTAGTATTGTTTATGCGTTTATGGATTAGGGACATAGAATGCACACGCGCACGTGCGTATCATCAACGTTTTCATTCGTTTGTCCGTTACATGTTATAGTTTATAATAGTATACGATTAGGGCAGATTAGGGTTAACTGTGTAATTAATTGTTGCGGGGTGTATTTTAGTTTTTGTGGTGACTACGAGGTAAGCAAAACTTTGAACATGTCATGGCATTTATAAGATAATTGGAATGCTCAATATCGCTATGTACAGAAATCGTTTAATAATATAATTGTAGGAATTTTATGCATCATATATGTACTGCATCTACCAGATAAATTGCTAGTTGATTTGCTTAAGAGATTCATCTCGGTAGACAAGCGTCATAACCTCAAATAGAGGTTAGAATACGTTGTGTTGTTTTATTGTTTGTACGTAGAATGTTTTCAAATATTATGAAATAAAGTAAAAATAAGTATCGTAAGTATTAGAATGTAGCTACCATCCAATTATTGTAAATGCTCCAAATGTATTAGTAGGTGTTGATAATGTTGTACGTTTTATTCATGGTATGATCTAATACAATTGGCATTTTTTTAGAGGCCACAAGGAAACGCCATGAGAGCGCCACTACCGAAGATATGAAAAAAGCCATAGGGTTGTACCTGCACCAGCCAAGGTTAGACTTAAAAATGAGTATTTTCATTTTTATTGGCTTATTCAAATAAAATGATAATAAATACGTTTGTTTTTTTTTTAGAACACTTCAATTAAAAAATAGTGATTAATTTGATAAACCTTCAGTATGCCTTAAAAGATGCCAGAATTATTGATTATTAACTTGTATGGTGAGTGTGAAAAAACAAGTTCTTGCCTTTTAGACAACTCTATGTATGTTTCAACTTTTCGTTATCGACGTTATACATTCTAAATAACCAAGAAAAATTTGAGTTCATTTTGACAAATTGAATAGATTTCATAAAAAGGCTCAATTTTCATATAAATATTTTACAAATATTTCAAAAAAAAATATAGCGCTTACATTAATTTTAAAATATGGAATAAATATTTTGATTGAATATTTTATCTATATTTAGAAAAAAATATGAAAAATATATTCAAAAACCTCTCACGAAAAATATTTATAAAATATATTTTTAAAAATATCTATGTAATATTTCTGGCTGTTAGGGTAATTCTAAAGCTCAATTTAAAGAATCTTCATTTTCATTTGTTTAATTTTCAGGTATTTGCGCGAGTAGCTGTTCCAAAAGTGTTATTTTCGAAACGCTTATTATGATCCGGAATTTGCCATATAGATGCAAACAAAAAAAAATCGTAAAATGCATCTAAAATGTCACAAAGAACCGAATTAACTTTTATCCCTGTTAAAACTGAACATAAGGCAATGTTAAAACATTATATGTTTAGAGTTAAAAAAAACTGGGTTTTTAAATACAGATAGATAGTGTATTGAAATGGGTAATATGAATTTGGCAAAATTTGTTTTAAGAAATTGAAGATTTTTACTATTTAAAACCTATTAATGCTTCTATTGGCTCAAACTCTTTTATGACGTAACAGTGTACCATATTTTATGTTACACCTTTATTAGAGATTTCATTGTAACTGATTCGACTAACACATAAAAGCGACGAACTTTTATATCTTTATTTATTTATATAGGAACACCGTTTACCCTTGCTTGTCCGCTGCTTTTTTTAATCCGATCTTGTTCCGAAACGGGACAACTTAACTTGCCCATGCTTCTCGCCGGACAGGATAGTCCCTTTATTACCTCGCCTTATCTGTTTAAGCATCTCGAAGTTCTCCTTCGTATTTATGATGCTGGTAATAGTCTTGACGTGATACGGTGATTTATTGTTCAACCAGGCAGATGAGGTTGGAAAGGTGGTCACTGCGACAGAACCAAAAAAAGTCGAGGTACAGAATTAATAATGTTCATATAGATATTAGTCTAGACTCTAGACTAATAGAATTGTACTGTGGGAGACTAGTTGGAACTAAGCTCGGGGCTTATCTGTGGAATGGAGCTGAGGAAGTGATTTATGTTGGTGAATTGGAGGTGTCAGTGAACTTTGGTTAAAAATTTAATTTTGCTTTTAGTGAAATAATACTGCTTTTATTTCTAATGTACCATTTCTTATAATCAAATATATAGGATTAATTTTGCCAAGGACAAGAAGAAAGTTAAAGATTTTACGACGATATTTAAAGAAATTTATTAAACACACGAAATTCAATATAAAACAAAAAATAATTAGAAAAAAATTAGATTGCATTTATTCTTACACAAATTTACCATTTTATTGCAAAAAGATTAAAAAGTTTAATTGATATATAAATCATATAAGCACTATCTATGAAGTCGAATATCAATTGTATGCAAACAGATTGTCCAAAATGTTAAAAAAAAAACACCGATGTATTAAAAGAAAGAAATTGTAATAAAATGCTACAATGAATATCAGTAAATAAATTAGTCAAAATTAAAACCGTAACACCATTGTTTAAATATATCTAGTTAGTCAACGTAATGCATTTTCGGAAAAATAAAGTATTGCTCAGGGAAGTGGTGCACTCTATCGGTGAATGTAAATTGATTTGAAAACGTGATAAATATAACAGGTATCTCGGTCAGAGTGAGAGACAGATTTCTGTGTTTTATCCATCTGCGGAAACGACGGAATCCGTATCGGTGATTTAGTGGCATTGGCGAATTGTATCGCCTGGGGAAAAGGGAGGGTGGATGCATGTGACGGTGTGATGACGCACCTCGCGATAATTCTCGTGTTTGTTTACATTAGAAGATTAGAATTCTGAGGTATTCTGTTATAAATATAAAGAAATTGAAAGTATATTGCAAGGGACGTTCTTGTTGACAAAACATTAATTGAACAATTTTCTAAATTGAGGTTTTTTCTTTTAAGAATAAAATATTTAAACTTAAAACAAAAATCACTGAAAAGAGAAAAGTTAAATCTAAAAGGACGAAAATTTGCCGAGAAAAAAAAAACATAAATCTACCTCTCAATTTTTATTTTCTTAGTTTTTTAATTAATGAGTTGTTAACTTAATTTACTTATATTTATGATTATATAACAATCAGAAAATGTTTGTTTTATTAAGAAGAATAAGTATTTAGTTTGATAATATATGTATAATATGTAGTTCGATGGCCTTTTTATATTTAAAATTTTGATAAAACGCGGGTTTTTCGTTCGAACGTATATACGAAAACCTTTTTCTCCTCCTCTCTCCTATTGCTATCTTCGCTTCTCCCGTGTATAGCGGTACTGTCGCTAACTTCAACTGGTGTAAAGGCGGGAAATTTATATAATTTTTCTTATATTTACAAAATATTTTTTACTTGATTTACTTATGTTTACTATTACATAATAATAGAAATTCGTTTTTTATATAATGGTAAAAATATGTAGTTTGGGGGTACAAATCGCCATTTAATTTTATATATATGCACCACTTTACTTATTAAAAACACCATACATGATGACACATTCGCGCTCTTTCTCTTGAGCGGCTGAAAAGTTACGAGGTAACCTTTGGGGGCAACATCCGTATATACAAGATTACATCGTAACTTTTCAGCCAATCAAGAGAAAGAGCGTCTCAGAGTTGGATTTATAGATGGTACAAACAAACGCGCTCGATTGCAATATAACCTTAATTTTATTATTTACTATTGTCAAATTGTCACAGTTATTATGAATAGGAAAAGTAAAAGTAATTTTTTCAAATTAATGAATCTAGACTACAATAAAAAATGCATCATATATTAGTATTTATGTACCTACCAAGTGAAGTTTTTAAAATATAATGATCGTTCTTTACATCAATCACGTTGGTATCATTATATTATCCATATCGTGCATATTTGATGCAGGTATAAATCGGATTACATTACAGTTTACAACACGGTATTAGCACGATTAGGTTATGTTGCACAAATTGCTCGTAATTGCTCGGACGCCGGATCGCGAGTAGAAAGAGGAACCTCTTTGTGATCTAGATTTGCTTGCTCTAAACAAACAAATCATGCTCTAAAATACAAACAAACGCGTAAAATTCCATGGATCTGCTTAGATCAGACAAACAAACAAACCTAATAAGTAACGTGGTGCATATATGTAAATATAAATGGCGATTTGTACTCCCAAATTACATGTTTATTTTTATAATGAAAAACGAATTTCTACTATTATGCAATAGTAAACATAAGTAAATCAAATAAAAAATATTATATAAATATAACACAAAACTTAGAACTACACACATATATAGAGCATACCATTAAATTAGAAACTAGGAAAAAGTAAAGTAAAATGGTAAAAAAAAAGAACGATTATATATTATCAAACTAAATATTTATTCTTCCTAATAAAACAAACATTTCAATGTAAACACGAGAATTATCGCGTGGCGCGTCATCACAGCGTCATCGCCTATCCACCCTCTTCTTTCCCCGGGCCTCACCTACAATCTGCCTACAACTTACGAGGTAACTATTGCAATTAAATAATATTTTACCGACACGTAAGAGAGCCATCTTGTATGTAGTAGTCTAACTATAAAGTTTATATTTAAATCAAGACGGACATCAACGGCGTGCTGCCATCTACCGCTTTTGTCCAAAATGTTCAAAAATCCGTTAACTATTTTGTCCATAAGGTTGACTAACTAGTATGTATATAAACAATGGTAACACTTAAAATTTAACGAAACTGTGTGAAGGAGACGCTAATCTCGAGATGTGTTGAGATCCAAGTTATCAGAGAGATTGGAGAAGCAATCCAAGAGAAGTCAACAAACTTCGCAGGAGCAACACCTACTTTTTTTTCTTTCCATGAAAATGACCAGTTGAGTGCCTTTGCTTGTAAGAACAATATGTTGGGTTGACAGTATTAAACGTGAATTTTTTATCATTTTCTGCAGTAGGTACTTTTTGTGAATGGTGGATAATCTGATTTATCTCAGTAAACGAACAAAAATGTTATTTTCGTAAGTGGCTCAAACACAACAGCTATATCCATTCTTTATTCGTTATTCATTAGCTCCCGGGTCCAATTATATACCCAAGCCTCGTTTCTTTTCGTTCAGGTATCTGTCAGTATTCGCCAGCGGTTACAAAATGCCGGATGTACCGTCTCATTAGCTACAGAAAATCCATATATGGACCTACGACGGCTTACCGGCGCCATATGTTATTTGATCAATCAAACAGCTCCTATGCGAAAGTATAAAACATATATTATAGCCCTCATAGTTTTCTTTTTGCAAAGCATAACGCACCTGGTACTTAAAAACCCTTTTACTTACTCAATTTAGTTAATGTAAACTTAATTAAAGAAACTTTTATGGACGGTGAATGTTAATATTGCGAATTCTCCAAAGAAAAAAATTAATTGGTTATCGATTTTTGGGTTTGAGTAATTACCATCAAATGACGTTGCAAATCTTTTTTAGGTGTAAACTAATTTTCTTACACATCTAAGGTCACCCTAACCATTGTTCGAACAGTGGCGGTTTCTGTATAGGAGCACATGAGCACGTGAATCCCCTAAACAAATCCTCGATTACACACTAATAAAATCTATTACTTGATCTTAATATACAGGGTGTATCAGATATAGAGGTAAATATAATAATATGTAGCAACTGTAATCATATACGATCAAAAAGTCTTAATCCACAGGGGGTCTATCTGTAAGCATTGAGGGATGAAAATGTAACTTTCTTTTGACAGCTCATTGCGCTGAAGTGTATGATAAGCCTATAAAATTATAAAATGTAATAAACTATTTCACTTAATGTTAATATTGATTTTTTACCTGTTTGTTGAGCTAATTACCACAGATAAATTCCCTTATTTTCTTACAGTATTCAGAAATAATATTGTTGGTGATATTAGATGTAAATATAAACGGTTTGAAAAAAATTATAAGATAAATAATCGAAAGATACTACAACACGCACGCCAATGTCGCTAAATGTCAAGAAGATTCATTTAATGTATGAAATTTGTATGTAGCTAACTTCGCTCATTAAATTGGTAATAAGTATAGATAATTTTTTCTGGAAAACAGTTTTTTTATTACGACAATCATTTTGAATCTCATAGTACATATAGCGAAATAATTCGAGTCTCCAAAGCATATACCTAACGAGCGTAACTATCCATAATGTACAATGATTACCTCCAGTACTGTACACAATACCAGTTGCTAGATAACCACATGATGTAGGAAGCGTTAGATAGACGTTGAATATTGTTTAGGATCATAATGATAAAAGTAGTGGCCATTAGCATTCCATCTTCAATAATCAGTGAATGCTAGTGAATTATTACTGCTGTTCTTATTCTTTAACACATCACATATTTTGGTTTCTGAAGCGGTTAAGTACAAAGAGATTATGTCGTCATAAGCGAAGTGTTGTGGCTCGACGAAAAAAAGACTCTCTAAACGGAAAGGTAACTTCAGGATACTTTACTCCTTTGGTAGTTCTTGTTTAGTTAGTAGTTCCAATAATAGAAGGTCGTCATATCTGTACGATTTGAACTTGGTCGTACTAATATTTTGATCAAACAGATCCTAAAGGAAAGCAAGGGTTTTTTTTTGTAGGTTAGGTAATATGTAACGAGTACAAATACAGAACAAATATTATTAGATAGATGCCAAAAGATTAAGTTGACTTATTTTTTTTTTTTTTTTTGGTTTTAGATGACATTTTAACAATTTTTATTATATAAATAAAAATTAAGGGCTTTCTTCTCATAAATTTTTATTAAAGAGCAACTAGTTTCTTGCTGTTAGGCTGTCATCATCAGGCTAAAAGTAACTACGGGTATAAAAATATATTTATATATTATTTTTAATTAATTAATATGTTTCTTCAATCATTTTTCCAAAATTTAATATCCTAAAATTTAAAAATATAATTTGTTAACTTTACATTTTTTTTTTGCATTTGAAAAAGGCTATATATACAGGCTGTTCAAAGTTATCGGCGCACTATTGCTAATTTTGTTAATATTGCAGCCACGATGTTGGTTAAATCATCAAAGATGTAGGGTTTTTTTACCCTGATTACAACCGTGTAATCAGAAAAAAGCAATTGAAAATCGCGTTTACGAGATATAATAGATAACTTTGTTTTTTTTTTAAACGGAACCCCCTGTATATTTTTTGTTACCAATTGATACAAAATCAGTTTCTGCAGGCAATATTGTTATAATTGTATAACTTTAAAATGAAAAACAAACGAGCTACGACTCATATAATGATAGATTCCATATAACAGCCAAAACTTTTGTTGTTTGCCAAGTTAAGATGTTTGTTTTAAAAACCAAAAAGAAAATCCAAGAGTTTACAAAAATTTATTGATAACAATGGGGAAAAAACAATACATTATAATAAGTAGAGACCGGATTATATGCAAAGTGCATATATTTTAGTTTTTGCATATCTTTAATTATAGTCTTATAGTAGACGTATTACACTTAATGTGGTTTAATCTAGCGCTAATTTATGTGATTGCATAATATTGCATATTTAGGCATTTCTATGCATATTTTTACAAAAGTTGCATATTTAAGCTTTTTCTTATCCTTTCTATTAATAAAAATTCCTAGTAATTCCTAATGTAAATCAACAACCGACAATTCTCAGAAGGATAAATCTTTTACATTGGTTTCTCTAACACTTTTTTCCAAGAACTGCACGTGTTTAATTTCGCCTAGCAGAAGGGATGTGGAAAATATGTTTATTAATTACTTAATTCCCAAATAAACTATTGCATTCATTGAATATGTTTTTTAAAATACTGTGCGTACATACGATTGAGTATAGCGAACAAAATTTCTTATGGGATTAAGCCATATCTTGAACTGGTTAGAGGATGGCGACAAAATATTTTGTCGAGGCCTGCATAAACTGTAAGTTTAATTGTACTAAAAGGCTTTACAATTGTTTTATATTCTTTAACTTTTGATATAAAATAACAATTGTTGTTTGTAGGCTGCTTCTGAGAGATAATACTGATTGAGTAAGTAATTTTATTATATCAAAGGTAGATGAAAGTACGGAGATATTAGTAGAGAAGGTTTATCAAATTTCTTTTACCTGGAAGTATACCTTGTGAAAAAAAATTACTAATGTTGTCCGACGCTGCACCAATACATGATAAAAAGCCGCGCAAAATTTAAAATTTTTCATCTATTAGCAACATTATTCATACCACTGTTTAGCTCATGGGCTTCAACTCGTGTAGCGAAGACCTTAGGAATCAATTCCCTTTGATTAATGATTTAATAGCAATGTCTTTAAAAAGTATTTTTCAAAAGCCACCATTACGAATCCAACTTTTTACCCGGAGCGATTTCCCCGGTGTTAAGTTGTCTCCTGAACCGTTTATTACGAGATGGGGTACGATGGTTAGAGGCTTGCAATTTGTTCTCGCCGATAATTTGGAAGAGAATAAAATAATGTAAATCTATGAAATCCACTGTGTACCTGCCATTGCTGACAAACTGCTAGAAAAAGATTAGTAACACTCAAACACGGATTCTGCCCTACAAAACCTTTTGTATATTAAGTCAAATAATAGCTTTGTTTCAAGTTCCATTCGTAAACTAGAAACGCAAGCGGATGTCGCTCTCGGAATCATCGAAATAGTTAGACGAATTTGATATGCTATGGTCAGAAAGTTAAGGGACAATAGGTAATGCTATATCGATAAATTTAAGAAAGCTGACAATATAAAAAAGCGGGTATTTGAAATTGAAGAAAGTTAAGAAAATTTTGGAAGGTGAAACAGTAAACGATTTCGACTTTAATTTTAGTTTAGATTTAGTTTAGAATGTATAAGAATGAATATCAAAGAAAAATTTCCTGCCCAAAATTGTTTCAACTGTCGAAAAAGACATCTCATTATAAACTAAGCCACTCTATATATGACTCGATGTTTGATTCTAAATTGAAATCGGTGGTTTAATGTGCTTTTGTTCTACTTTTTCAGACCTACCGTTAAGACCAGCATTTTAGGCTTGCTTAATCTTAACTTTAGTGTTTTTTGAGCATCATTTCGTGCGCTCTCTTCTGAAAAAAAATGATTTTATGATTTTTAATAATTTTATATGCATTTGGCCCCACTGTATGCTGGCAAACTAATAAAGATGCTATCTATAAAATAGTATGGCAGTAGGATTACCATGAACGAAGATAATCTTATAAGACCAGAGGAAATTTCTTTGAACCTACTTGTGACCGAACTTAAAGCATAAGGGAGAAGATCTGCCAGCATATCTACCCAAACTTTAGATTTAATTATCATCAATTAGGCATTTTCCTGCATCTACCATACATAATCTGAAGATCATAATTTAACAGTCGGAAAAACTTACATGAATCATAAAACCACGGCGTAAGAGCATCCCATTTCGAGTAGATCCCCGGCGAAAAACACACCACCACCACCAAAAATACCACCAGCATCGTTTTGGTCCAAAACCAGAACACCTTAATCCCTTCTCAGCATCTCCGAACACGTCTAGCAATCTTTACAAATCGTCTCGGAACGAATGTGCCCTCATCCCGACATTCAGATCCATTTAATTCCTTCCACGAATCTTCATTTACCCTTCGCCAGGTCGATTTATGACGAAAATCATCGGCCAAAATCAATCGATCGCCTCCAATCGACCTAGACGAGGATCAGATGTGCGTAGGCGCCCACCAATCGAAAGGTACACATACACACGGTAACGCACACGTTTGAGCCTCGACTGTGTAGCGCGTTCGACTGACTGATGGTCAGTGCGTGCTCGGCTTCTTGTACTTAAGCGAGACATCTTCGCGTCGTTGAGGTAACGGGCAGTGGACGGTGTAGGAGCTGTTATGTGTTTTCTGGAGGAGAGACACCGCCACGGTCGTGTGGTGTTCGACTTGAAGCGATGACAAACAAATTTCGCGCTGCTGCTTTTGTCTAAGTCGTCGTACGCCCACGGAGGTAAAAGTGTTTTGTGTTTTTGTTCTTTGTTTGGGATCGGGTTTGGTCAAATGAAGGTGGCCTTGTTGTTTTTTTAGCTATATAGGTATATGGAAATCAATAGAGAACGCGTTTTTCTAATGGCAAAAACAGGGTGTGTATAAATTGGCAGAAGAATTATATCTAGCGTTGTTTTTTGTATACAGGTGTCTTACGGTAGCTGTTCTTCAGAAGTTTGTGGTTAGAAAAAACTTCTGAATTTCGGTCGTACCTCTTTCGGTTATACTGAAAATCGCCATTAACTTACCTCATTTTATATAGAACACCCGATGTATTGTCTCATTTTTGGATTTCTGAGAAAATTTCATGATCTGTTTCCCTATACCTACTTTCATTTTAATTTCATTTAACTTTAATATGTTGCGTTTGATACTTTCATTAATTTTAATATTTTATATCTAATTTTTTTATAACTTTATCTACACACTAACCATGCAGATATTCTTGACAAATTTCGGACCAGTTTCTTCTATATTTTTATAACGACGTATCTTTCATACTTCTGAAGAAACATGTTACGATGATTTTTTAAAATAAACCCTGATAGGAAAGGACTTTTTTCCTCTCTTTTTATAACCACTTACTGTAAAATTCAAAATGATTGTCGTAATGAAAAAACTGTTTTCCGGAAAAATGTATCTATACTTATTACCAATTTAATGAGTGAAGTTAGCTACATACAAATTTCATACATTAAATCAATTTTCTTGACATTTAGCGACATTGGCGTTCGTGTTGTAGTATCCTTCGATTATTTATCTTATAATTTTTTTTTCAAACCGTTTATATTTACATCTAATATCACCAACAATAGTATTTCTGAATACTGTAAGAAAAAAAGGGAATTTATCTGTGGTAAGACAGCAAATTATTTCATAACATACACTAATCTATATAACGTTTATCTGTTAAAGTGTACAATGCCCTACACACCAGAGCACGAAACATTCATTTTGGAAGCTTATTACCGAAATGGACAGCGGAATGATGAAGGGGCATGGATATACTCTGTAGATCTATGAATTCGATGATTTGATTTTAAGCAGACAGATTTATAGACTTGTGCGCCGCTTTCGAGAAACAGGAAGCGTTCGTAAAAGCAAGTTATCTGGTTATCAGACAGTTCTTACAGAAAACAAAATTGAGGATGTACGAACTCGTCTAGATCAGAGTCCCACTAAACCATTGCGTCAATTTGCTCAAGCACGTAAAAAATCAATATTAACACTAAGTGAAATAGTTTATTATAGTTTATAATTTTACAGGCTTATCATACACTTCAGCGCAACGAGCTGTTAAAAGAAAGTTACATTTTCATCCCTATAAAGTTTCTACGGTACAGGAATATTACCATTAGATCACGATAGGCGATTGGAATATTGTCATTGGTTTAATAACAATTTAAGGCACGATGACTTGCCAAACAAATCATTTTTCTCGGATGAAGCCTGGTTTCATCTAACGAGCTATATCAATTCACAAAATTATCGCATCTGGTCTGCAGAAAATCCATACGAATTTCGAGAAACGCAATTGCATCCCGTAAAAGTTGGAGTTTAGTATAGCTATGTTCCAGGCAACGAATAATAGGGCCAATTTTCTTCGAGGAAAACTGTTACAGCCCAACGTTACCAACAGATGTTGAATTGTTTATTGTAGAGTTACAAGAAAATGAGCTTGAAGCAGGTTATTTTCAGCACGATAATGCTCCAGCACATACTGCTCGACAAACCTGCCAATATCTTCAACAGTTTTTTGCTGACAGGGTAGTTGGAGCGCAAAGATGGCCACCAAGATCGCCTGATCTAACCCCATTAGATTACTTCATGTTTGGCTATCTAAAAAATAGGGATCTATGGAAACCGCATGCATACCATAGAAGAACTGAGAGATGCCACTGTCAATGCAGTACAGAGTATAACTGCACAACAACTAATCAATGTCTTCGAAAACATGAAACGAAGAGTTAACGCTTGCATTAATGCTCATGGTGGACATTTTGAACACGCTCTTTAAACAATTTTTAAGTTTTGTCACTTAATAATTATACTAATTGTATGTTATACTTTAAAGTAATAAATAAATTTAGTTAAACACCAGTTAGTACTGAATTGTAAAATAAAGTAATAATTTAGTAAAGAGTTAAATTGATTACATTTCATTTTTACAAGCAGAAACACCAATCCATAGTCGTTTATATAATGCCAGTTCAAATATATGTAGGTTACGTTTTCCTTATTAATGACAGGTCCGTTTACTTTCTTGTGTTCCAACAGTGACTTAGTTCAAACCTTCATTACAAACACACGGCATATACCTACACCCTGCTACTATCTATAGGAGTGGAATTGACAATCTTTTTGAATCTCATTGTACTTCCATTTGTCTCTTAGATATTTTGATTATATTGAAAATTTTTGAAATATGTAGCTTTATTTTCAATACTACGCCTTTTACCCATTTTCCACTAAGTGGTAAACGCTTCTGCGGTAGATGGAAGCACAGGAATGGTAGTTTCGAAATCCACATTGACAATTGATTTATCGCATACTAGGTGTCCACAATTTTATGTCCAATTACATCATTTTCAAAGTTCAAAAAGTTCGATTTTTGAAATGAGACCACCCTGTATATTATTAGATGGTCGAATGCAGAATTTAATTTTGCATCGATTCGCTATACCTTCTCCTATACCCATCTCCAACGGTTTTCTTGGTATTCCATATTTTCTATCAAAAGCCAATGAAACTCCAAAAGTAGTATCCAGTAAGCATTGATTTCGACAGGAATTGAAACAATGTTGTTGATTTTATGTCAAAGCAGTTTAAACCCATAGATTCCAGAGGTATCTATTACAGTTTTAGTGATTTGATTAATTGTCTCAAGTGCAGTTTTAATGAAGAATATTAAAAATGTTCTAATAATGATTTGTTAAATTTTTGTACGCATGATGAATGTGGACGAATTGTTAGACGAACATGCAAATTATTTAACGAACGATCCGGACCTACCAACAATGACTCCCCGAAGCTCAGTTCATGGCAACTGGGAGTGTAAGGGCAACTCGAAATTACCGAAAGCCTATATTAGATAATCAAGATAACAAGGTTAATGTTTTGCCTTATTTTCATGCTTATTTACGGAGTTCAATTACAGCAGTAGCGCTGGAATTGGGTGTTTCAAGAATATCAATCTATAGAATATTACGAAAAATAAAATGCATTCTTTTTCTGAGATATCTGTGTACGGATTACGTGTTGGTGATGAGGCAAGACGAGTTGACTTTTGCGAGTTCATGTGTATAAAAATGACTGATGAGGATCCGAAAATTCTTTATAAGATCATGGGACTGATGAATCTAAATTCACCAGGCAAGGTGTTGTAAATCGCCAAAATAATCACCACTGGGCACAATATGATCCGCATATCATAATGGGCAATAATCACCTATAGACCATTGTAGTTTTAATATTTTTCATTTAATTATGGACGTTAGAGTAGCATATTAGGTGTACGATGAAAATTTGGATGGTGCTGGATATCTGGAGACACTCAGAGGGCATGTTAGTGATTTCCTAAATGCTCTACCTCCACGTGACAAAGCAAACAGTTGGTATTAACTGGATGGTACTCCAGCACATTGCACTATAGCTGTACATCAGCAGTTGATCTTGATGTTCCACGATTGGTGGATTGGCCCACAGAGACTTTGGAACTAGCCACCCAGATCATCTCTGATTTGTCACCCTGGGATTTTCACTTCTGGGATCGTATAAAAATACTAGTATACTCTACGCCTACATAATGACTAGTGATTTGCAATAAAAAAAACTACATGTGACAACATTGTTTTATTTATAAAATAATATTTTAAACCTATTCTTTCTGGATTAGATATTAGATATCAGAATCAGAGTTGATGACTGAATGAATGATGATCAATATATGGCATTTTGTTCTGGGGCGCCACATCTAGTTTTAAAAAAAAATTTACCTTGTCCTTTGACGTTTCTTGTCGTCCTTTATTTAGGCAACTGAATATTCTCCCCGTGGCGTGTTTGTATATATATGAAATTTTGATGAATTTGAAAAATAATGAAAATACCTTTTTAAGGAATTCTGATATATATAGTACTATGACGACACGCAATGGAATAAACAAAAGTACACATGTACATAGTACGAAAGCATTTGAATTTAGCCCAGCATATAAAGGAATAATATTCTTCAATAAACTACCAGAAGATATAAAAACTTGTAGTAACAAATTCCAGTTCAAAACTAAACTAAAAACTTTTTTGTATGAACATAGCTTCTATTCTATTGAAGAATATTTAACATGTGTCATTAGTATGTCTATGTTCTTTTTAACAGAACGATGACAATAAAATATATTCTATTCTATTCTATTCTATACCACATACGTTTAGCAAATTTTTTTAATATTTTAATTTAATAACTTTATTACCAATCAAAGAAAAGATACAAAAAGAAATATAGGTAATGATGGAACTTCAATTTTAAGTCCCATCAATATATTTTTTTTTGCATCTTTTCTTTGATTGGTAATAAAGTCATCACTAAAATATTAAAAAATTACTATGTCATACTACGTTCATCATGGCAAAATTTATAGATAAATCTGGCCTTCATTTCTATTTATGTAAAAAGAAATATTTTTACCATTAACAGATTGTTATCAAAATTAAGAACACCCTATAATTACCGTTCTTTGACCAACACAAATACGCTGCAAAACGCCCTGCATTCTTACAGGCTTTTAACGAAAGGATATCTCGCACAATTTATCGCGTAACCAACAATCCTAATTAGCGTCACAAGCTGTCCGCTAATTAGAATCGCCCTGATGTTCGCCCTCAAAGGTAATCGAGTATCCCGCCGGATCGCCAGCGTAAACGACGAGATATAGGATCTGGAAAAGGCGCAGCAGCTCCCGAGTGAAGAAATTTTTATTAAGCTTTCGCGAAACCGTATATAGGCAGAGTGGGGCCGGTTCGGTATGGTTAATATATAATCCCTTCTCTTTCTATCCGCCGTAATGTCGGGAGGTTTTTTTATCTAAAAATTCTCGAGATGTCGGATTTTCGTGCCGCATGCTTTGGGTATCGCGATTGGCCATTGTTCTTCGGATAACATAAAGAGCTGTTCTGTGGACGTTAATTAAGGAATTGTTTATATGGGGGTTTAGGAAAAAGGTGATATACCGGGTGATTCAATAGTCCGATATCGGTCGATATTGACTTTAACTGTGTATACTTTTATGAATAAATGTTATTTGTGGGACAATTTCTAAAAATGTCAATTTATCTCAAATTATCTCAGAAAGTATACTCTACTGGTACCAAAAATGAAAGATCATAAAAAAGTGCCTATTGATGAAATAAAAATATAGGGTGTTCAATTTAAAATAACAAAGTAAAAGCCCTTTAAATATCAAATAAGTTGATTGCTTCTGGAGGCCAGCCTGCATAATTTTACCAAATAACATTCAATTTATAAGAAAAACCTAAGCTTTCCTAAGCTAATCAGGAAATTTTAGAGTTTAATTCTCAACAATAATGCCGGAGAAAAATGATAAATGAACACGTGCATTTTGAAAATGTTATGTAAAAAGTTAAATAACGTGGCAACCTTGCATTCGAAATATGAAACCAACATATTGCTATGGTATGGCTCCCCGGTTGTTTGAACTCTATGCTGTTAATTTTCCAAGCTCAAGTTTTGGCGTTGCCGCGCGCAAATTCTCACTTTGTTTTAAATTTTGCTAAGAATTTAGTAGTTTTGTTGGATGTATTTAATTGTTCAGTTGTGTATAGTTAATTTCATTTATTTGTACATTTTGCGTACTCCAGTATTGTATGTAGTTTGTTTGCAAGTATTTTCTTTGCGATGCGTTGCGCCTTCATCGCACGCAGATGTAAATTTCATATATATGAGTGTGTTACCTTGAGACCCGGCAGTTACCAGATAGACGAGCGCGAGTATTGTCTTGTTTAGGCCTCTTGGTTACTATTTTTGGTAATGCATGTTAATTTTAAGATGTAGTTCGTTGTTTTGAAAGTTAAAAATCGTCCATCTAGCAACTCGTTTATTAATAAGTGTTATATCGTTGTGCACAAATTATATGTAAGGCTCGTTAATAATTTTCGTTTTAGAAGTGATCGCGTTTAGAGTTTAAATTTTCCGTTTTTTTTGTAGTTTTCAAATTAATTTTATTTTAATCACCTCGGCGTAGGTGAAGAGAAGCTTTGAGCTTGTTTTTTAAATTTCATTTTGATTTTACTTGGTTCTCCACGTTGATTTTATTTAAATTTTAGTTTGCTTTGAATTTTTGAGACCACGTGGATTTTTTGTGGTATATGAAATTCCTTTTAGAACGAATCCTCCATTTTGTTTGATAAAGGATTTGCATTGTCCTTTTTAATTGTAGAATCTTATGCAGGTTTGTTTTTTGCCAGAATCTTATATTCATGGTTTTAATTTTTCCTGTAATTTGTATCAAATGTTTTTTTTTTCTTTTTTCTTTTTACACAATAAATTTAATGATTGTAAATATCATTTTAAAATACGTTTTTTTTTATTTTTGAATCGACCATTTCAATTTTTGGGGATTTTAAAGAAAGTCAATTTTGCAAACGCCCACTATTACTTTTCACGAAAGTTGCTCTGAGATATAAGAATCTCTGGCGCCCTTTTAAATTCATATTTGCTGAGCTAGCTAAATTAATTTGTGCATTTTTAAATTTCTTTAAACAATATGCCTTGGCACAGATGCAGTTACAGCATAATGTTACAGTGCGGACCCCGTATCGCGCGGTACATACGTTTCCAAGCCTTACGCTGATATTGAAAACGCGGCGATAATGCGAACATTTACGAATTTTCGTTTAAATGCAAGTATGTACACCGTATGATTTACTATACTTGTATTGAGTCAATAACAAAAGGAATTCAGTCTCTCATTTATTTATTTTATTATATTGTAGAGTAGAAAGTACATACCTATATTAGTTATTAAAAATAATTTTTAATCGGAAAAAGAATTTTCAACATCAACTGATTCTTGCACCCCCACCAGATAGAAAGTAAACGCAAGCGATTTTGATGGCACAGGATTCTTCGCCCAATCTCTCTAAAGACTATTCAGATGCTCGTGTGTCAGTTTCTTCATCTTCCTCTTCCTCTGTCGACGAAGTTATAAGTTCCTCCAATTCTTTATTTGATAATTCCTCTCCATGTTCTCATGTTCAATACACTCATGCATCTCCTCCTCCATCAAATCAACGAATCCTTTTTCACTAAACTGCCTTGCTGTGTAAATGATTTTGTTTACTTCCTCATCAATAGTCGGTGAATCTTCAAAGTCGCTAACAACCTCAATCCACAATTTCTTCCAACATGACTTTATAGTCGCTGGTTTTAATTCATTTATTGTTGTTTTCCAGCAATCCATAATTTGCAACTCAGGCTCTATATCCATTGATATTCTAAGTCTTTCAAATACAAGACGAGTGTATATTGCCTTAACGCACCGAATAATACCCTAGTCGAGAAGTTGCAGTAATGAGGTAGTATTTGGCGGTAAAAACATAATCTTAATATTTTCATCTTCCATTGCAATGAATTTTGGATGACCAGCTGCATTGTCCATTATTAACAATGCTTTAAATGGCAATTTCTCCTGTTCCAAGTATCGTTTGACTTCAGGAATGAAGTATAGGCGAAACCATTCAGTGAAAAGTGTTGCTGTAACCAATGCTTTCTTATTGGATTGCCAGAACACAGGTAGATTGCTTTTGTCTTTATTTTTGAGGGCGCGAGGATTTTGTGAACGATGAATTACGCCTGGCTTGATCACGTGCCCTTCAACATTAACACATAATAGCAGCGTAACCTGTCTATGCATGCTTTGAATCCTGGTGCCTGTTTTGCTGTTTTATGAATACACGTTCTACTGGGCATTTTTTCCCACAGCAAACCAGTTTCATCGCAGTTGAACACTTGTTTTGGGTGGTAGCCTTCCTCTTCAATAATCCTTTTTAACTCAGCGATAAATGGAATCGTGGATAACTGAATCCCCGGATACTGAGACCGCAGATACGGGGTTTCAACTGTATTTGTAACATTCACTACAACAAATTAGCATGCCTAAAAAAAAATAGTATGGTTTCGTTTGAAAAAAATTAAGTTGAGTACGGTCCTGGAAAACTGATATATTCCGTAAACGCGAAAATATTTTTAGAACGTGCACTTCTCTCCGTCATGTCTGATGCCACATTGAAAAATCTTTTATGAGAGATGTTAAAGTCAATATCGAATATTTGCACACAAAAGTTCTTAAAGTGCATAATAGTGCAAATAGTTCATGCGACGCGAACAAACTTATTAGCTGTGTTCGCGGAGGAATCACAAACTAGTCACACGCGATTTGACTGGTTCACAGAAATCCAAAACTGCTTTCTGATTGATTTCACAGTATATGATTGGCTCTGGCTAGTTTGTGATTCCTCCGCGAACATAGCTCATATTTGAATTGTTTTACTACATCCGCACCTAGCGATTTCTCTGTTATCTAATTTGATTCTTCTATGTCATGAGGATCTCATTTCCAGATACCAGATGGCATTATAGGTAAGAACGTCAGCAAACTATTCTTATTTACTACACAAGTAGATGTCAGAGAGGCATATTGCATGTGTTTAACCTTTTCACTGCTGAAGACGACTATAGTTGCAAGCGACCAACTGCGAATGCGCATGATTCTCAAATTAAGCCCAGTGAAAGGGTTAAAAGTTTGTTTGGAATGATGCCTCTCCATATTATAATATACCAAAGCCAATATTCACATAATTAACGAAAGATTTAAACGGTTAAAAACTTTCATAATTACTTATATCAGTTATTTACGCAAGAAACATAATCCTTTTGTATTTTTATCATTACCATTTCTTTTTCTTTGCCGAATTCTATATTATTTCAACTGCGACTTACGTTTACATTCGTGCACGTTACGTTCGCTCGCCCTACCCCAAGGAGCGTCGTTGTAGAACGGTAGGCATTCGTTGCAGTCCGGGCCTGCGGTGTTGTGCTCGCATTTGCACACTTTCCTGGAGGTGCCGTCCCGCGCGTAGGAATCTATGCATTCGGAGGCGTGGCCGTTGCATTTGCAGCGCGCCCCGACCGCCACGTCAGATATGGCATAGAAATAGGAGCGCAGAACGTTGGCATCGCCGAATAGTTCGTCTCCGAAGGTGTTCAGACGATCTAAGGTGATCTTGACATCGGTGGCCGTCACCCATTCCTAAAAATGTCGAAATGCAGCATCAATATTCGCAAATAAAGCAAGTTTTTCAGTTATAAAAAAAAAAAACATATGTAATATGGTTCTGCTTTATCTTTATAAAAGTTAAGAAAGAATTTGACTTGAGTGTATGCCTGGTTGCCTGGTCTAGTTTGTTTTGTATTTCTTTTGTTGACTTTTATATAGTACCTATATTTATGTTCATAAAATAAAAGTTATTATATTTCTTAAAAATGACCATAATAGTATTATATTAAAGTAATCCGACTTGGAATGCCGTAACCCACCAAAGCCGATATCACGTAGGCATGGTATACCATTATCATCAGAGTCTGCCGATTTGTCACTGACCTTAATATTCTTAGCGCGCAGCATGTATTCCTAAGCCTCCCACAAAGGTTATCAATTTGTTTCTTCCCATTCTATCACTAATAGTGATACCCAGAACTTTGGAATATCTGTACAGAAAAATCTATCCAAAGAAAGTGATATTTTATCCGGTGTTTCAATAATATCGCTTAATTTATAAAAGATAGCTTTGGTTTTGCTTGTATTTGCTATCGTCAGTTCATTATTTTTAAACCACTGAAGGACATTACTGAACAGTAGTATAGTGAAGAACCAGATTTTTGAAGAGTTATAAAATCACTGCTCCAGAACAGTAAATTCGTATCATCTGCAAAATTCACTATTTTGTGGTTGACAACAGTGTTTAAACAGTGATATCATTTATGAATATTAAGAATAATAACACTGAGAAAAATGGGCTAAGTAAAGTGTTTACTTGATAAAAAATTATTTACAATAGATAAAGTTTTACTTGGAACTATTCTCGTTAATTAATACCTGCAAGTAAACCCTGTTTCCTGAATGCAAGTTGTTATTGTAAATAGTGCTTTTATTAACGGCTGTTACACAGCGTACCTGACAAATTTGTGGTAAGTAAAGTATTACTTATGACTACTGGTACTGTATCTAACTACAGCACATGGTTAGTAGAAGTAACAATAATGCTGATCGCTATTAAACTCATGTATTTTCTTAAATAGGTAACAACTATGATCATTTCAGTTTTGCTGCCACCCCGTGATTGTTTTACTATTCCTGATTGGCTAATGCGGCGGAGTAATGAAATAGTGCCCGAGACGGCTACGCGCGCAGGCGCGGGCTAGCGTCAAGTAAGAGTTACGGACGTGGGAAAAAGTCGTTGCAAAAGGGTGGCCAAGGAGTACGGCCATTGTAGACCAGTTGGAACGCAAATATATTAAAAATACCGGGTGGGTTAACTCAAGGCCCCATCCGTATAAAGAATCCCAGCGAAAGAAGAAGTACCGAGCCTATAAGCAATCGGATGTTTCAAGATTGCAGTTTTAAACCACGTGGTGGGATATTTGAATTCCCCTACATCGTGATGATATCTGCGCCCGCTGATGAAGTTAAAGTGTGGATACCGTCGCTAGCTGAGTGAAAGTTCAAGTGCCACCTGCAGTTAGGAATACCCCGACGAAGTAGCCGTTTTCGAGGCGATCACCGGACATAACCGCCACGTACGTCGACAGAGGATCAACTCGCCGAGACAACGCCCAGTGCAAAGAACCAACAGAAACCGCAAGTTTACCGCCTAGGTATATTATTTCTTTGTTTGTTATTAGTTGTAACTTCAAAGCCATATTTCTCTTTGTCCATTGTTTAGATTTCAATAATTTCAATAACTAAATAACGTTTCAAGGGGGCCCCATTTACCTTATCTTCTATTATTGCTTTGTTCATTTTTTTTCATTATTAAGGAATATATCTTATGGGTCATTACGTTGTAAATTGTTAAAAAAAAAAAAAAACTGTTAAAGTGAAACCAATATCTTTCATTCATATTAGGTAGTCACTATGTCTGTCCTATACAACATAAAACTATTACTAATAATACTGCTTTTTTTCTTAAGTAATAAGTATTATGTACTATCTTTAGCAAAATAAATGTGAATTTAATCTTCAATTATTAATGCAATCGAAGCTACAGCACACTGAATAGTAATTAAAAATTATTTGCAAACAATTTTGAATTACGCATTGCTCGGTACGCAGTACTTATAGTTGCGGTTGCATAAATAATCGAAGATTTGCGGAACTTTTTTTTGTACTTCATCAGTTATTCACACGGAGTACACAGTAAGCTACTTAATAAATATTTACTACTAAACTTCCTCGTTTCCTACACTACCTATATAGTTGAACAACAAATTTAAGGTAAGTATATTGTATATTTATAGCAAACCATTACCTTCTATATATCAGGTATTTAGTGAACGTGCATTAATGATAGTGTTTCCTTATCACAAGTAATCTAAATAGCTTGTATTAATTATGAAGGTGTGATAGCTGTTATAGAATAGTTCACTCACAGCAATACACCTACTACTTGACAAGGACAAATCTTTGCTTACTGCAACTACATATATTCTTTGGTTTACTACTTCAGTTTAAATTATCATAAGTAACTTCATAAGTTACCGGTATGAAGCAGACCGTAAGTAACTTAGATTGCTTGTTGTTAGTATCAGTGTTTAGGATCTCTTTTTTACTAGTATTAAGTAATCTGTGCTTTTGTCCCCTATTCAGCTGAACTTTTTACTTACGATAATTGTATTTTTATTTATAATTATTAAATTTTTTTCTCAGTGAAAGGTCCTAAGACACTTCCTTGTGGTACACCTATAGAGTATCCGTCCACTCCGAGTAGATGTTGCCTTGAGGGGAATTTAATTTTACTTTTTGTCGTCTAGCACATTAGTACGACTCAAACCACTCATACGAAACACCTCTCATGCCGTAGCTGTATAATTTATCCAAAAAAATCTTGTGCGACATCGAGTCAAATTCATTCTCATTTTGTCAAGTCTAGAAATAACCCTGCTGTTAAGTAATTATTTTCAAACTGTGGATTTGCTGGACAAGAAACTGTGCTGATGATAATTAAATAACTTGTGTTTAAAAAAAAAAAGATAAAAGTTGTTGATAGACAATCATTTGAAAAATTTTCGAAAATGATGTTAAGAGACATATTGGCCCATAATTTTTAGAATGAAGGTCTAACGATAGCGTACTTCAACGCTCGAACAATATCATTTCTCGTTTCTGAAATATTGCAAAAAATGTGTTTTTTGGGGAAACTTTGAGGCTCCATTATTCCCTCTAGAACCAGAAAACGGGACGCTAAAATAAATAAGTGGCAAATATTTTTCGGTGTTTTACATTCCTACCAAATTTTATCAAAATACAGTTGAGTGTCCTTTCCTTGTTAGAGTCAAGTTTTTTTTTCCTGGGTTTTGGAAAAAATAACTTGGTCTCCAGGCCATTGTTATATATCCTTCTCCTGAGTAACATACTAAGTTTTTGCAATAAAAGTTCCGCAACCTTTTGTAGTATAATTGGATAAATGCCATCTGATCTTAAGCCTTGTTCTGACTAGCAAACAACTTGCGCAAACATTTGCGGCAAGTATTTGCAGCTCTGTTCACACTTATGCAAAAAAATAAATGCAAATTGTTGCTGCAAGTGGATCGCACGACTTATGCAAATTTCTGTGGCCCTACTTGCTGCAAAATATTGCGTAGCTATTCACATTGGCACATGTTTCTTGCATCAGTTTGATTTGAAACTTCTAACAGTTAAGTTGATATGTCGTCCGTGAAAGGAATCGCTGCTGCGACAGTAATGCTTATGTTAAAAAGGAAAAGGAACAAAACAAGTAAAAATAAGGAAAGGAAAATATGGATAAGAGAATGGATACTTCAAAGAAACGAATTGGGTTTCCATAACAAACTTCTACAAAAACTGAGAAATGAAAATGCCCCGCAGTTTTGTAAATTTCATGAGAATCATAGCAGAAGATGTCCGCGATGAGTTCAGAGATTATTTTCTATCTACTGAAGGAGAAGTTTATTGACAATACCAACACATTTAATTTACTTATTTTTTACTTGTTTACAACCACTAACTTACCAGATTGTTTATAGTGGGCGAGCATTCTGTTTGTCGAAATAAATTTTAATGATTCAAAAAATTCCCATTTACTGTCATAATTAACACTAGTTCCCTGTCCACTTTTTTTTTTTTCTTTTTAATACGTCGCACTTCCTATAGGAATTGTCTGCGTAGATTACGGATTTTTTTTTTTCGTATTCCATTTTCGCAAATGTTTAGCTCTTTTGATATCGTTTCAATAATGCTTTGTTTCCTATTGCGATTTTTGTAATCCACATTTGATACCTCCAATAATTCGGGATTAGATTCATAAATTGCTATTAATTTTTGAGCCAACTCTTTTGTCCACGCAAATTTGGCCATCTCGTGCAAACACTCTCTTGCAACTGACACGTGCAATCGACCGTCGCAAGCATGCAAACAGTACGAGCAATCAAAAGTTATCTGTTCACACCTACGCAAGATATATTGCTGCAATAACTTACACAAACATCATCTTTTTGCTGCAATAGTTTTTTTAAGCAGTTCACGCTTGCAAAAATGGTTTGCTGCAATCAATTTGCAGCAAAATGTTTGCTAGTCAGAACATAGCTTTAAAGAAATCATATTTCGGCAAACTTCTTTCATAACAGATCTGTACTGTTTACGAGTTATAGAGCAATTCCTTCTCAGTGAAACACTCTGTATATGTCATGAGCATTTTTGATACCTACTAATAAATATTCTTTTCCAAGAACTTAATGGTGATGTGGTTTTAATTGCAGGCACGCACACAGCGTATTAGAAATAATTATTTCAAGTTACAAACTTTCGTCGAATATCCAACCTACGATCCTGCGAGGTGATTTTACGTGTTACCTCGCAAATTTACATAACAAAATATCCGCTATATACCTACTTTCGCCTCGGAAATCCCTCACACGTTCCTCGCGAAAGGACGCAGAGAGATTGGCGTGTCGACATCTCGTAAAACCGTACCGAAATAACGACGCGCACGATGCCGGCGCGACTAGAGCTCTCCACACAGTCGCTAAAATCCACGACATTCGGTCGCGTACAGCCTTACTGTTCACACGGCACCATGTCCAAGACGGCAGAAGTACCGCGCGAAGAACGCAACAACAATCCCAGTCGAGCACCAGACAACAGGAAATCGATCAAATGACCATGTTCGGACGGAAAAATTACCTGACAGACGTCATTTACAGTACGTACAGGTGTCAAAATTCCTTGTCAAGCATGGATGATGACGAAAATCAATTCGTGGTAGACGACGTGAGCAAGATCATCAACGATACCATCGAGGCGACGATCGGCGGCAACATCTACCAGCAAGATAAAGTCAATCAGTGGAGCGCGACCGTTTCCGAGCAATGCCTGAGCGCGTTGAGTAAACTGAAGAAGTCCTTCAAGTACGTGGTGACCTGTTCGATCATGCAGAAGACCGGTGCTGGTCTGCACACCGCCAGTTCCTGCTATTGGGACAGTGCGACGGACGGAACTTGCACGGTGAGGTGGGAGAATAAAACGATGTATTGTATTGTGTCGGTTTTCGGATTGGCGATATAATATTTCCCAATATTTATTTGGAACTTGCGTTTGTCTCAATCTGTTTTATTCGTTTGGAATTTTGTTTATTATGAGGAGTAAATTTTATGTGATGGTATTGCTTGAGATACGAAGCAAGAAAATTTAAGTGTGGTGATCTTTTGGACGTGAATGTGAAACTGTGAAAAGTAGATTAGATTTAAGGGACGTAATACCTGTACGGAAAAGGGATGTTTTCTGTTTTGTACTGATAATGTTAAGGAAATTGTTTTATTTTTGTCTGGATCAAAAAATTGTTGGTAAAATATAGTATTTAAAAGTTGGCGTTTAGTATTCATTAACGATTAATCATAAAATGTTAAATAAAAAAAAACAAATTATTACAGCAACCTCTTTAAAAGATATTTTTAACATTGCGTTGTTTTTTGGTCAATATTTCACGGGTTGTATTAACTCAATTTATTGTTGATTATTGGTTATATAGGTACACTTCTCCCAGGAAAAATCGGGACACCAGCAATCGTCAATTTTAAAATTTCTTGAGTGTAAATGCAGCTTTAAACAGAAATGTAAATGCATAGAGAAAAAAAGGTTAATACCCTGAATAAACACATTGGAGTTTCAGCGGCGGCGTTTTCTTTAGAGCAGGGGTCGGCAAACTTTTTTAGGACAGGGCCAAATCGTAACGAAAATTAAGTTCAGCGGGCCAAGTTGTAAACTCTAACGTGTATATTTTTTATTAAGTGTTCCTCTGTGTTTTATCGAACCGAAAACAATGTACCAAAAAGTTTCCTGATACGACGGAAACTTTTTGGTACATTGTTGTACTGGGTGTTTAAAAATTGCTGACTTGTCAAAGAATCTTAGAGTTACAAAACTTATTTTTTTTTTAAAAACACCCTGTATATTCTTATATTTTTCTGCAACATTCCCTATAGGCTTCAGTGGTTTTATTTTAAATTATTCCTATCATTTATTAACTTTTCCAAATGGTCAAATAATTTTTACCTGGTGAATTATAAATAACATTACAATTACAAATTATTATTGCTAGTAAATATTATAATAATCATTGTCTTCTATATGTTAGTACCTACACATAGGAAAGTACGCAATATATGAACCAAACAGTAAATATTAAATATTAAAAGTTTATCTACATCTGGTTCGCATTTTGCAAAATGAGGCAAAATGCGAACAAAAGGTTAATAAAGTGTTTGTGTGATATAAAAATTTGCAGAGGACTGAAAAAGTACATATTGGAATCTTTGCAGACGATGTGGTAATAATAACAGACAGTGAAAAACAAAGAAAATTTGAACATATGAGGGCATAACAATAAACATAGAAATAGCTAAAATCCTCGGAAACCAGAATGTTGAAACTAAAATTGAAATAAATGATACTAAAATAGAGCAAATGAGAAATTTAAATATTTAAGAGTAACATTGGAAGAAACAGGAAAACAAGATGCTGGAATAAACGATTGATAAAACAATCAAGCACTACGCAACAAACCAAAAATTTATTAATAAAAAAGACGAATCTATAGTAGTGTTATAAAGAAAGCCAAGAAAAATAAGATTCCACTATTTTCGGGTATTTGCAAACACATCTCAGTAGTTCAATACCTGCTACTTCTGAAGATTTGGGGACCTTGAAAACATCTGACCAGAAAATTTTGAAGTAAAATAGGATCCATTTTTAGGAATTCTAATCCAATCTAGATTACAAGAAATGAATTGCGACGTATTTTTTTGTAATACATTCGTTGAAGTTTTTGTAATACTTCAACGAATGCTAGTATCTTTTTATTTAAAATAATTTGAAGGGACGAAAGTTCAGTTGAGAGGGGATAAGAAACAGAAGCAATAATTACTATTAATGGACGGAACGATTGTAGAAATTCTTTCTCATTTAAAAAAAATATTAATAATTTCTCTGAGTTCCAAAACTCAATAAACTTTTCCACTATTGCACCATCGAACTGGCGATGGTTAACTCGCCGGGAGCCAATAAAGTTAACCACTGCCACAACTGGTTTAATAATGCAAAATAGATGGAGGTGTTTGATGAATTATGCAATGACTTATTGAAAGCTTTGCACAAAACAGAAACACTTGGGCCGTATCAACAATGACTGTTGACTCATCAAGAACTAACAAAAACCACTAGACATTTTTTGCATTCTCCATTAAGAAGCGTATGAATGCGCTTGAGCTGAGAGGTCAACAGAAAAACAAACCCTCTTCTTTGGGCACACTTCTTCAGCTTTATCGCAAATCTATTCATGAATATTTCAAATTTAATTCTAAATAAGGTTAGACATATTATTGCGAAGTACGCCGAAAGCGTTCATAGTAAATGAATTAACCGGACTTATTTACCGCGACATCAGTTGACTATCAGTCGGTGAATAGTAGATGTAGATACCTCCCGGTACAATAATTTTCGTAAACCCTAATTGTGGGTGAGAAAAACTATCGGCAATAGCTGAATTAACCGCTTGGTACTTACAACTTGCGCGGGCCGGATTGAAATATGCAGCGGGCCGGATTTGGCCCGCGGGCCGTAGTTTGGCGACCCCTGCTTTAGAGATACCGAATACGGAAATATTCACGCAAAAAAAATACGTAACAACAAAAAGGCCTCTTGAATAGGCGGCTTCATTTAGAAATATAGTGTATGTATTTAACTTATTTGATGCTATGTAGTGATAATTCTTTTTTAAGAAAACATATGATGATGGAATTTTAAAATTATATTAGTTGTTAGTGCTGCTTTGATATTAGTCACTTAGTTCGATTTATGCGCGCAAGCATAACTTTAGCAATAGACAATTAATCAGTCTCCTTAGTTTCGGGAAAGTGTGATATTCACAGATTTATTGATTACACAATTATTGATGTATTAACTATTATTGTTGGTTAATAATCTTAAATATTGCATTACTATCAAGTTTTTATGTATTAAAAAATTGCCAAAAATAATTTTAAGGTTATTTATAAAATTCGTGAAGCAATTAAGTTCGCAAAGAAATTATTTATTTTATTAACCCTGCGTTTATTGTATATTCAAGAGACATATTGCAGCTATGGTCTGTGTAACCCAATGTCAGTCTATTTTCTTGAAATATGGCCAACGCTTGGTCTGTTTACAAACTGACTTTATGTAGCACAGGTTTATTAACAATTATTTACAATATCATTGTATTTACATACGTAACAAACATCGCAAAAAAGCATATTGTTCGTCAAAAAATCGTCTTAGTGCTAAAATATTTGTTTTTGGATTTGATTCATTTAATTTTAATATTTTCTCATTTCTACTGCCTGGAGCTGTGCTACAGACCAAAAGTGTTTCAATTAAATAGAATAAAGATATTGGATTATACAGGCGATAACTAAGATATATTTCTTGAAAATACAATAAACGGAGAGTTAATACAAAAAAAATAATTTCTTTGTGAACTTAATTGCTTTAAATCTTAAAACTGTTTTTGGATTTTTTTTTAATAGATAGACGAACACATTAAAGTAATACAATATTTAAGAATACTAAACAACAATAATAATTTAAGAATACTAAACAATAATAAGTGCAATCAATAAATCTGTAAAAATCACATTGTCCCAAAAGTCAGGAGGCTGATTGACATATTGTCTATTGTTAACGTAAGTAACTAATATCAAGGTAACACTAACAAGTAATGTAATTTTAAAATTCCATTACCAATGTTTTCTTAAAAAAACAATTATCTCTGCATAACATCAAACAAGTTAAATACATATGCTATATATAGATTCTCTGCCAGTAGATGGTGCGGATTTTTTTCCGCTGTTTTTAGACATATCAATTTAATATTTTAAATTTGATAAAGAGATTGTTTTGAAAATAGTATTTAAAATTGCACCAACGTTTTATTTTTTTAATTTCCTTTTTTGTTTGGTTCTATTTGGCTTCCAAAAAGGAAAAATAAAAAAGTGGTTAAGTGCCACAGTTCAGCGGTACTTACTAATATTAAACCATTTTTTTTTTCATTTCTTTCTGACAGTGAATAGCGTCCGAAAGAAGGGAAATGCGTTTTCTCTTTGATCTCGTACGCGCTGGGACAACCATTACTAGGACGGCAGCACAAGCGTTGAATTAAGTGCGCTACAGAAATGATACCGGTTCGAGTAATCAGAACTTTTCAAAATATTAGTTAGTCTGTCATATGAACTTGAATGTATAGAGTAGCACTATTTCATATGTTTTTTTCAGAAAAATCAAAATTAAAATGCAAGTTAATAAGGTATTATCAGTAATTATAATATAAATAATGAAATAATTATCAGAAATAAATAATTATATCAATTATATCAGTAGAATCAGTGACTTATTTTGTAAATTGAGTAACTACTGTTTTTCGAGAACTGAATTATCTCAAAGCATGCACAGATGTGAAAAGCATTTGTTGCGTTGTAGAACACGTGATTGCAGGAATAAACCTCAAGCGATCGTGACAGATCGAAAAGAAAGATACCTCTTGTCATTTTGAATGAATTGTTTGCTTTCTATATTACATGTTCCCAAAATGAATTGCTAAGATTGTCTAGACTATTCGTTACGTTTCATTGAGTGTTATTCTATACCTGTATCTATGATTTTTCCTATAGAGTAACTTGTGATAAATGAGTCAGGATGCCGTACACTGTCACAAACATACAAACCTCACTCAACACATGCACACACAGAGACATCGCAAACCTGTGGTCAAGTACCTCAAAAGTTTTTTCTCTGGAACTGACTTAGCACTACAGTTATTGTACGAAGAATATTTACTTTCTTACAAGTAGCAAACCGAATTATCTAAAAATGGATAAAAGATACTCGTCAAAAAGGAAAAAGCATCTTCGTATCAGCGTGAAAGGAAAAAGGCTTGTTCTAAGATTTAATGTTCTATTTGCACAAAATGTAAGTACCGTATCTACTTAGCTAGGCATTTTATTACTTTGTCATTGCGTATTTCAGTGCGCCAAAATCCAAAAATAATTCTAGGGCGGTCAGTATAAATGAAACCGGAAACTTTGCTGAAAATTTATAGCAAAAATTCCGTTAAAATTAAAATTATTCCGTTGTCGTGTAAAAATATTGAACTTGTTCAATATTATGAATAATATTTTCAAGAAAGTGGGCAAGAATCTGCGCAAAAGTTTAATTTTAGAGTTGCGATTGTCAAACAAAATACATAACCTCACTCCTGATAACCTTTTTATTCATTCATATTCATATATAACATTTTAAATGATAATTTGAAACGTATAATTCTCTATTAGTAATTTTTAGGAAAAACACATCATTTTGTTCACAATAATGATACTGAAAATTTTAATTTATTCTTTAATATATAGTATTATGCTTTTAAGATACTGCAATTGATTATATACCTTAAAACTTAAAACACACCGAAATAACACTTCATTTGTCTCTGGATGTTTTTTGAATTACGATATTTTTGGTATTACCACACTGAACGAACTAAGAATAATTTATTTGAAATTAGAAGAAAGTGTAAATTATGAAATGCCAATGCCTCATCCTTATAGATATTTTTGGTATAAAATTACGTAATATGTAAATGTCAGTGAATGTTGAAATAATAATAATAATAAAACCTGAATTAATAATTTTGTCACGTCAAGGATCATTTTGCTCGAGATTTACGCAACATTTTAACGTGAATGGATTCGTTTCACTTCTCGCAAGCTAATATTTCGAATGTGAAATTTCCCATAGCAAACAAATGAGTGAAAAATGAAAGTCATCACCAGCTTACGTCTTTCCAATTAGGTAAATTGCCGTACAAATTTCACAAGGAACGATTAGGGTATTATTTCCTAAAATGATAAAATACAAAATAATACTGCCTTTTAAAACATGATTAATTAATTAAATTGGGGTCTATACAGGATGTGGAAAACTAATTCAAGACCATAAACACCTCATAAACCACCAGGTAAAAATGTATACATAGTAGGACTAGGCAACTTATTCGACGCTAACCAAATAACGTCAATTTTAAATAAGTTATTTTCTGCACCTTGTATAACGAATGCGAAAACCTTACAAAAGAGCCTGAACATCTTTTATTGTTCTCTGCAATATATATATATATATAATATATAGAACCAGATACGGAAAGGTTGCCTGTCATTCTATAATTTATGGTGCGTATATGACTTGCAGTGTTTATGAATGATTAAATGAAGCTTTTTTAGCTATTAAAGCAAAATTTCATTAATTCTTATACGAAATAATAGGTCAAGTTTTCACGAAAAAAAATCGACAATTTTAAATTGTTTGGATGTAAATGAAGCTTTCAGAGCTTGCTCAGTGATTGTCGCATATTTACGATCCTGACCAGCTCTTCTAACATGTCTTCCTGTTTATAAGTACCAATTCTAAACCCTGTACATGATAAAAGTGCTTACATCAAATGGTCTTGTAACACGACGTAAGCTGTATCCCTCTTCGATTAATGCATTAACTTTGTTTAAGACTAATGACAAATAATTGATAAACGTACACTAGATTGTTTTTGTGAATTTGCAGTTATTGTATTGAAAAAGATGATTGACATGCTTGATCTCTTATGGACGATTGATAGGGTTGATTAACTCATTTTATGATAGATAAACGATAATATGATCAGCTTACTAGATTCCGTTGGTTTCATAACACTAAACAACAGATTATCACTATCATTCTCTAATTTATTAGCGCAGTTTATTTATCTGGCCAAATCCTTTATATACAGGTGTCCCACTGAATTGGGACGTTAGATTTTTTTGAACTTCCAGTAGAAATTTGATTTTGAAACTTGCAGTGTAGTCATGGCCCACTGTGGTCTATTTAAGGAAAATATTTTCAACTTTATAGCACTTTCGGTATACAGGGTGTTGATATCAACTTTCTTATTTTAAATAGAATGGTACAATTTCTATCGGTACAATGAATGTATCGAGTCATTTGTAATTAGTTTATATCAAGGTTACCCTATCCCTGAACTCAACCGTTTTTGAGATATTTGCAATTTTGTTGAATTTTTGACGTTTGCACTGTTTCAATTAAAATTAAATAGCTGATGAGGTATCAGATATTTAGTGGTTCTACTAAAGTCGATGTAAATACAAGGACGTAGCTATAAGGTGTTATATATAGCAATAATCACTGAATCACATACAGGGTGTTCAAAAACGCGCCTCCAATGTGGATACCTTTAAGCTAACAAAACTTTTTTCTTTCAAATGGAACATGGTATTTTTTACTACAGCATTGAATGCAGCGCAAAATTCTACATCGATTGATAATAGGGTTTGTTATACCTAATCTTAATAGTTTTTGAGGTATTAGCATTTCTTGCAAAAAATTGCTAAAAATATGCCTTAATTTTAAGTTTCAACCAAATAAAATGAGTTTTTTCTTACAAAACACTTTGTACATTATTTGCCTAACCTATCTAAATATTTATGTTTCAGATATCTAACGTTCACTAGTTTCTTTCTCTACTAGTAATGGTAATGTCTTTTTGTCATAGAGAACGTACATTAATTATTAGATATTAGTAGGCCATGATAGTGCTAACAAATAAGTGATATCCATTGTTGGTAATTTGCCAAATTGGGCAGTGATAAACCTATGCAGTATTAACACGTCGTATCTTTTATAGTAAGTCCTAATGCTGTCAACTCCTTCACACATTTTCTTCTAACAAGTGAAATATTGTAAATCGAAAGAAGTACGAAAAACATTGAAAGTTACATATACAAATAACATTTTAGACTTATTCTACATTCATGAAGAATGTAACAATGATGAGATACCTACACTTATTTCCAATGAATAAAAGCCTCAAAAAAATAAAATACAAAGGGAAATTAAAACAGATATTCTAAATACGTCCATCATATTTCAAATATTGTTCACTTACTAGACCAAGTATTTTCTTTGTATGGGAGCCGGCTGACATGGAGTTTCCGAAAACTCTCTCCTCT
This sequence comes from Protaetia brevitarsis, assembly GCA_004143645.1. Classification (NCBI taxonomy): domain Eukaryota; kingdom Metazoa; phylum Arthropoda; class Insecta; order Coleoptera; family Scarabaeidae; genus Protaetia; species Protaetia brevitarsis. The sequence goes on from RXPK01000011.1 coordinate 3,394,819, forward strand.
TGGCTTTTTGTGTTAAACTAGGGATTAAGCGATACAGACAGATAACATACATCAGGAACAAACTATTAAAAGTCTTCCAAAATGTTTCTTAGTTTTTTTTTTTTTTAATTTGACTTATTTTCAATGCATTTAATAAGCAGGCAAAAATATGAACATGTAATTTGCTGTCGCATGATAATTATGGCTGATTAATATTTTAATTACAATTACATAAAATTTGCTAATAATTGGAAAACTTCCAATGATAAATATCCCAGGTATGGAAACCAAACAATGCAAAAAAGATAACGCATCATTCTAAAAAATAATATACAGAGTATTTTTCGGAAAAACATTTTTATTTACTCGAAACTTGGAAATTAGTCATATTTTAGGCAATAAATGCTAATATCTCAAAAACTATCAAAAATAGGCATACCAAACCCCAATGTCAATCGATGTAGAATTTTACGCTGCATTCAATGCTGTAGTAAAAAATACCATGTTCCATTTGCATTAAAAAAGTTTTGTGGGTTTAAAGGTAGCCACATTGGAGATGCGTTTTCGAACACCCTGTATGTCATTCGGTCATTATTGCCATAGCACTCCCTACCTACGTCTTTGTACTTACATCGACATTAGTAGAACCACTAAATATCTGATACCTCATCAGCTATTTAATTTTACTTTAACAGTGCAAACGTTAAAAAATCAACAAAATTGCAAATACCTCAAAAACGGTTGACTTCAGGGATAGGCAACCCTGATGTAAACTAATCCCAAATCACTCCATACATTCATTGTACCGATAAAAATTGTACCATTCCATTTAGAATAAGAAAGTTGATATCAACACTCTGTATACCGAAAGTGCTATAAAGTTAGAAATATTTTCCTTAAGCAGAACCACAGTGAGCCATGACTACACTGCAAGTTTCAAAATCAATTTCCTGTTAGAAGTTCAAAAAAATCTAATGACTATAATTAATAATTGTTATTTGGTTTACTTACTTATTAACGGGTTGTTCAATATAATATATCAATTTTATTGTGTTTATATGATGGTTAAGTATTAGAGAATTAAGATATTAATTATTTATTACAACATTATGATTTTCATTTAAGTAGGTAATATAATATTCGTCTAATCAAGGTCACAACACAGCTGTATCGAATTAAAAGCAATTAGATTCAATATTGGCAACACATATGTAAAGTACACACGTTTTGTGTCAATGTGTGGAATAAAATCCTATTTCGTTCGAAGAGTGCCTTGACAGCAGGTGAGATTAACTGTGTCAGGAATTCAAAAGATTCATATTCTGATGTATAATACATTTCGTGAAAATTGGTTGTAAATGGACAATGGCAAATAAAGTACTCAAGAAGAACAGTAGTGTAAAGATCGTTGAAAAGAAACGTGCAATTAAAACACATCACCTACTCCTCCCTCCTCTCTTATAAACTGCAAAAAATAGCAAAGAAAAACACCTTTTATAAAACATTGAGGCACTCATTTCGTGCTCTGAAACTGGTTTTTCTTTTTGTTTTATAATGACTATAAAACTATAAAGCACAACTCCATATTGTCTAATATATTCCACTAGGTGTCAGCAATATCGTTTTCGATGCGCTTCCCCGAACACATTGTAAATTACCCGATGCCACTAGTAAAATCGAAATGGGACTGGATCGATCCAAACAACTGCACACGAAAGGCGAAATTATACACCCGAAGTGTATGCAATCAAACACCGCCGTTTCGATTACTTATTTATAGGGGTTTCCTATAAATAGGCACGCCAATAGATGGTGCTGATATCGGCTGATCGCGGCGACTATAGTAGCTGTCATTCGTCGCCGATTTGACTGGTGCTATATGGAAATGGAGTGCGTGTCTGCAGAAGCATTCGGTGTAAAAAAGGACTGTATTTAGGTTTGATATATGAAGATCATCACGTGATATCGCGAATGTGTGTTTATCCTTCATGGTTTTTAAATTGTGTTAGGATTATTGTCGACGAATGTATGATGGGTGGTGGCTTTTAGATGCCTGTATCGTGTGTTAACGATCGAAGGGAGTCGAGGTTATGTGGATGCTTTACAGTTATTTGCACCGGTTTTCCCTAATAACAGACTTAGTTAAGTAGAGGCTTAGCTTAAGGTGAACCTTAAGATGAATATATTTTGTACCGTTGAAACTAGGAATAAAGCTTAGCTAAGTATTGAAAACGGATGGCAACAGTGTCAGACAGTGTGAAAGTGACTTGTAACTTGTAAGTTTTTGACAGAAACACAAAGAAGGAGAATGTTGATTTTTAATTTTTGATACGAGTTTTCGAGTTTTCATTATTGTTGTCAGGTCAGTCTCAGGAATATTAACAGCTGATTCATAAAAGCAACACTGTTATTGCTGAAAATTTGTTGTTTAATTAGATAAAACATAACAAACTGTATGCATTCGTAGCAGTATTTCGTCTTAGGTTACATGGTAAACTTAAAATTATTTTTTATACCTACTCACTCATCAAGGATATTCAATTTCAGCTTCAATCAGGTTTAGTATAAATAATGTTGTATATTTGCAGCAAGGCACAAGCAGCTGATAGTTGATCGATTTATTTTTGTTACTATTATTAATAATCAGAGGGAAATTATTTAATTAGAGCAGGAATATTTTAATTGTTATGGGATCTAGTACAGGGAGATTGCTAACTTATGCAGTTAACCGAAAGTGGTAATACAGCATCCTAATCTGCACAATTTTTCTTAGTAAACATAATAACTAAACTACAGTGTTTTAAAAATGATCACCCACTTGTTGGAAACCATTGATACTTCTACACAATTGTAATTCTGTTGTTGATTACTTCCTACTTGTATTTTTTTTGTAATGAAATACCGCTTTTTTTAGATATAAGTGCTTTTCTTTAATAAATTAACAACTATTACACATTCCTGTTACCATTCTATTTTATATACTTCTACTTCTACACTCTATATTCTACTTGTATGCCACTTGTGTTATTTTTTTGGTTATGTCTGTAAAATTTTGCGCATCTGTTTCTGTCTCTCTGTGTGTATGTGTGTGTTCGTGTGTGTGGCGTCTTTTTGTGTCCACCCTCAAAAACCAAAAATCCCTATCCATTGTTAAAATATACCAACAAATTCAAGAGATGATTTTTCGATAAGTCAGAGTGCTTGATTGGAATCAGCGATTGTTTGTTGTGTTACAATTAGCGTTTTTTGGCGGTGGACTATTCGGTTCATGATGACAACATTTGGTAACGACACGTTCACGTCAAAAAAAAATGTTGACGTTTGATATAAACATGGTCACTAACACAACGCCAAAACGGAGTTCTATGTTGGTGGCTGTGTGTGTCAGTATTCTAATCATCCCATCCTAACCTCAGAAATCACAAATATGAATCTGAGTCTGGAGCAAATAGTTCTGCTGCTTACATTACAGCAAAAAAATGATGATGACGATTTTCTTGTACTTTTCAATGATATGGACAATGTAAGTGTACAAATTGCAACGACTGCGTCGGCAGCGCTAACACATAGGGAAAAACACTACAAACAACCATTATATTTTGAACGATATGTGGAAATGTATTCGGATGAAGATTTTTTCGCTTTATACCGTATGAGAATAGCTACTTTCGAGAAATTGACTGAAGTATTAAATGAAAATGGGGCATTGGAAAAAGCCTATCCAGGAGGAAACATTCCAGTTGACACCCACAAACTGTAAAATTTGGCGCGGCTGTTTCGCCATTACAAATTGTCTGATAATATAGTATATAATAATAATAACTCAGCACTACAGGCCTTGAAGGCCCTTGGCTAGAGTGCCGGAACACACCGAGCCACTGAGAAGTGTTGTCCGAATGGTGTGACCCAACCAACAACCAGTACCGCATATTGCTGCTTGACTTTCAAGATTGGCAATGATGCACCCTTCCCTTCTCAGCCGTACTGCCGGCAATATAGTATATATAATTCAATATTAACGTCAAATATCAACCTAACAATAAAACAAGGTAAACCATTAACATGACAAATATGACAAACACGGCTTCTACTTGTATTAATGTCGCTGCAATCGCTTTCTTCGCTTGTGAACGAAGTTTAGGGTATGTTCACGAATTCTCATGACCAAACCGGATATATTTTAGCATTGAATTTACTTTGATTAGAGCAGTACTAGAAATGACCACAACGCAAAAATAGCAAATTCTATGACCAGTTCACATATTTAGTGATAAAGTTATGCGCCAAAATACGCTAAATGTAACATATAAATGTCATACTGTATAAATTTATCTATCTATCCATCGTCCATTATCACCAAATGGAAAGTCCTTATAGTTCCTGTCATTCCTAAACACGCAAGCTGAGTTCAGAGTATAAACTTTATCGACTAGTTTCACTAAGTGTCGACGCCTTTGATGTTTTGTCTATTAATTTAAGGAAATTCGCGATGGCGTTTGGCGGTTATATTTGCAACTAATAATTGCAAAGTTGGTACGAAAATAACCTATATACTCAAACAGACTGACAATTGACAGAAAATCGCACAACGTCAATGTCACTCCTATAACAAAATGACAGAATGGAACGGCTCTGTAGGTTAGATTTTTGCTTGTAAACAAATTCAAATAGTTTTAGTTACAATTTCCCCCACATATGCGACATCGCAAATTTCCTTGGGCGTCATGTTTGAAACCCATGTTACCGGCGATGTGAAACTACTGGATATATACATATATACTGTGCTGAGTTCATTTATAGCAATTTGCTGATGCACCCATAAGTCATCATTGACCTGACCACCCATATTCACTCATACAATTGGTAGCAGATTTTAGTGGAAAGCAGTATTAATTCTGACAATCTTTCTAGATCTCGGTATAAAACTGAGTTAAAGTTTTTAAATATTTTTTTTCTAAAGATACTGTTCCATTCCTGTGTCCAAAAATATTTGAAATATCATGTCTATAAAGATTAATTGGCAGCGCAGGACACGGATTGTGTATTCGCTAATTTTGATTGCTCCAAAACAGTTGCGACGTCACCCTAATAGCTAAATTTAAGTTTCCCGCCAGATTTTTAGTGAATTCAACGTAAACGCATTAAAATAACTATTAATGCAGTACAAAATGGTGGGTAATTTTATGTTTCAACGTTGAAGTTACTAAGAGTAATTGCGGGAAATTTAAATTTGGCTATTAGGGCACTTTTTTTTTTTGAATAAAATACATATTTTATAAACAAAAAAAACACGTAGATACACCCACACTTATTTGAACTTTTCTCTTAAAAGAAACAATAAAAAATAAATTAGTTCCCGACCCTATTCACATACCTCCAAAGAAAATAAAGAAATAAATATGAAAATAAAAACTGCTTTTTTTATTTCTATACACACGGAGAAGAAGAAAAAGTAAAACATTCAAACTCTTAAAAAAGTATCGTAAAAATACGAATTGCCCAGTTAAAATAGAACCTAGAAAATATATCGTGGAAGTTTGACTGGTCACGCGAACAGCTAAGATATTTTACCATATACGTGGTTAGAGGAACGTATGTATGTAGCTCACACAAATAAAAAAAAAAATTCGGTAACAAATAGTTTGCTTGGGAAGTTGAATAGTCGCATACAAAAATAGGTTAGGTCGACTCATTGGTAAAACAGAGCACATGTAAAGTTTCGCGGGTGCAAATCTGCGATAGTACAAAACACAATGTCGGTACTACCACTCTGCACGCAATTCCACGATGAAATATTGCGGAAGGTGTAACATGTACAGACATAAATACTTTGACCACCTTGTCTAGTACACACATAAGTCTTTCTATCTGTCTTTCGCTTTATACCCTGTTTGGAAATTCTAAAATTGTACTTTTCAGGATTTGTATTGTAGGATAAAACATATATTAGGGCAATGTATAGACGACAAATGGTACGGCATTTATTATATTTATGGGCATGTATCCGGGTATATTTTTTCGGGCAGAATTCAATAATCCAGAAATATTGAAGTTTCAATTTCGATGGAGGTATAGCAGTGGTGGGATAAAAATACTCGCAGACTGACGAAGGACAAACGGAAGACACGTAAACTTTTGTATTTCTAAAGGTTCCGTTTTTATCGACCTGAAAGAGAGTATTTTTTTTATCATACTCAATATAAAGAATACATATTTCCTCGTATTAAGCCATAACCAGTAAGAATTTATATTAAATTCATGCAAATTATATAAAGTCATTTACATTTTAGGTTTTTATATCTAAAGTAGCTGACAGTTAATGCGTACAGCTATAAATTTTGTGTTAATTTTACGATTTTTTTTCTTCACTTATTTTTTACTCGCTATATTTGGCTCATATAGATTTATAACAAATAAATAATAAATATAAATAAAGTTATAACAGCAGAATTCTATTCATATGAAATATTTGATTTTATTCGATAACAAAACTTCAACAGTATTGCAAATATCTCAAAAACGGTTGGATTTAGATACAAGGAGGCGTAATACAAGCTGGTGATCACAAACAATCCGATAAATTCACTAAATCGATGAAAATTGCATCATTTTCAAGTTTGATGCTTGATATTAACACGCTGTATACCGGAAGTACACTAGAAGTGAAAATATACGACTACTCCGCAAATTTTAAATCAAATTCCCACAGAGAAGTTCAAAAAACGAAATTCGGTGTAAATGAAAAATTTAAATATGCCGCCATTTGCGCAAGCGTGTTTCATTAACAACATGGCGCCGTTTGAATCAGGCGAAGATTATTTATTGCAAAACTATTGCGGCATTTGATGTTCTACCTATTAGTGAAGTGATCGAAATAACTTATTATTACGTTTAGTGTACCCGTTAAACCTGGATAAGTATTTTCGTGCTTAAATATAGTTATAAACAAGACTTACTTGTAAATTCCGCGCTGGAATCGAAGTTATAAGCAGACGGTCTTCCTTCCAAAGTTGAAAAAGCCACGTTTCCGTTCTTCAGCGGTGAAATATCCGAGTATTCGGAGGTGCAAAAGGCCCTAGTTTCTTCTCCACGAGTAGTTCGCAAGCTGTCGGGTAAGCCGTAGGTATCTCTGCATGTGCCACTGTAAAAACGGAGAGGTTTTGTTAATCGTAAATTCATCTAAATTTTATATACATACATGCCTAGGTATGTTATTTATATTGTTGAAATCAATATATTGGCGTAAAGCTAGAACTCCTCAAAATTTAATCGTGTCGAATTTTGATTAATATTAATCCAAAAATCCAAAACATCTGTTCTTCAGAATACTAAAGGCCGCTTTTATAGTTCGCAATTTTTTGTATTGAGTGCAATACAAATAGCGCATAGGCATTCATTGGATTTCGATCAGCTGTGTGCAATTTTATTGGTATTGCAGCACGGAATACAAAAAATTGCGAACTGTAAAAAAGCGGCCTTAATGTTTATAAGTGAAGAAATTAGTGTGTGAGAGTTTTCGAGTTATAACTACAAGTGAACTACAATATCTTTTTGCATATTGACACATGCTACAGCTACACGTACTTTTAAAATACTGCTTATGTTTACTATTTTTAAAAAGTACCTTTCTTGTGGTGGTAATACATGTATTTTAGTTCTTCTTTCTGTAATTAACGTCTTAAATGCACTTGTAAAACACTTCTATGATTCTACTTATAATAATTAATTGACGGAACGTTTTAGCAGGATTTTGTAAAATTAGTTCGTGCTTGTGTGACATTTTGAGGTTATGAGTTACCACTTCTTTCGTGCGTTAGATAAAAAATATATATAAATATATATATAACATAAATATAACAATAGCTTTGAGATATCATTTTATTATATCGGCCAATAGTTTTTAATAGTAATTAATTGTCCTAATTCTTGTTATTTGACTTATATCTCTGGAATATGTAACGATATGTATTTTACCACGAATAAGTTTGAAAAAAGTTCTGGAGCTTTCCAATGAGGGACAAAAACCATTTTTCATATTATAGAAGAAGTAATTCTTGTATCATTTAAACCTAGTTTATTAAAAAAAGAAAATAATAAATCACCGTCATTTTGCGACTAATGAACTGTCAATAAGCTAGTACTCAATCTTAAGTACTATGAGCTGGTACCTCTATTGTACTTACTATCAATAAATAGATGTCAAACTACAATGAAAATGACTGAAAAATATTTGCCTCAAAATATTAAGGTATTATAGTATGTAACATGTGCTGCCTACCTATAACTAACTGCCTGACGTCCATTTTTTTTAAGAATTTCAACAAAATTAAGATATCTGGACCCAAGAAATAGTGTGTAGCTCACGGCCAGAAGCTCTTTAAACTATATACCTAAGGTATGAGTTTTTTTTTTATTTATTTGTTGAAATATTTTTATTACTATTTGAAAGTATTTTGTTAAACTTTACTTTGAGTCATAACCTCACTACAAGAGTGTCGAAAATTCCAAATAAATTTATATACAGCAAAAATTAGATAGAATAAACTAAAATATAAATTGAGGATTACCTCAATTTATATTTTATAATTAAAAAAAAACTGCTGCTTTATTTTTGAACATAAAAAGACTATTTTTCCCTCCGTTTCGATGCAAGCGCCATCTCTAAACGGAGGGAAAAAGTTTAATTTTGTTACAGAAAACGTTAACAATATTTTAAACAAATATTATATTTTTTTAGGTAGTATTTATAGAAAAATAAAATACGATCTAAGTTACTAAACAAGAAAAAACAAATCCGGATTAATTACCAAAAATTTTGATCATTTACTCTATGTTAGAAGTTATGCAGCTTTTATTACATGCAAGTGTATTTTGGGTTGCCTGCACGGCAGGCGCAAATAAATCCCAATTGAGCGGAAAGCCGGTTGAAACATTAGTTTTTTTTTTTTCATTTATACGTCTGAAAGTGATGATAAACGAATTTAAATTACCTGTAAAATTGATAAGGTAACCATGGGCCATCAGCGGAGGTGCGTTTATATATGGCAAAACTTTCCGGTCTAGGCGAATAAAACCATATCCTAACGTAAGTTATATCAAACGCCTTATCTGTAAAATAAGGAAACGATTTTTATTATATTATTTTAATGTGTTAATGCGATTCTATTTCTAGCTTATTTAATTCGTAATTTACTAACGACACAATTTTATTTATGATTCATCGCGCCATCTACGAGCAAATGCGTCAAATAGAAACTTATAGTAATAGTTCCTCTTATGACCGTTGGAATTAATTCCTCCATTTCAGTTCGTCTCTTTTTCTTTTCTTCTTTGTGTCGAGAATGCGGCATTCTTTCATCGATAGCCTCGATTGATAGTTCTGGCTGCCCTATAAGGGATTCCATTGGTGCTTCGATGTACGTAATAAAAACTGGGAGCAATTTGTGATTGTTACTGTCGATGATGATGCGACAAAAGATCCTGCAGCATTAATGGTCGATTGGTATTCTGATCTCTTCGCTTGGTAATAAATAAATCGGAGGTCACTGGATGTTTTTGTTGGTGCGTTGGGTATTTCGAAGAATTGTATATGTAGGTATTGGTCGATGGCAGATGATTGAACTTAGATGTTTAGTTTAGCAAAATATATAGGCAGTGATAGGTATAATAGTAGCTGCATTATTTTAACAATAATAATAATAATCTTTATTACCCAACGATAAACAATTACAGGGTAAATATAAACAAAATTGGTTAGAACACGTAATATAATATTATCAATATAAAGAAGTAGAACTTCAAAAAAACAACTAACGAAAAATGTCCGCAAAATGTGAATTAGCAATTCTTAACATACGATACACAGGTGCATTTCTATACATATTTGTAGTAGCCGGTGGTAGGACAAAAGTAGCAGAAAAGCGTGCTGAAGGACGAGGGACATGGAAGTTCACATAGTTTAAAAGGTAAGGGGAATCAATTAAGCCATGAATTAGTTTGTAAATAAAGTTGGCTGCATGATCTTTGCGGCGATCAGCCAAAGAACGCAAACTATGCCTTTCAAAAAGGGTATTATAATCAATGCCTCTTGGAGGGTAAGCACCATCAATTTTAAAAGACAGAAACTTTAAAAATTTTCTCTGTAACAACAAAGGCAAAGAATGCCTTCAAAGTGCTACAATCATTGAAATGCTTTGCCGATCGCATTACAAAGCCTAAGTTCTTCAATGCTCGTGAACATATACATTGAATGTGTGGTATAAACGTGAGGCAAGAGTCAAACCATACACCTAGATCCTTGAAGGTTGTTCCAAATTCTGCTGTAAATAAGCAATATCCTGCGGAGATTCAATCACCCCATACATTTTTATATCATCCGCATACGCTAATACCGGACATTGCAGCATGTTAAGTAAATCATTGATGTAAGCTATGAAAAGCAGGGGGCCCAAATTAGAGCCCTGGGGCACGCCGGATGTCAAAGTAAATTCATAAGAACTATAGCCATTAAAATACACATAACTGATTCTATTCTGTAAATAGGACGATAGCAATCTGTTAAAGCTGGGGCTCATGCCCAAACAGCTAAACTTGTGAAGCAGTATTCTGTGGTCTATTGTATCAAATGCGCTGGAGAGTCAGTATAAATCACATCAACTTGCTTTTGCTTATTCAGATGTTCACCAATGTACTGCGTGACTGTTACCAAATTGGTGATAGTAGATTTCCCTGGCAGAAAGCCGTGTTGAAACGGTGAAAGTCGTTGTTGTATATTCGTTAATATTGCTGCATATAATAACTGTTCAAACACCTTGGAAAAATTAGAAAGCAAAGAGAAGGCTCGGTAGTTGTTTATTTGTTGTTCATCGCCTTTCTTATGGATGGGAATAACTCTTGCACGCTTCCATATCTTTGGAAAAGTTGACGTTTCGATACACAGATTAATTATGTAAGCTAATGGTTTTGCCAATACAAATCTAGTATCATGTACTAAAAAGCTCGGAATTAAATCATTAACTGCTGTAAATTTAGATGGAAACGTAGGCATGATTTTAATGACATCATCTTCCGAAACCATAGGCATACAGAATGGCAGTGCATCTCCAAAATCAGAAAGTGTTGTAGCAACAGAACTCTGTGTTTGTCTACTGGAAAACGCAGTAGCAAAAGCATTGACTATATCAATAGGAAGTTCAAGCTTGGTCCTAATACGTGTGTTTAATTGTTGATAACTTGAAAATATCTGACCGATTTGTTACTAAATACTTGGAATATGTTACATGAGGATGGTGTAAAACTTTTTTTTTGGACTCAGGCTCACCTAGGTATAATCGGTAATGAGAGGGCGGATGAATTAGATTTGGGTTAATTTTGGCTAGCTTAGTTAAAAAAAAAAGCGTTTAGGGATAAACTTGATAATGATTGGCAGGCTAGATTGAATATTACTTAGGACATTTACCGATAACGTAACACGTTTATACAAAATGAGGGTTAAAATATGTAGAATTGGGAGGGTTAATGATTCGCATTGTGAATGTGGTGGGGTAGATACAGCGGATCATGTTGCATTTGAATATCTACTCACTGTTGAGTGTTTAAATTGGCTGCAACGCGAAACAGATATTAGAAATAACGAGTTGGTCGAATGGTGGGAATTTCTCAGTAATACTGTTAAGGAATTGGCTAGGTTATGGTCATGATATTTAGATAGTAGGGTAGTATGTATTATAACTGAATATTTCATACCCTTTAGTGGTTTGAATTAGTGTTAAATTTTTAGCACAATACGGGTGTATAAATAAACATTTAAAATATAAATCTCTAATTTAGTTATTATTGATTAGGGTAATTAGGATTAATAACTTAAGTTAAATATTAGAACAGATAGGGGAGGGTGGATATAGTTGTAACATGGGTATGGTTGTAACAAAGCGAATGTCAAGTGGAATGACAGATATACTTGTTTAAGAATGGTATCACTAGGTGGCGCTTTATATTCGTCATTAGTAGTTTGTAGTTTGACGTAGTAATGTCACATGGTTTACTTGAGAAAAGAAAAGGAGAAAAAAACCGTTTTTTAGGCAAGAAAGTAATTTTTTCCGTCTCGAATTAATTGATTATAAATCATTAAGTAGTCAATGTAAGTTTGCCATTCTTGGCTAGCACGAAATTGGGCTTCATAGCTGCTTTCACAGTGAACTTCGGCTCAATGCAGTGGATGGGTGTTGAATGATGGGTGAAATTTAAATATAGGGGGTGTGGGGATATTTGTAACAACTTGTTACATCCACACCCAATATTTGTTACAACTATCCGCACCTTCGAATGGTAAATATTTTTCTTAAGGCCGCTTTACAGTGTGCAATTTTTTTAAAATTGCATACAATAAAAATTGCGCATGTTCTATTCCGTGTATTGCACATTGCACACACGCAATTTTCATTGCACGCAAGAAAAATTGCGAACTGTAAAGCGGATTTTACAATAGCTATTTATGTGACAAGTTGCGAAGTGGAAGTGTTTTAGACGTGATATTCACTAAAATACTTCTTTCGCAACGAGTAACATACATGATTTTTTCTACAATAGCCAAATTTTCTTATAATAAATTGGATATGTAACATTGTAAACTTTTTCTTGAAATTGTCAAATTGACAGGATTACAATTTATTTTGACATTAATAATTAGCGAGTACAACAAAGTACATAAATGTTGCCCATGTGTTGCCAAAAAATTAGTCAATCAACTAAGAAAACATTGCGCAGCAGTTTCACTTATTCTAAAAAAATAATTATTAATAAATAAAATATTAATTACAAACTTCTCTTTTTTTCACTTGTTACATCTTATCCCACTCCTTGTTATAATTGTATCCACCCATGGAAATTAGGGAATTATTAATTCTCTGTCTCATTAAGCTTAGGAGATGAATCTTAAAGATGGTACCATTAAAATATTTTTAGTTAATCAGTGATGATCTCTAAGGCTGAAAATATAAAAAGAGTTACAACCATACCCACCCTCCCCTACTGCTGTTGTTTTATTTGCTTTCAGTTCACTACGACGGTCCATCATTCCACTGACAGAGGAATCAACTTTCTGTTCCGCAAAGAGCCAAGCAGCTCTCTGGAGACGGCGCAGCTATCGCAATTGAAAGGATGTGAAGGCTATCTTGTTCAAACTCAGAAGGATAATAATAATCATTTGCTGACTGTCAGTAACAAGCTTTACTCCTTGCTTGAATGCTGGCAGATACCAACAATTATGGACGCAAACAGAATGACAACTGACCGATTTATTATATTATTTTTGTTATAATTATTAATAATCATAGGAAAATTATTTAGTTTGAATCCAGTGGCGGCTGGTGCTTACGTTTTACAAGGGCCTTTATAATGATCTAATTTCTTCGTATAAGTTCGTAACATGTTCGTATTTCCGACGATAGCACACGAACTTCAATCGTTGTATTGGCCTCCTCTGTGATGTATGCATGAGTAGCAACATTTCACTTGTTATGGTATCCATATAGTGCTTAGAATAGGTAGCCTCGTGTAGTACCTTTAGGTGAAGCACGAGGTTTAGAATGAATTGTAATCATGTAGCTTTTCATAAATAAAGTGTCTGTGTATCAGTATCATTTTGGTTCGAAACATCTAGTTGCGACTTGTGGCAGTGGTGTTGCTTCAGAATGAAGAACTGGGCGAGTAGCAGACGACAAGTTGAGATAAGCGATTGTATCTTTTTAGGGAAAATCCGAAAGTGTTGGTGCAGTAAACTTAGTAGTCAATAGGAATGGGCCTTCTGTCTTTACGTCAAACCACAGCCTTAGCAATGCTCTCATCATTTAAAACCAATTTCTCTAAGTTACAGCACTTCGTTCGCAACTATTAGAGATCCAGATCGTGTCATGATTTTTAATTTGAAGTAGGCTTCTTGTTCTGCTGAACTTTCAAGTCTCCATATAGATGACAAAAATTGTTGAGATCATTGACACTCACAGGAGATATTGCAAATACAAAATTCGTTTAACTATATAGCACTGCTGTCATAAATTGACTTTGAGGTACATAACCCTTTTGCAATGACTTATACAACCACATGCAAACAATCTATTTATATTTTGATGTGAGCAGTCTCAGAAAAAAAAAAAAACGGGGTGGTTTAAGAACATAGGATTACACATAAATCAAGCCCAAACATTAAAAAACCTGAAATTTTTTTACAGAGAGATGAAAGTATTTTTAAACAATGTTAATTTTTATATATGTATTAAGAAAAAAATGGAATTTCTCAGAAATCCGACATTATAGTCAGTTTTTGAAAATATTTTCAGAATTACAATAAAAATGTACTGTAACGAGCGCCAACTTTTTAAACTGGCGGTTCCGATAGGCGTCCCTAGATGGTGCTAGCATAGCGGAAGAAAGAACTACCTACGAGGAATGACCGAGGGCAGTACCGGGTCGAAGATTCGTGAATATTCTCCTGAAATCTAGAAGGACGTTCTAGAAGGATCCCGAACCATCTGGAAGTTTCGCGCCAGGTATAAATAACGCGTCGGATTGGCTAGGAGTCAGTCTATCTATACGAGTTGGATAGTGCGGATCGCGAGTGAAATAAAAAGAGTGAATTAGTACGTGTAATATAAATATCGGTGCAAATAAATCGTTTACATAAATAAAGACATTAGTGATAGTGATTTAATTAATAAGCATTTTAATAGATTTTAAGTACCGTAATTGTGTTAATAGAATAAGTGAATTTAAATATATCGCCTGTGTGTTTTTCTAAACCCCGACAACGTTTTAAGAATAGAAAAACGTTACAGTACATATACAGACCCTGTGTATTAGAGTGTAAGAAACAAGGATCGTATTCCTCTGTCTAATGCTTATTAAGACGACATATTATTTTGTATGAACGACATATTATTACAAAATGAACGCGTTTTAAGTATTTTCAACTTACTGAGATGTAAAGTCAGGTTAACCTGATTTGGGTATTGGATACCCTCCAGCATTGTCTCAGATTGCCACCACGTTTGGTTTTCGCCACTGTGGAAGTCCGTGAGGGCACTAGCGGAATGTTGGTAAGGGTAGCAGACATCGCAAGACTTGTTCGACGAATATCCGCTCTGGACGCAAAATTCTATAGGACCGTTATCACCGCAGGTATTGGAAGCCTCCATTTGCAATTTGTAGGCGGCGTTTTCGAATTCCCGGTATGCATCTCTGGAACGAAAAAAATATCAGGATTAGATGCGAGATTCGTTTTAATTTTATCAGTACGTTTTTAAGTTTTTTTTTTAGGGATGACAAGTTTCTCTCTCCAAATAAAAACTTCACAGGTTAACTTATGTTAAGGATCAACTTTTTAAATTAAATGCTCTTGA
Source organism: Protaetia brevitarsis (assembly GCA_004143645.1). Lineage (NCBI taxonomy): Eukaryota > Metazoa > Arthropoda > Insecta > Coleoptera > Scarabaeidae > Protaetia > Protaetia brevitarsis. The sequence continues at coordinate 3,410,193 of RXPK01000011.1, forward strand.
TAGTCATTTTCCTCATGATTTGCTTCCACTATTCAAAGTTTCTCAAAGTGATTTTGGATTACTTTTCTTTAAAATCTTTGGCCATGATTAGTGATTGTGTCATTAATACAGGCTAAAAGCTTTCAGGAGCTGGGTTTTTTCTATCTATTTCATTAGAATTGCTTTCAATCATGCGTTGCCAAGTATTTCATATGAATCAGTATTTACCATATGTAACTAAGTACATATGTTTTTTAGGGGTATCATATGGTTCCTGTCGAAACGCACTAAAAAAGATTTTACATATGCATCCGTATAAGGTTTCAGTTGTGCAAGAACTGTTACCGGTTGATTATGAAAGACGTGTCCAGTACTGTCACTGGTTCAACCAACATTTATATAATAATGAGATGCTGGACATCAGATTTTTCCGTGACGAAGCATGGTTCCACCTTAACGGTATTGTAAATTCGCAGAATTATCGTATATGGTCGACTGAAAACCTCCACGAATTCAGAGAAACTGAACTGTATCCGGTAAAAGTTGGGATTTGAGTTGCCATGTCACGTAGAAGAATTATAGGTCCAATATTCAACAATACAATTATCGACAACAAATCCTACAGCCATTTTTAAACGAATTACACCATGATGAACTACATGATAGATATTTCCAATAAGATTGTGCCACAGCTCATACTGCGAATGAAACAATAAGGTTTCTTGAGGAATTTTACGATAAGCGTTTAATAAGTAGAAATCTGTGGACCCCACGTTCACCTGATCTAACTCCTTTGGATTTCTTTTTGTTTGGTTTTTTTAAAGAATAAAATATACAGAAACTCTCTATATACGATCGAAGAACTGCAGCAAGCCATTACCAATGCAATTCGAACAGTATTACCTGAAGTTTTAATAAAAGTCTTCGACAATATGAGAAGAAGAGTTGATACCTGGCTAGAAAGAAATAGTGAACATTTTCAACACCTTTTATAATAATTATCATGTTTTACTCATTATATATTATTGTTTAATTGATGAATTATTTGCCACATAATCTATTTGTTGCAATAATAACTTATAAGTTGATTTTAAAAATAAAAGTATCCTGTAATACCATAAATTGTTATCTTATTTCAATATCTTAGTTTAAATTTTAAAAATTACAGGCCTGTCTCTTTATTGTCCAATGTTGGAAAGATATTTGAATATTGCATGACAATTCGCCTAAATTCATTTCTAGAAAAATATGACATACTTAACAGCAATCAGCATGGCTTTAGAAGGGGAAGATCTATAACTACTGCTTTACTATCTTTTTATAATTTCATCATTGACTGCATAGATAGTAAACAACTTCCACTGTCATTATTTTGTGATTTCAGTAAGGCTTTTGACTGTGTTCAACACTCAATATTATTGAACAAGTTATTTGAATATGGGATAAGGGGCACTGCTGCAAGCTGGATTGCATCTTATTTAGATGGTCGTATGCAATATGTCAATAATACTGGCAATACTGTTAGGAAATATAAATCCGCTTGTATACCTGTACTACACGCAAGGTTCTGTGCTAGGTCTCTTGTTATTTAATTTATATACTAATGATATCTATTCCTTTGTGCCTAATATTCTAGTTTTTATGTAGACACCACACTGGTCATTACTAACAATAATTTAGAACAGACTGAGCTACTTGCAAACACAGCAATTAACAGCTTGGATCAGTTGTTCTCTGCGAATAAGTTAAAACTTAAAGAAGCTAAAACCAACTTTCTGTTGTTTCACACACATCAGAGACGCCAAAACCTGACTTGTAGTGTTAACGTAAATAATAATGTTATTAAACAGCAAGAAAAGGCAAGATTACTTGGAATAACAAGCCAAGATAATCTCCTATGGGAGGATCACTGTAATAAGTTCAGAAATCTGCGTAACTCTTTAACGTTGGAAACATTAATATCTTTATACTATTCAGAAATACAATCCCGTCTGAGTTATGGAATACTTCTCTGGGGATCCTCTCCTGCAGCCAAACTAATATTTATTGCCCAAAAACAAATTTTAAGAGCAGTCAGCGGCATAAAAGTCTCAGACTTGTGTAAACCGATTTGCAAGTATTTTAAAATATTAACATTGCCGTCACTTTATATTTTAAAAGCTCTAGATTACTTTCATAGTCGTAGAAATACATATGCACGAAATAATCATCATTATTACATGCGTAGAGCTAGGGATTTTCATCTGCCGAAAGCTGAGCTATCTGTAACATGCAAAGGTCTAGAATATATGGGACGGAAACTCTACAATAAGTTGTCTGATGAATACAAAAATCAAAAGGATTTAAAAAACTGGTTAAAAAAATGCTGATATGTAATTGCTACTACAGCATAGACGAATTTTCTTGTAATTTACATCAATTAGCTAATTGCTCGTACATTTAATAGACAACGTTTGGAAATTGAAATGTCTTTTTATTTTTCGTTGTTTCTTTATTTCTTTTCACTTTTGTTGCTTTGCTTCTTTTTTTATTTACTTTTAGTTTGGCTAGTTTTTGTATTTATTCTAGTTTAGTGTAGTAAAATCATTACCTTTTTTGCATTTATTTATCTTTTTCTTTGACTGATTCAATTATTATGTATTAATATTATGAATCAATAATAATAATAATGATTATTATTATTATTTAAACAATTGTCAAGTTTAACTTCATATCAGTTTTTTATTTGCGAACGAAATTTAAATTATATTACACGTTTTTACACGTCAATATTTTCATATGTCAATACACACTTTATTTATGAAAACTAAATTATTACAAATCATCCTAACCCCGTGCTCCACCTGAAAAGGTACTACACGAGGCTACCTATTCTAAGTACTATATGGGTTCCATAACAATTGAAATGATCCTACTCTAACTAAATAACTTCCCTATGATTTTTAATAACAAAAATATAATACAGTAGCCTCGCGACCATACGAATATTACTTTTGAAAAATGAAAAAAAAAAATGTAAAATGTGATTAGTTCACATAATCGCGAGTCTACTGTAAATCAGTCAGCTATCAGTTATTATTAAATGCGCCCATGGAACGACTTTCGTTATCTCCCAGCATTCGCCAAGGACACTGATTATATATAATATACTTATATAAAATCAATGGCCAGGAGTAAGGGAAACCATGGCAAAAACCTTACTCTGGGAGGATCTGGAGAAGTCCCAGACCTTATTACTGATAGCCACAAATTATTATTATCCTTCTGAGTGCCGAAGAAGCAGCCCCCACGTCTCCTCAAATTCCGACAGCCTTGCCGTTCTCGCGTAGCTGCTCCCTTTTCACGCACACAATACACAGACTACCTCCAGACGACGAACTCGATGTAAATCAAGATGCCGTTTCGGATTTTTTTTCTCTCTCACAAAAATACAAAATTTAGGTAGATGGCGCTTGAGTGTTTACCCGCTTAATTTCAAAAAGTATATACTTTCATTTGTATTTATTTTAGAGGACAAAGTGTTTAAAGATTGTATTTGACTATATTGTTATTTATATACATATAAACAAGAATATAGTCCAATACAATCATTAAATACATTACAATAATTTTTTAAAACTTTATTTCTTCGTACTACTGCATAAAGGGTATAACAAACTAAAGATAATATAACTTTTTGATTTTATTTTACTCATTTACAAAATATTAATATATAAAACAAGTACAAATAAACAGTCTACTAACTAGGTAACAGATAAATTTTAAAATAGTCATTAAGGGGGCGTACAAACATAAAAAAATTCATTTCTGTCAAAGAGGTGCGAGATTAACAATCTTTTAAAATGTAGATGGCGCGGCCTGTTTCAAAATTGTTTCGGCGAAAAATAATATATACATTCGTATATTTGTGTAAACACATGGGATATATCACGTGGTCAAGTCGAGTGAATCACGAGGTCGGGTGCTATTTTGTGTATATGAGAGAGAAATTCCCTTTTTAGAGGTAGCTAGAGGAAAAAAGTTTTGTTTTAGAGGGAATTATTACATGAATATTACTATTATTATTATTGATCAATAGAAATTAAAAAAAAAACTATTTTTATTGTTTCTTTTTTGTATTTTATTTTTTGTATCGGTACACTTATTTCAATTTATTAAAAAAGTTGATAAATTTGTATTTGCCGCCTAAAAAGCAGAAAATGTTCGTGTCGTGATCTCTGTTACTGAAATTGAATAATTCAAGGAAAAACTTGAAATGAGCCCAGCCGCTCTGAGGATCGCACTGTTGTGTAAGTCTAATCTAAAAGGCACTTATTGCGAGTACAAACGCATACATTTTTGTCAAAAATAATACATGGAAAGGTGTTAAATTATTTCAACAAAATAAGTTAGTTGCGACAATTATTATTACAGCTATTATTGCTAGAAAAGGTCAATCTTTTCGTGATATCGACGTGTTTTGTGCAGTGACATAACCTAAAAATGCATCTTTTAAGAAATAAGAAAATGTAGTCTGCAAAGAAAAATATATATTCCATGTGAATCTGCAGTCGTTCAATATCCATATAGCCAATACTACGATCACCAAAAAGGCTGAGCTAGATGTTTTCCTGTAGAGAAGATATAAAAAATCATATCACGAAGAATATTGTGCACTCACATGCCTCCAACTGTACTGTATTTTGCACATTGACTTTTTAAATTCAATTTAGTATTTTGGAGAGACATTATGGTTTGTCGTTTGGGTGAAAATAAAATATTAGAGAATTAATTGCTTGAGGAGATGGAACACATAGACTGAAGAGATAACTGATAAAAAGGTAGTGGTGGACATAACTGAACGATGGACAAGGCATCATTCGATTGATGATCATTAAATAACTCGATTATTGCTTGCCCGTAATGAAATATTCTTGAATTTAGCAATTTCTGTATTATTATTTTTCTGATATGTATAACTACACTATTATTACTTTCTTTACTATAAAATATTTGTATAAACGCAGTTTTATTTTTATTTGTACAGTATAATTGTAGCTATGAGGAAAATAAATACTTTTATAACGAATTATCTTTCAATTGTGAGTGATTTTTATAAGGAAATAATTTGGACTAACGCAGGGAATACATAACTGGAATGTAACAATTTATCTTTCAGTTTTTTTCATTTTATTTACAGAAATTTTCGGTATTATTGTTATTAATGAAAATGCAGTTAACGTAGGCTATCAGCAATGGATTAAATCTACATTAATAAAATTATTTTTCTTAAAATTCTGTGGCGCCATCTTCGAATAAAGGCTACACTTCTATGATGGCATAAAATCATAAATTTTATAGGATGGCCCACTGTTTTACAAATGCGATTTCCTCAGTTTCTCCCAAATGAGTGAATATTTTTCAATTTCTCTTACACACACATAATATACAAAATGTAACGATCATAATGACATTCTTCAACCGATTTTTTCTTCTTCGCCGTTATTCGATTACAGATCCTTTTACTATTTCTTTGTTATGATTAGTGTAAAATACAGATCTATTTCATAACTTAAAACATAATTAAATGTTCTCATTTTTCAAGAAACTGAGGAAATGAAAAATGCATTGTCCCCATCACTTTTTGCCCACCCTTAATAGTAAATCTTTCGTTGCCAGTATCAATAGAATTTACCATATTCGCAAAGAGAAGTCGTCGGTAGTTGTAAACAACTGTGTATAACATCTGATTCCTCCTGATTCAGCTGGCGTGGAAACAAAAAATAGCTTCTGCACTTCGGTTTTAGAACGATCACAAACTATGCAAAACATTTTCGCAAAATATGTCACAAATGTCACTATTTTTGAAACAATTTCGAAAAAATACTTACAGCAATATATATTGTAATGTATTGGTAAAAATGATACCTTTTATATTACAATACGAGGCGCCATCTCTACTACTATCTTGTTTTTAACATGTTGTCGTACAGGTTTCTATAATACGCAGTCTTTTAAACAGCGCCTCTACACAAATTTTGAGTTTTTTGGAAAAAGATAACCTTATACTATATTTCCATTAGATAGAAAAGAATAGAGAGAGAGCGGTACATATCTGAATGCGAGTTCGTTGTCTGAGGGTAGTCTGTGTGTCACTAGAATGAGAGGTTATGTCGATTAATATTCCTACACCTATGTTTGTTCGTTTGTTCAATCATGACCTTGACGCGCTTCATTCTTTGTTGCTCCCAGTGTACAAGTTGAAAATGACGTTATTGTCATGAACATGTCACCGATATTCAATGTCGCTAAACGGTTAAGGATTAATATCTTTGGGAGTGTCGTGGGTAGGGTTGTGATTTATGAGGTAGAGGTGGCATCATATTTTATCATCAACCATGTTACCATTTTCCAATAGCGGCCTAACTGGATCCTTGCTATTCATATTGTTCGTGATCTGTCAATGGAATGTCAATGACGCCAGTTCTCTCGCCAGAATCGTTGGAGGACATGTAGCTAACATCACTGACTTTCCTTTCTTGGCCTATATAAGAGTTAAAAGCCTGGCCGGTAGCAAAACTGAGAGCTGTTGCGGCAGCTATATTCACAGGAGTTGGATACTGACTGCAGCTCATTGTATGCGCAAACATCGCTATAGATTAATTAGCGTATACATGGGTGATAGTTCGAGGAAGCATCTAAACTCCCCGAAAATGCAACATCGCTCCGCTTCTATCATCGTAAGACATCCGCAGTACGTAGATATTAAGTACACCAAGAACAAAAGAAAGACTGGATATGACGTATGCATGATACGCATAGACGAACCTTTCAAATATACCGATACGGTACAAGTGGGTGCTCTTCCAACACATTGGATAAATCATAGCGGACTGAGAAGTAACTACCGTTGGTTGGGGTAGGTTGGATCCTACCGATGTAAAGAGGCCGGAGGTACTGCAACGGCTTGATACTATGGTGTGGAAGGATAATCATCTTAAGTGCATTTGCGTACCCAATTATCCCATCTGTATCGGTTCTCCGGGGAAGCACGGATCTGTAGGAGATTCTGGCGGACCTCTGGTATACAATGACACGATTATTGGGGTGCTGTCGCACGGGGCTAGTTGGGGCTCAGGTGCCAAGACTGTGTTTGAGAATGTCCACGAACATATGCATTGGATTAGGAACACTATTACCCTGGACGTCCGAGCTGGTGCCGTTGGAAAATCTATGTGTCGACTGCAGTTGATTTTAACTTTATGCTTAGGGTATTTTTTATATGTTCTAAATCGAAAATAATAAAGAGAAGTAATAATACAAAAAAAAAGGAAAATATCTTTATAAAGAATACTGTAGTAGAAGACTTAACTGGTTGTATTGTCATGTTTGCTGGAGCAAAGCAACGATACTATTGTCAAACTGGAATTTTGAAATATTACTTGGGGCTTCGATAAAATTGATTTCATTATACAAATTGTAATTGCACTTTGCTTTAACATAATACCACACACTTACCCCCATATTCATACACTCTAAAAAATGATGGTAAATTTACCTCGCTGGTATGTGAAAAAACATATGAAATATAAGGTAAAATTACACCAAAAAGAGGGTAAACATCAGATTACCACAAATTAGGTGTAATTTTGCCTGGTAAACCGACTTTGATGGAAAAATACTTCAATAAATGAAGTAATTTTCCCCCACTTGGGGAAATTTGCTTAGGAACAAGGAAAAATAACATATTTCGTAAAATATTACCCCCAAATGTTGGTAAAAATACAATATAAACAATACAAGGGACATGAAATTATGATTATATATATTATATATATGCATCTGTTATTTGATTGGAACACAAAATGTTTTTTTTTAACATTGCATTACATTGTGTCGCTTGATCAAAAATTAAACCCGTTACGAGAATACATTACATAGCCGTCGACTATACAACGCGCAAGCGTTTGAGGTACGCAGTTTGAATACAAGTGCGGCATCTACACTGATTGCTTCAACGCATAAATGTAAATGGTGTGTTTTTCATTTTGTCTTGCAAATAAAGATTGCGGTAAGTTCATTTTTCATTAATTATGTATTGAGATGATTACCATGTACTTAGCTATGACAGCACACATTAATAATAGACATACACCTGCGTATGGATATCTAATATGATATACTGGGAACTTAACCTCAATAGCATTTGCAGTACTGTTGCTACAAGATATGATACATTTATTTAAAGTTTTCAACGTGCAAGTGACACGCAGGAAACTACCGTATCAAACTTTTCAATTTAAAACAACAGAAAGTCTTCGTTTTGAAGGAGTCAATTCTTTTTTTTTCTCCTCCATTAAACATTTGGAAATATAAAACGACTAGTGTCTTGCCGTTATTGGAGGCTGTGTTTTCGTTGTTAACTGATGATACAAGTAAAGTAAGGAAGAGACTATTTTGGTTTTACTCTAGGATTTAATGACAAAAGTAAAGTAGGTATTAAGCACTTATACATGCAAATGTGCAAGACCGCAGGACGGTAAATTTGAGTTCAATAGTTAATAACGACATATTTTAATTAATTAATATTTTAATTTTAACACATTAGAAGTTCTGCAGAGGTATTTTTTTAAAAATATACCCTGAACAGGGCAACAAAAATAAAAAAGCTCCAAATCCAAACTCAAATTGATAAGATTTTTTGATGTATTTTGTTAGTAAAAATTTATTTTATGGTTACATTCAACTAGATCTTTGTATTATGAATACAACCAATTCTTAGTAACTATTGACTTTTCTTATCGGCCTTTCTCCCAAAATGTTTACTCTTTAAAACATTGCTTATTGAATTTAAAAATTTATTTATAATTATTATTGTAAATTCTCTGTAATCCAATTAATTAATATATCTTTCAGAAATTATTAAAATTAAAACTAATATTAATTAATTAATAATTTCTTTGTTGTTACTCTAATCTATACATTAAAAAAAATGTGGTAAAATTACCCCGAACATAGATGGCAACTGGGCTACCGCCTATTTTTGGGGTAAATTTACACCTACAGGGGATTTTTCACATACTGGTGGAATATTCCTTGAAGGTGCGGTAAATCTACCTGAAATTATTCCATTTCATTAGGGAATATTACTTTAGAGGTGTAAATTTACCAGGGAAAATTACCACACTTTCAAGGAATATTCCACGAGCATGTGAAAAATCCCCTATAGGTGTAAATTTACTCCAAAAATAGGCAGTAGCCCAGTTGCCATCTATTTTTGGAGTAATTTTACCACATTTTTTTTTTAGGGTGTAGTGCTTCCTTAAGGTTCTCCTTGACATAAAAATTTTTGTTTCACAGACCACATTTTTTCCTTAAGGTTACCTCACATAAGGAAAATCTTAAGGTAGCTCCGTAGGTTCCTTAAGGATACCTTAGGAAAAAATACTTGAAATAAATTTGACACATGTTGTCATTTTGGATGTCATTTAATCGTTTATTAATTAATTAATGGGATGCAATGGCAGATGCAGAGGATTTTTTGGATTATATACATATAAAATATGAACCGAAACGGTATATCAGGAATGCACAAAAATCCCTTGAAATACTTTAGTAATGGAGAATTTAGAAAGAGAGGTATTGTTTTTCTAAACAAAATATTCCATACATTTTATTGCGGCTTGTTAACGGACAATTACCGAGCACAGAAAATCCTGATGGTTTACCCATATCACTACTTTTTTGCACTATTAACTTCTTGTGCTTTTTTTGTCACTGATATACAGTTTCAAGGAAGGTAAGTAAATTTTTGTGAAAGTCCTACAACATGGTATTACCAAATATACGTATTTATATTGTATTTGCCCAACATACAATAGTTGATACAGCAGATTCGAGGTTTATCCGCATCATTCAAAAATTTTTAACTGCGCTTGCTAAAAAAAAAACAGACAAGACAATTTGTATGAAGAACGACAAAATATTTACATTAGCAAATCTTGGTGATCAAACTGGAAAAATGTTTTGAAATAGAAAAAAATTGCAAAACATTTTTCAGTTTGTTTCAAATTCTTCTCAAATAAAATCGAATCAAACCACTATCTAATCATAAACGTCACAAACCAGTCGTAAACTGTCAACAACAAATTTAAAATAAGTACTATAAATATGGAAGATTATAAGTACAAAAGTAACATGTGCAGCTAGTCAATGTGGTACGCAGCTAATTTTATAGCAATGTCATTTAATAGATTCTATTCATCAATTCTAGAGGAAGCATCCTTGTCCGAGAATAGCCGAAGTGAGTCGATATTGTGACTATGAAATAAAAAATTGTTTAAGGTGTAAGGTCTCCTTACGTAAGTCTTTTCCTTAAGATTTTGCCTGGACTATGAATGTGGGAGTTAGTGTTTATACTTTTCATAGGATTTCAGGATCGTTTTTCTGTTAATGTTTGGGCGAGCATAATTTGTGGACATTTATTGTGTCCTATATTTTATTATACGAATTGTAAAATCTGCTAGATAATCTGCCACTAGCACTATTACTACATTTATGGCTGTAGTTAGATGGAACGCCTGTTCATTATGCTATGACAAGTGAGAACGTGGTTGAATAACAATTTGCCCCAAAGATGGATTGGTCGTGGTGGTCTTATTAATTGGTCTCCACGATCGCCAGATTTTACTCTTTTAGATTTATTTTTATGGGGCCACTTAAAAACATCGTCTACCGTACTACCTCCGAGAATGTGGGAGAAGACAGCGAATTATTGTTGCCGCTGAAACAGTAACTCCCGAAATGTTACAAAACGTTCATTTAAGTGCTCGTAGAAGATTAGAAAACTGCTTAAGAATAGGGGTCTAGTCCGTTTCAGCGCCAGGACATTTCAGCGTCGGGACATTTCAGCCCTGCGGTATTGAATGGTTAAACTATGGATAGCTTGATGATTCATTTTTATGGAGAATTTTTATACCTTGTGTATTGGTTGTAAATTGCATATGTAACATTTTTCGAATGGGGAGAATGAATCAGCAATGTTTCAAATCATACGTTTTTTTTTTTTTAAATTGGAAGAAGGAGGGAGGTGGAAGGGCAATTTTTTTATATATTATATTATTTGCTTTTTTTTAAACATTCGGAGAGGATGCGTTAAAAATGTTTCAAATCATATTTTTTTTTAATATTGGACGGGGTGAGAGGGGGAAGAAATTAGTTTTTTAAATGATATTTTTCTTTCTTTTGTTCGAGAGAAAGAATATATTAATTATAAATGTTTCAAATCATTTTTTTTTTATATTGGAAGGGGTGAGAAGGGGACGGAATTGTTTTTAAATGCAAATTGTTTTCTTTTTTTTTTAGAAACATAGGGAGAGAGGGTGCATTTAGAAATGTTTCAAATATTTTTCTTTTTAATATTGAAAGAGGTCGAGGGGAAGGGGTATTAGGTTTCTTTAATGACCTCTCTCTTCCGATGTTTCGAAAAAAAATATATTTAAAAAACTAATACCCTTCCCCCTCTACCTTTGTAATATTAAAAAAATATGATTTGAAACATTTGTAGTGCGTTCTCACCCGTTGTTAAAAAGAGAAAAAAAATATCATTAAAAAAATCATTCCACCCCTTCCCTTTTCCACTTCCAATGTTAAAAAATATATGATTTGAAACATTTCCGATCCGTCTTCTCTTTAGATGTTTGGAAAAAAAGAAAAAATATCATTTAAAAAAAACATTCCCTTCCCCTCCCGCCCCATCCAACGTTAAAAAAAAATGTTTTGAAACATATATAATAATAATAATAATAATTTATTGTCTATTAGACCGAAAGGCATAAGACAAGTCACAAAAGAAAGAAGACAAACTTAAATTAAGATTAGATATTAAGTGCACTATGCATGCCTCACAAACTAATTAAGTAATTAATAATACATACTTAATCCAACAGCAAGACAACTTACAGTCAATGACCACTATGGTTTAAATATTCTTCACATGAGTAAAATACATTTTCTATCAAGAACCTTTTTAATTTGTTTTTAAAAACGGCCAAGTTCATTGTACATTTAATTTCACTAGGAAGCGCATTATATAATTTTATACCCATATAGTTTGGAGATCGTTCATACCTAGATAATGGAGAGGAACGCAAAGCATTTCTCCATGTCTAGTATAGTAACTGTGATATGAACTATTTGTTATGAAAGTGTTTTTATTATATTTAACATAAACTAAAACTTCAAAGATATAATAGAGATGGAAGCGTTAAAATATCTAAAGATCTAAATATAGGCCTACAAGAAATTCGCCTATTCGCACCAACTATATTCCTTACAGCCATTTTGTGTAAGACAAAAATTATATGAATAAATGACGATGCCCCCCAAAACAATGCATCTTCTCTCCCTATGATTCGAAAAAAAGAAAAAAAAATCATTAAAAAAAACGAATATGCTCTCCCTCTCCCTCCCCTCCTTCCAATGTTAGATAAAATATGATTTGAAACACTTCTAATGCATCCTCTCTCCCGATATTTCTAAAAAAATGAGAAATTATCACTTAAAAAATCATCCCCTTCTCGTCCCTTCCAAAACAAAATGATTTGAAACATTTTTAATGTCTTCTTTCCCGATGTTTAAAAAAAAAAGAAAAAAATACCATTAAAAGGAATATCCTCTGTTCCCCCTATTCTCCTTTCAATGTTAAAAGAAGAATATCATTTGGAACATTTCCAACCCATTCTCTGTTTCATAGTGTCGAGAAAAAGAAACAAAATTATCATTTAAAAATCATCCCCTCCCCTGTCACCCCATCCAATATTAAAAAAAATGATTTGAAACATTTCTAAGGCATCATCTCTCTCGATATTACGAAAAAAAGAAAAAAAAAATCATTAAAAAAATCATTCCCTCTCCCCTTTTGCCTCTTCCAATATTAAAAAAAATTCAAACATTTTAAAAGTCTGTGTATCATATATTCAAATCAAATTTAACTGGTATTGCATGTGGCCGCATCGAAACGTCCTATTTCGGCTTTTCCTTTAGATGTAATTTGAAAAGGTTTCTTTATTCTTAAAACAACATTCTATTCATCGAAGTTCATGAGGGTACCTGCATAAGATCTCGCTATTCTACTTAAATTTTCTGTAAGAATAGATGGTTAGAATTTCGAACATTTATTATGAATTGATAACGTCAGTAACAGTTTTATGATTTGAAATTTCATTAATTTTTTGGGTTTCTAATGGCTACTGTTTTATTGTTCATTAGCGTGAATTGTTTTGATTTTAAATACAATTTTTTAAAAAAAATTAAGTCCTAAACAAATTCTAATTTGCATTTTTGTCGTCAAATAATGATTCTTTAGTGCCGTCTGGAAGGTGGCCCGGTGCTTTTGAATCACCCTGTATTACTTGGGGGTTTCAAAAAAATTGATTTCATTATACAAATTGTAACACATCTGATCTATGATGTTGGATCAGGTATTTTTAGGAAACTACTTACTACTACTACTACTACTACTACTACTTATTATTTTTAGGAAACTACTTACTACTACTAAATTTAAACTAACGTTAAATTATAATAACCGTTGAATAATGAAACATTTTAGCAGATTTTTTTTTTTGATAAAATTGACTGTGTTTTATGGACAACCCTACACACTTTGACCTTTCCTTGAAAAAAAATGATCCAGAAGCAAGAACAGGCATAGAAAATTTTTACTTCCCAAAATCGCCACCTTTTCTGAATTCGTTCTAGCAGATATGAAGCTAACAATAAGCGCAGCTCTTGTCAAAATAGTTCTTGATAATCACTCGACAGTTCTAGTGGTTTTTCTAACCTATGCATCCATAGTTTTAGTATGTTGATCCTAAACTTCTATCTTCTATTCTATTTAGTGTAGTTAATTTTTGAGGTAATATTTTTACATCGCAACTTTGGTATTTTCTATTCCAATTAATGTTAAATTATCTATTTCCACCACATCTCCTAATGCATGTCGTATGTATGCATGTACAAGACATACAAGCATATATGCTTTAAACACGCAGTATTGGTCGGTAAATGATCTCAAAAGCTACGCTTGCTCGTTCACATCGTCTCTCAGCCTATTAATGGCATGCACTAGACCGCACGACGCTATTTTATGTTGAATTGATGCAACCGCTAACCAGTTTTCGATAATATATTCAATTCTATGTAGCAGTTCTCATTTATCGCGTAATCGAATGTAAAATAAACTATAAAACGACGGACGATTATACTACACACTACAAAATGTTTGGTAAAATTCCTATACGATTTCGGGGCAATTTTGTTCTCCTAAAACCGTGCAGGTATTTTACTTTTAGAAGTAATATTTCTAACTATAAGCAAATATTATTCCAGTATATATATGGTCAAAGAAATGTTCCACTGGCGCACTATAGATGACACCACTGACACCACCAGCATTGTTGTGCATTTGTAGTGGTAATAATAATAATACGTTTATTATCTCAAAAGACCTGTACAATAGGCATAAGACAAGTCAAGTATACTAACGAATAAACTTAAAACTAATATATTTAATGCAAGATCGCAAGCAATATATGATATAAGAGAATACTTGTGGTGCCATCTATAGTACGCCAGTGGAACATTTCTTTGACCATATGTATACTGGTATAATATTTGCTGTAAGTAATTTTTCGAATGTTTTTTTCATGTAACCTGGAATATTCATAGTAAACTTTCCAAATGTGGATAATGTTTACAAGCTTTCTTCGTTTAAGATATCTAAAGAGGACAGTATAGGAAACCATGGCATTTGGAGGTTGAAAATTGTTTTGGATGATGACCTTTGGGTGATGTTCTGAGTCCCAGAAATTAAATCCTCCATTAGTTGATAAAGGAAATAATGAGAAAATAGTTTATGAATTTTCAACAATTTTGATTACATAAATTTATGCATCCAATAATGCTTTTAAATACTTGAAGATGCTTCCTGTATTACCAATAATCCTTTGTCTTTGATATACTATTTTATTTTAATTCCATAACATCTTACACTACATACATATAATTTAAACTCTATTCTCAACAACACTAGTAATCACTCCTTTTCTATCTGCAGCTACAACAGTCTTACATTGCTCTGGTATAGGAAATTCAGCGTAATCTCCATCACCTTTAGGCACCATAATATTAATTTCAGTCGACTTACAGCTCACAATCTCTGCTCCCAACGACTGGTCACTCAAATATATTTTGCACCCATCCGTTTTATCAACGTTCACGCAACCAACGGTGCCCAACACTTGCATCTCCACACCTTGGCAATTGATGAATTCCACGGCTGACACTACAGAGTCGAAGACCAAGGAAGTCCTTCTGCAAGAGTCCACGGTGATTGTGTTCACTTTCCCCTTGATCTTCAGGAAGCTTTCGTAGCACTTGTATACGTAGACCACTTCATTCATGTTCGTCTCGTCGATGATCAGGTCCTTGACCTCGTTCTGGTATTCGACAAGCCATTTTCGCCCTAATTTATAGCAACGGGGTTTCTCTGATAGGCTACCTTCGTAGGGGACGTCTTGGCGTTTCCTTAAGGGATTTGGGGAGCGTGCATATGCCATTGGTGTCAAGTTATTCTGACAGGATTGTTTTGACGTTTGCATTAATTGATCGACAAATTATCCATATACAGACTGTCCAAGCTAAGGACCCCATGGTGATGAAAGGCGGTTGAATTGGAGAAAAGTTGCACAATTAGGTCAGCAAGAAATTACCGTGAATAGTTTTAGAAATATTAAGAAAAAAATGAAAATCGTAAAATTCAAATTTCTTGTCTAGTGCGGTTATTTGGAAAACGAAAAACGGAAAAGATCTTTTTAAGGCAACTTTTTATTCTTTATCACATGGTGTTATAAAAAATATAATACGACGTTTCGTACATTTGGGACCATCTTAAACTTCATTTTTTTAAATACACATCAAAGGCCAAAAGGGCATCCTTAGGTAGAGATAATGTTTCTCTTTTCTGTGATATAAGGCATATAATTTTATTTTTATCACTACCACAAGCTTAATATATTCCAATGTTTTTACATGGGCATTGGTGTATATTCTTCTACTACCATTTCTTTTAATAAATTGGTTTGTGTTGAGTTAGAATGAAGTATTACTTTATAAATAATAGCCATTCCTTATGTAGTACCTTAGATCTATAACCTTGCCTCACTGAATTTATCAAGTCATCCTCAACCACTGAAGGCTATTATTGCTTTGTCCTTTTCTTTATTACAGGCACTTGTGACGATACCAAGATCCTTCCATGAAGAATCCTTTGTGTTGTGTTAGATTTATAGGTAAGCCTTTATTATGTGAAAGTCATTAAAGACATAAGAACATCCATTATGATGATTGGTTGAAAACTAATGTTGAAGGTGAATAGGTTCTGACAATATCGCAATGGCTTTTTTTATGGACGAAATAACATTAAAATAATAAAAGTAATTAGGTAAGTTTTATTATGAGATTGATTGCCAAACGGATCAAAATCAAATGACTGTTAAACTGCAGTTGTTGTCAAATAGGAAGCAGGACTTTTTCAATAAACTTTGAGAGAATTTTTAATTTTAAACAAAGTACGTAGTATTGACATTTATCTCATATTTATTATGATTTTCAAAAAGCAAATAGATAAAAAATATTCCACATTATATAAGTGCCGTAATAGAATAAAAAAAAAAAACAATTGGGCTTTTTCTCTGGCTTAGGTTAAAGTTTTTTTTTGATAAAATTAGCATATTTTGGCGTTTTTTTTTGTCGTAGGCAATTAACCCAGGTTAAGGTTTGTTTGGACAAAACTGATGTAGGTAGGATTTTTTTTTAGCAAAAGTGGGGTAGGCCGGCGCGTTTTTGGAAAAAAAAAAACAGAGTACTGTTCTGTAAATAAATTATCGCAAATTTATTGCAAAAAATCTTTGCTGCAATTTGTTTGCTGGTCAAAATAAGGCTTTATACCATCAGTGTTTGGTATTATACATATATGCTAAACAACGATTCAAACAACAGTGTGGTTTGACGTTTTTTGAGCAAAATTGACATAGATTGGCTTTTTTGAATTTTGGCAAAACTATCTTAGGTCGAGTTTTTTTGGGAAAAATTGATCCAAGGTGAAGTTTTTTTTTCTAGAAAAAGGCAGTATTTAGGTATAAAACTAGACTAAATTTAGGTCCCAACTTTTTACGCAGAACTGATCTAGGTTGGTATTTTTTGGAGTTTAATCTTGATTGGTGTTTCGTTCGACAAAAGGGACCGAGCATCTTGTGAGCAAAATTGACTTGGGTTGACGTTTCTTGAGCAAAATGAATCTACGTTGGTCGTACTTAAACGTAACTTAATTAAATACTGATTCAAACAATACACCTTAAAATAGGTTCACGTTTTTGGACATAACTAATCTAGGATGGCGTTTGTTTTTTTTCTTTTTTTGACAAAACTGACCAAGAATAATTTTTGTTTTTTTTTTTTGAGCAAAACTGGTTTAGGTTGGTATATTATTGGACCAAATTGGCTTAGATTGGCAATGAATAATGAGATTTCTTCGTGGGCGAAATTTTATCCAGATTTAGACCTAGGTTCTATTTTCGGGAAAACTAACGAAAGATAGCTTTTCCGTGTGGTCAAAATCATCCTGGGTTGGGGCTTCTTGGATAAAACTAATGTAATTTGGAGTTTTTTTTTTGGCAAAACTGGCCGGGAATTGCTTAATTATGAGCAAAATTGAGGGATGTTAATGTTTTTTTTTTTGTTTGTGAAAATCTAACCCAAAATTGCATTTGTTGTAAGCAAAACTAGCATAGATCTTATCCGACGGAATTTATCAAAAATAACTTCGTTTTACGAGCAAAATTGCTCTTGGTGCCGCATTTTTTCTTGGGAAACTGATCTAGGTTGGTACCTATTCTTTTGAACAAAACTGATCTGCGTCATCTTCTCTTTTTTCTAGAAAACTGATATAGATTATTTTTTTGAACAAAAGCACTCTAGGTTGCGGTTTTTTGGGCAAAACCTGATTTGGGTTGTCATGTTTTCTACAGACAAAATTTTAAAACAGCACTTTGGAAGTTATTCAGCAGGAAGGCTAGGGCGATCAAAGTGCTTCGATTCAAACAGCACCTCTCAATTGCGTAGGGATTTTACCTTATAAGCAGAAGGTGAAACATCTCTCATTTTTGTTTTCTAAAGTATCTCATTCGTTATCTCATTTTATATGTTATATAGTTTAACAAACCAAGCTTAGACTGTCGTGACAATAAAGTATGTACAACCTCATCACATATGAAAACATCAACTTAAAATATTTTTTATAAAACTATTTGTTTTTGGTATACGTATAATAATAAAACATTTCGATATAAGTAGATCACAAGATCACAAACCTCTTTTAATGCCGACAAAGATTCACCTTATTTTATCGTTGAAAGAGAGCAGGATTAGGTGTATTATACAACTTGTTTTTTGAGGCGAGTTGTTTTTTTATTGACCGTAGAATTTGATTAAGGTTAACATGCATACTTCCTAACTGGAGTTTGTGTGTTTCCTAGCCCATGTGCTTTATTTATTATAAGAAATGAGGTCGACTTCACATGTTAGAAATTATGTTTTGTTATCTCTGCTTATTTTTTTATTTTTTTTTACAGCAGATTAGTTGGTTTTATTTGGACAAGTCTGGTTACTACTTATATTCTTATTTATATTACAGAAGGAAGAGATATATTTTTGGTAAAATTGTGATTATATATGCAAGTATCACTTGCGCTATTTTTATACAGGGTATTCCACGTAAGTGGTTCATTAAAAGTTTATGATGTTCTATTATTTACTTATATTTGAGATTTTGGTACCACTATCTGTTCGATTGGAACTATAAATGCAAAATATCTTAACCAAAATATCACTTCCGGTTGACCGGAAATGGATGTCAACTTTCTTATTTTAAATAGAATGATATAATTTTTTATTCATTTTTGGATTCTACAACTGTAAATACGTCAGTTTTCATTAGCTATTCCTATAGCTACATGTTGCCGCTTTTGAGTTATTTAAGTTTTTCTTTTTTTTTTAGTCATAATCATTGCATCATTGAGAAATTAATATCTCGGTTAATACTTCAAGTAGAGACTCCAAATTTGCTATGTTATGAATGTAGATATTACTCTAAGAAACGGTAAGCACACTTTACATTCTAACATACAGGGTGTTTAAAACTGAAGAACAAAGTGACATATTTTCAAATGCAGAAAACTCAATTTTTTTAAATAGAACATCGCTTTATATGAGCATTCCCTATACCTATCTTTAATAGATTTTGAGATATGAGCGACTTTTTGTTAAACAGACTAAGTATTCTTTTTTTTTAAATAGAATACCCTGTATTTTAATTCGGAATTAAGAAGTAAATATCATCCCCTATCACTTTATATCAGCATTCCCTACACCTATCTTTAATAGATTTTGAGATATGAACGACTTATTAAACGACTTATTAAACAGACCAAGTAGCCCTATCTTTGCATGTTTGTAGCTGGCTCTGAATGGGATTAATGTCAAATTCATTGACTAACCAAAAGTGTTTATGTATATCATTGTAATTACACTTTCGTAGAACGCAATATTAATAGAAATGACTATTCGAACAGACATTCTTGTATAGTTATTCAAAAATAATACATGGATTTGACGTGAATCCATTTCAGAGCCAGCTACAGACATTTAAAGATAGGGCTACTTAGTCTGTTTAACAAAAAGTCGCTCATATCTCAAAATTTATTAAAGA
Source organism: Protaetia brevitarsis (assembly GCA_004143645.1). NCBI lineage: Eukaryota > Metazoa > Arthropoda > Insecta > Coleoptera > Scarabaeidae > Protaetia > Protaetia brevitarsis. Next base: position 3,429,979 of record RXPK01000011.1, read on the forward strand.
TAGGTATAGGGAATGCTCATATAAAGCGATAGGGGATGATATTTACTTCCTAATTCCGAATTAAAATACAGGGTGTTCTATTTAAAAAAATTGAGTTTTCTGCATTTGAAAATATCTCACTTTGTTCCTCAGTTTTGAACACCCTGTATGTTAGAACGTAAAGTGTGCTTACCGTTTGTTAGAGTAATATCTACATTCATAACATAGCAAATTTGGAGTCTCTACTTGAAGTATTAACCGAGATATTAATTTCTCAATGATGCAATGATTATGACTAAAAAAAAAGGAAAACTTAAATAACTCAAAGACGGCAACATAGGAATAGCTAATGAAAACTGACGTACTTACAGTTGTAGAATTCAAAAATGAATAAAAAATTATATCATTCTATTAAAAATAAGAAAGTTGACATCCATTTCCGGTCAACCGGAAGTGATATTTCGGTTAAGGTATTTCACATTTATAGTTCCAATCGAACAGATACTGGTGCCAAAATCTTAAATATAAGTAAATAATAGAACATCATAAACTTTTAATGAACCAGTTACGTGGAATACCCTGTATATTTTTTATATATAATCTCAAAAATAGTATTTCATTTATTTAGGGCCGGTTTTACAAATATAGTATAAACGCTGGGATAAGTATTCTATGGTATAATATACAGAGTGACATAGAAAAAACTACAATGCATAGCACCATGAGATAGAGGAACGAAAAATAACAAAAAAGTTCCTATACACTAATGTCTGATTGGTTTTTCAATGTTTTTTCATGTTACAAAGTGTTTTTTATTTTATTGTTCTTGTATTTTAGTATTACCTAGGTAATAAAAAATATTATAAGGTAGGCTGTGATTTCATGAAACAAAACATTTGGTAAATGTCAAAGCAATATTAGCATAGTGTCTTGAAAGTTTTATTTCAAAATGGTGCGCTATACTTTCGTAGAATACAGGGACATGATCATGTGTTACGGCGAAGCTCGTTCAAATTCTTCCGAAGCTCAGCGGATCTATCGAAAGAGATACCCATTAAGGCAAGTTCCTAATGTTAGAACATTTATTTAAGTACATAGGCGTTTGGGAGAAGATGGTTGCTTTAAAAAACCAAAATTTGATTCTGGGGTTAACAGAACTCGTCGTACTGTTGGAAATGAATAAGCTGTTTTGCAAATAGTAGAAGATAATCCTAGAATAAGCACCAGCAGAATAAGTGCAGCTGTACCGAATGTCAATCGTGAATCTGTTATGGAAGTCCTCAAAGAACAACTTCTTCGTCCATTTCATTTCAAAAAAATCCATCACCTATTGGAACAGGATTTCCTACCGCGTTTACAATATTGCGAGTGGTTGCAAAATAAAGGGCAAAACTTTCTGTCATTAATTTTGTTTACCGATGAAGCAGGTTTTAGTCGCGATGACATTTTGAATATTCACGATATGCATTATTGGAGCGATGAAAACCCTTATCAGAACGTAATACGGAATCACCAGTATGGGTTTTCCATTAATGTGTAGGCAAGTATAATCGACAATTATCTAATTGGTGCATTTCGAATGCCCAGACAATTGACAGGCGAACTCTATGGATTTTTTTTTGTAAAATGAACTGGATACTTTAATAGAAGATGGTCCATTGAATATTATAAGAAGAATGTACTTCATGCATGACGGCGCGCCAGCTCAATATTCTAGGAGAGTAAGGGAATTTCTGCAAAGAAAATTTGAAAATAGGTGGACCCATACCATGGCCAGTTCGTAGCCCCAACCTTAATCATCTCGATTTTTCATTTTGGGGATTTATGAAAAGTGAAGTGTAACTTTCACGCAGAACTAAATAGTGAAAAACAATTATGGAACAGAATTGTGGAGTCTGCTGACAGATTTCGTAATAATGCTAACGTATTTCAAAGATGCCGTCAGTTATTAACACGAATATTGGAAATGTGTATTCAGGAACAAGGTCACCGATTTGAACATCTTGTGCAGAACTAGTATGTATTTTATATTTTCGAATGTTGTTTTGTTTAATAAAAGCCGTTTAACGTCAACAGCTTGTAACTTAAAAACAAAAAGCAATCGGACATTAGTGTAGAGGAACTTTTTTTGTTATTTCTTGGTCCTCTATCACATGTTGCTATGCATTGTAGTTTTTTCTATGTCACCCTGTATACTAACTTTATTAAATTAAAAAAAAAAAACGGTATTCCGAGTTTAATCTTCGTCTAATGTTATCCTGTATTTATAAAAGCGTTTAGTTAGAACATATGTATGAATAGCAGAAATCATGTTATGCATTTGGTGTAAAATATCCACACTCGTGTTGCACACGTAAAACATACAATATGAGCATCGCTTTACAGTGTGCCGTCCTTTCATTTGCAGATCCAAGAGTGTATGTACATATAGCTGGCGCCGTTGTGGTATCGCTTTCTAGTGTTGGTCTACGGTCTAAAAATAACGTGAGGTTTTTATCCGTAGCGTAAAGGAGAATTTGCTTTTCGTGCTACTCGGAGAAATGCATTGAAATGTCTGGACACATACATACAACATACTGGAGTTAAACCAGACGCTACTTACAAAAACAAATAGGTAGCCTGACTCTAATCGGAAATGATTAATAATTTTGGTATTCTTACTGATTCATGGAAATTAAAATTAAAAAGAAGTGCATGGAGATGTAACCAGGGACATATACGGGTGTTGATTTCGGTGTTTAACAGTAATTTGTATTAATATAGTGTAAATCTATCAATGCCGGTATAAATCTTTACCTAGATATATTGCTTCCTAAGTGCACACTGGTCCAGAAACCTACAGTTCTGATTAGACGTTGAGCTTTTTTTTTTAAATGTGTAGTTCATTTTACTTTTTTTTTGTTTTGAAAGAAAGTTAGTGGAATTTTGGTGAATTTTGCTCTCCAATTTAGTGGAGCGGAATTTCTCAATTTTGGCAACACTGAAGGAGGGAAGTGCAAACTGAACTGATAATGGCAATTTGCGTGCTACTTTCATTATTCATTTCGGGTCATTGCCACGGGTTGCTTAGTATTTGAATAACGTGCTGCTTTAGTGTTTCAGAGATTGGTTTAAGGATATTTACATTCCGTTGATGGTTGCAGAAAAGTTCCTCAGCTTCTGAGTATGGAAGAAAAATCAAAATCCACTTTTGCAAGCAATGTCACCCAACCGGTCACCTCTGATTGCGATAAAATTTTGCAGGCATGTAGAGCAGGGAAAAATACGACCCGTATTTTTCTTTTAGCTGCTAATATTCATTTGTAGGGAAGATACAAACCCCTAATGTTACGTCCCTAAAACACATTTGCAACTATATCTATATTTCTACGATAAATTAGAAGAGATATCGATCTGAACTAAAAAGAAAAATGTTCTTCTGGTCCCCTCTTTTTATCCCTAAAATCGCGTATTAGTTGAAACCGCCAAGCGTTACAGTTCCTCTTCTGTCTTCGCTAAACCAATCTTGGTAAGTATTAACAGTTCAAATTGTAATGAGACACCTAGAATGCATTTTATTTTTAATTTGATTTCCCATTTACTTCCTGTAGTGTATATTGTCATATTTATTTTAAGTGTTACTGTATATTGCGAATATATGTATTTATACATGTGGATAGGTATTTGTCAGCATGCATTCTTGTATTTCTTGTAGCCACCTAGTATGTATATAGACCTAGCGCACGGTGACACACTCTCTCTTACACGCATATTGTACATACGTTAACTTAAAGAAGTAAATTGTATTTCAAAGTGCATACCAGACTTTCTTTAAATTGATCCACCTCCTTAATAAAAGATATTTGATTTCATCCTATTTATGTAAATATATAAAACATGTAGAATTTGTAACATATTTTTAGTTCTATTTAATCGATGTGTGCGTGCGTGCGGTGACGTAAGCGGCGTCAAGAAAGGAAGCGACAAATAAAGAAGTTTGCCGCGATCACGAGGACAGCACAACGTCCTTGATTAGCGGACAGTCTAGGGAAGCACCTGAGAGAGCGTAGGTACGCAAGCGAACAAAGCGAGTGGACGTGCCGTTAGGCTAGAGAGCGGTGGTAGTAGGACCCGCCATTAGGTGCTGGCCACAACACAGTTATATATATATCATTAAAAGTGCATTGCGTAGCGAGCTAATAGTAGCCCCGTGATTGCTGAGTGTCTATTGTGCCAGGGAATAAACCTCCTGAGGGAATAGTCTTGCAATTGTATTAGACTGTGTATTATCAGCCGTGCTGCAGGGAATTTACCGATCTAGAGGGACGAATACGGCCTGCAGAGGGTACGACAACTTTGTTATTTCTAGTTAATTTCCAGACGAAATCGCTGTGTGTGCCGAAAATCATAGCGACCACGCCAAGACCACACTCAGAGCCAAAAAACTGCCAAAATCGCAATTACTACTGCCTGTTTTATTTGTTCATTAGTTTATAAATTCTAAATCATAATTTTATTTGCATTTTATTTAAATTTAATAATTTCAATTCAGTCAGTAATATACTAAGGGGGCCCCATTCAATAGTTCTTTACCACCAAATAATCGTTATTTATGTGTGATGTTTTCAAATAAAATATTATAAAGGTGAAATCAATTTCTTTCAAGGGAGAGCAAGAAAACAAGGTCTTGATCCTCACAGAATTCTTTAATATGACACGACCAGTTTCTCTCCAGCCAAGCATCCTCAGGCCAGCTACAGAAGTATCTTTTAATAAGTGTAAATTAGTAACAATTTGCCCTAATGGCCAAATTTAAATTTCCCGTCACTATTTTTAGTAACTTCAATGTAAGGCATTAACACAACTATCAATGTACTTAATACAAAATAGTAGGTAATTTTATGTTACAACTTTGAAGTTACTAAGAATAATTGCGGGCAATTTAAATTTGGCTATGGGGGGTGGAAGTCCTCGCCTCTTTTTGAAGTTCTACTCGAGAGATGACACCCGGATATATATGGTTTTCAATTATTTTACCATGTCTCCAGTAGTTTATTATTTTAAGTTCAGATTTTCAATAATAGATGGCACTATCGTATTGCAATTTCTAGAAAAAATTCTCTAACTAATTCAAGTTCATTCCAGAATCATTTGATAATAGGAGTGCGAAGTGTTAAAACCTCTTTTAAATTATTTTAAAATGTTATTTGTTTTAATTAGTGTTTTATTGTCCTTTTTATTGTCCGTTATTTACATATTTTACTCATTTCAACTTTTTACATTGCACTTTCCAATTTTAATTATATTTTTTAAATCTCGACTAATTTGAAACTGGTTTGGAATTGTAAGTATCTTTTTAAATAATTTTTAATTTTTAATCTTTTACTTTACTTATCTACCTTATTTATATACAAAAAAATGTAAACTCTATACAATACTAATTATTGTTATTAATTTACACTCATTAATTGATGCTTCTGTCTACTATGAGATTCAAAATGATTGTCGTAAGAAAAAAACTGTTTTCCGGAAAAATTTATCTATACTTATTACCAATGTAATGAGCGAAGTTAGCTACATACAAATTTCATACATTAAATGAATTTTCTTGACATTTAGCGACATTGGCGTGCGTGTTGTAGTATCTTTCGATTATTATCTTATATTTTTTTCAAATCGTTTATATTTACATCTAATATCACCAACAACAGTATTTCTGAATACTGTAGAAAATAAGGGAATTTATCTGTGGTAATAGCTCAACAAACAGGTAGAAAATCAATATTAACATTAAGTGAAATAGTTTATTACATTTTATAATAGGCTTATCATACACTTCAGCGCAATGAGCTGTCAAAAGAAAGTTACATTTTCATCCCTATAAAGCTTCTACGGTACAGGAATTATTACCATTAGGTCACGATAGGCGATTGGAATATTGTCATTGGTTCAATAACAATTTAAGGGACGATGACTTGCTAAACAAATCATTTTTCTCGGATGAAGCCTGGTTTTATCTAACAGACTATATCAATTTACAAAACTACTGCAGAAAATCCACACGAATTTCGAGAAACGCAACTGCATCCCGTAAAAGTTGGAGTTTGGTTAGCTATGTCCAGGCAATGAATAATAGGGCCAATTTTCTGCGAGGAAACTGTAACAGCCTAACGTTACCAACAGATGTTGGAATTGTTTATTGCAGAGTTACAAGAAAATGAGCTTGAAGCAGGTTATTTTCAGCACGATAATGCTCCAGCACATACTAGTCGACAAACCTGCTAATATCTTCAACAATTTTTTGTCGATAGGGTTGTTAGAGCACAAAGATGGCCACCAAGATCGCCTGATCTAACCCCATTAGATTACTTCATGTTCGGCTATCTAAAAAATAGGATCTATAGAAACCGCATGCATACCATAGAAGAACTGAGAGATGCAGTTTTGTCACTTAATAATTATACTAATTGTATGTTATAATTTAAAGTAATAAATAAATTTAGTTAAACACCAGTTAGTACTGAATTATAAAATCATAATTTAGTAAAGTTAAATTAATTTACATTTAATTTTTACAAGTAGAAACACCAATCCATAGTCGTTTATATAATGCGAGTTCAAATATAGGTTACGTTTTCCTTATTTATGACAGATCCGTTTACTTTCTTGTGTTCCAACACTGACTTAGTTCAAACCTTCATTACAAACACGCGGCATATACCTACACCCTGCTACTATCTATAGGAGCGGAATTGACAATCATTTTGAATTTCATAGTATATACTACTCACACGGAGTAAAATTATAGATGTTATCAATTTCTTTCATTATTTTATTTTGTTATTTAGTATACAGGGTCGCACTATATTTTAAATACTCATAGAATCACACGATCTGGCAGCGTTATTTTGATCGATAAAAGATTCTCATGCTAGTCTTTGTTTTTATTTCAATTAATTAATAGATTATTTATCAATCTTACGGCGCCCAAGAAAAGATATTATATTGATAGGTAAATTAACGACGCATTAAATATAACGCACGATAAAGTGTACCATTTCAAAATCGGATATCAAAAATTAACAATCTACGAAAGCGTCCTAGTTTTTGCCATTTCAAATTTTTAATTCGATATCCTGCATTTCCCCTATACCTTCATTTAAAACACAATTCTGTTCGAACACGTAAATACTTGCACCGCTTGCCGTAACACCATTCTCATCGGAGTTTAATTAACAGTCTCGCATTCCTTCCGACACGAGTACAGTATTAAAGCGAGTGAGACGCAATCTGGGAGTGAAACGGTCTGCTCTAGTCGGATCGCCGCTACGAAATGCGCCGGCCGGCGCACCGACTTGGCAGGTAAAATTGAGCAATAATTCAAGTGCTCGCTTGCACGTGCAGTCGGCGGTTCTTGACCTGTATACGGTTTGTTTAGCTTATATACACACACACTGCCATTTAGATGGCCATATTGAGGAGAAGTTTAGCATGATGGGATTAAGAGGTGTTGCAGGTATATGAGATTAAAAGATCTGAAGAAGGGGGTGCTGCATCCTTTGTAGATGCCTTTTCTTGCAGCAATAGTGGTTTTATTTTGTTTGTTGGTGATGCGAAGATGAATAAAAGGTTGTGATATGGCAAATTATAGTGTATACTATTACTGAACTGTTTGTTGGTTATGACTTCGTTTGCTCGATTTTTTTTTTAGTTTTGGGTTGTTACTGAAAAGCTTTATTTTTGCTAAAACTTTTAGAAATACAACGTAATAACAGCGTGTATATAAACTGGCGGAAGAAGTCAATCATTTTAGACTCTCACCATTGGGATCTTGCTTATTATTGAAGACGGTAGGTTTAAATTTGGCAAAGTCGCTAAATTTTGTGGTTATTATGTGAAATGGTACACTTTACCGCGACCTGCACTATACGCCAAAATCTAATGGGTCGTTAACTTGCTTTACTATTTACTATAATTGAAATAAATAAAAAAAAATAGCATGACAATCTTTTATCGATTAGAATAACCGTTCCCAGGTCGTGGCGGTTCTTTGAGTATTTAAAATATAGTACGACCCTGTATACCAAATAATAAAATAAAATAATAAAAGAAATTGATTTCACCTTTACAATATTTTATTTAAAAACAAAGAAGGCAGAAAAACATACAAATAACAATATTACAGATAAATAACGATTATTTAGTAGTAAAGAAGTAATGAATGGGGTCTCTTGGAGATGTTATTGACTGATTGAAAGTATTAAATTGAAATAAAATGCAAGTAAAATTATGATTTCGAATTTATAAACTAATAAACAAATAAATTAGGCAGCAACACTTGCGATTTTGGCGGTTCTTCGGCTCTGGGTGTGGTCTTAGTGTGGTCGATATGATTTTCGGCACACACACCGGTCTTTAAGGCCATTTTTAGGACGAAATTCGCGAACACTCCTTCACTTTTATGTTCCTGTAATGTTCCTTGCACACTTATTCTAATTTAGGCATTTGCCTTAAACAGATAATATGAAGTAGGCTGCTTTAAGCAATAAAGGTGCTCTTTGACCTCCCTTAAACAATTTACAAATACAAGGCAGATAAAAGTTAAGGTCTTAACTTTAAAATTATTAAGGTAGACATAGAGTAACCTTTCAGTCCTCTATGTCCTTCTTGAACAGATGCCCGGTGACTTTTAATAGAAATAACTTAAAATAAGTAAATATGGCGCAGATTATTGAACACGATTCTATTGAATTTACGGACCACGTTTAAAATGTCGATCAAATGTTTATTATCAATTCCAAAAACAGACAGAGTATAAAGAGTAAGGACAATGGATGAGTCATCGGGGTCTGAATTTCTAAGCCTAACTTCACTTCCCAATATGGCAGTTTGTTATTGTTTACATTGGTACCGTCATAAATTAGTTTACTCATCCGTTTAATGGACATGATTTACTTGTTTTATTTATTTTACATATTTTATTAGTTTTAAATTACCCCTGTAGTTTTGAAAATAATGAATAATCTTGATAAGGTGCATTGTGTAAAAGGTAAGGTTAGTGGCCATAACATTTACATACTTTCTTATATATTATATTGTTAGGTTTAAGTGAGACAACCCATTGTGCCATTCGCTCTTGCAAGATAAATTCTAATGTTAACGACGGTCGCAGTTTCTTTGGATCTCCGAATGAATCTATTATATACAACAGGATTAGAATTAAGAAAGTACATGGATAAGAAGAACTATTTTCGTTGTGCAGAGGTTCCTAGGTCACATTAAATCAATTTCTTTGTTAGATACTCATTTTAGACCGTATGGTTGTTTATCACAGTAACTAACTTAATGCATTTCATTTTGTATTCACTTTTTAGAATAATGTGATTTTGGTTTGATCTGCATTATACTAATATAAATTTTAATCCTCACATTTCACATTTATTCACATTATAGACAACTCGATGTTATTTAGTCTACGTCTGAAACTCTGTGCACTTGTGCACCCCCGGACATCATTGTTGACAAATAACTGCAGGGGCGGATGTTAGAAATGAATTAGTCGAATAAAAAGGAACAGTCTTTATATTACACATATATTTCCTTCTAAAAGGAAGACAAAAGGAATGTCTGTGAATTGGGTTTTATAAATACCTTCCCATTTTTAACTTAATCCTCCTTTTTGAAAGAAGGGTTAAAGGAGCACTGCAAGGAGTGTTCTTGAATTCCGCCCTTAATCTTCTATCTAATGGTATAAAATTGAAGTGAATATCGAGATTCTGAAAACTTCACTTTCAACATTTATTAGACACTTATTCCTAAATCTGCATGCATATGAAATAGCATTAGCATAGATCTCGAATGGATAGATGGAGCATCAGAAGTCTGGAAAGTATAAATATAATAAATTTTATTAGATGTCCCACAAGGTTTAATATTATGACCTCTGTTCTCTACATTATACGTCCCTAGTAACATTATTTTTGAAGATATTAAATATTTTTTGAGCACGCTTAAACTTAAGAGATTACAAACAAGTAAATAAAATAAATCCTTATTACACAGTAAATTGTATGGATATGCTTATTATAGTTGTATATTGCCATTACAACACCCATGATAACCACTTGTCGTATCGTAAAAACCCACGCAATTTTGCGTCTATATAGTTGGTGTGGAAGCAGCGAGTGCATTGATATTCTGAACCCAATTAGAACGACCTCCTGATGGGCCGTACGAGGACCTCATGTTGAGGAAGCAATAAAATCAAATCCTACTCGTTTTGCTATCATGTTTTGCGCGCGTTTGTTTTTAATACAGCGCGTTAGCAAAGTGATGCTATTAACAAGGATAAAAAGCAGTGGATATTGGGATCTGGTATGGGCATAATTTGATCATTTATTGGTTTTAGTGTAAATAAATCTTTTAGAAAATTTGTTTTATTAAGAGTGTTTCTCCTTTGACACATAGACCATGAAGATGACTTAAAAATCCGAAACATGTAGTCGTCTAGATATTTGTAATAAATGTAGTGAAGAAAGATATGCTTTTTTAATATTTTCAATTTGACACAGTAGGACAGCACGGAAATAATTTATGTGTTCTGGCAAGTCCATAAATTCTTGGTGCTAAGCTGTTGTTTATTTTCAAGTTATTTCTTATTTCATTCTTTGATTATTTTATCGTTTTGTTTTTGGATTTTTTTCTGTCGGATTGTTTTTTAGTTTAGTATACGTTAGTTCATCATTTACGTTAGTTAAACATTTTTCCCGATATTGTTTCTTCTACATAATTACTGTTTTTCTTGACTTATCCACATTTAAAATTAATAATTCTGAGTGATTTTTAACAGAGTACTTAGCTTCTAGAATCATTTTGTTAAGTGATATGTTTTTAGTTTAACTTTGTTTATCGCCGATTTGGATCGCTCTGTATATAAAAAGAAAATGAGAAACCATATGCATTTCTCCTGTTAAGCACTATATTTCCAAGTATGTAAATCGTCCCCACTTTCAATATATACCAACAATCGATAATTTTACTGTAAATATTTGAAGCACAAAGCGACAAATTAATGTATTTATAACTAAGTTAAAAGCAGAAATACATTAACTTGTCATTTTCTCCCTGTAAAAAAAACTTGCAATTTTTGTAACTCAGGTCTTGTTCTTTATTACTAACTTTTCTTTTTATGTTAGTTGTCTTAGAGTTCCAAATATATTAATGCAATTGCAACCAAATATAGATGTTTCTATTTTAAATGTCTAAACTTGCGCAGCCTTAGTTTGTCATTTCATCAAAGAGAAATGCTACAATAATAATGAAATGTAAAAATACAAAATTTAAAATTAAGGATAATCTGAAGATCATTACTTACATTTAGAAAAGAATTTTTGGGATTGTTTATGCAGAATGTAAATGGGATTTCTAATGCATGCACGCAATGTCAATGTTTCCGTGTTTGTGACGCAATTCTTGTGTCATGTGCAATTTCATGCAAAAGCATACATAAAAATGTCTAACGTGAAATGTCAAATCACGAGTTGCACTATTAACCTCACATAAAATATCACCATAAAGAGTGTTACAAAGTGGAACTTCGTTACACTGTAATTTGTCATTCGATTTTGGGATTATTTTAGACGATAAGTTAAATTTTAAAACGTATATTGAGTATGTTACCGCGAAAGGTAAGGGAATGAGTAATAAAATTAAACCCCACGTGACTCTACGTGGGGTTTAAATGGTAACACGGCGGATACTATTTATAGGGGCGCTATTGAACCGGCAATATTGTACGCATGGGCAATATGGGCGAACGGGTATAAAATTAAGAAACAAAAATAAATTAGTCTGGAACAAAGATTGTTAACGGTTAGGGCCACGAACAGGTATTCATCTATTTCGGCAGACGCGGCGTGCGTCATTTCGAGTATATCTTTCGACCCATCCGTAAAAATGTCTAAACCCTCCCCAAAAGTGTTTATAAATTTGTTATATATCTGTTATATATCCCCCTTTATATCTACTCGCCTTTCTAAAACACTGGCTTGCCGTAGTTAAAGATTCAAATCCTATTTCATTCGGGTCTCCACAAAATTTAAGTTTCCTCAAACGTTAATCTTCTGGTATTTACGTTTGAGGGAACTTAAATTTTGTGGGGATCCGAATAAAATAGGACAGAACCGGGGTTTTCAAGTTGAATGGTAACAGGCTTCTAAGGCCGACCTTCACAGGATATCTCTTATACATTTTAATGACTGATATTTTTCCATCTCCTGCAGTTTCTTCTCGAAAGAATGTAATATTTTCTTTCACAAAAAAATAAACTAAATTTTATAAAGAAATTTTAATAAATGTTTAACAAAAAAACTATCTGCGTCATTTCTCTAGATTGAACCTCATTCCTCTGGTACGAGTTTTTGTATTTCTTTGAAAGAAAGGTAAAATTAATAAGACAGTTTCATCCTCTGCTATTTTGGTGTTACGTGCCTTAACTGGTGTCAGTAAACTTATTTGCAGTAAAATTGACATTAAACAAAACTATTATTATTGATTTTTAATTACCATTGATTTGAGTACTTAGGATTAAGTTATTGTTAAGTATCGGAACAGGTATTGCTGTTGTTTTATTTGCTTTGAGTCCATCATTCCACTGATAGAGGAGTTAGCTTCGTACTTCGCGAAGAGTCGATGAAGAACTATCTAGAGACGGACCAGCTGTCGATATTGAAAGGACGTGAAGTTTGTCTTTTCCAAACTCACAAGCAAAGGCACCCAAGTGGTCATCGCCGATTTTGATAAAATTTGGTAGGGACACAGAATACCGAAAAATATTTGACCCGTATTTTTTTTTAGCGTCCCGTTTTTGGTTTTAGGGGGTGTAATGGGGGCTCAAAGTTACCCCCAAAAATACATTTTTCGCAATATTTCGGAAACGAGAAGAGATATCGAGTTCGGATAAAGACGAGATTGTTCCTTATTAGTAACCCTACATTTCAGGTGGAAAAAGAACAGTGGCGCACGCGCGGGATCGTTAGAGGGTTCAAAAAATGTGATTTTTTTCTCCCCGCCGCCCTTGTATATTATGAATGTATTTTGTTCCTACTTATCTGTAAGCTACATGAGAAAATAAAAGTTACGTGTTTTTGGATTTTTTTCTAAATGTCCGTTTTAGGGAAGATTTCGTCATTTTTATATACGCCTACCGTAGACTATTGCTCTCTAGATTTTTAGAATAAAATTTATTGCCGCATTGTATTTAAGCCAGAAATTGTATGTTATTTTAGAAAAAAAGTAATGATACCGTATACCCTAAAATATCGATTTATTTATTACCGTTTTATATATGTCTTGATGACGTCTTTGGCAGGAGAATACATTTTTTTGTCAATATAGGCATGTGATTTAAATATACATTTATCTACGTATATAAGAGTGATCGTCTTCCTAGTTACACAGTGTGTTATCATAAAGTGTCTTGTTCAGTTACTTACGGTTACAGTTAGTTAAATACTTATTGTTAAAGATAATTGTGACGTATCTGGAATGGTATATTTTGCGTTAAATATACTGAACGTTTTGACAATATTAACAAGTTTAATAAATAACCATTACCAGGGTACACCAGCATCTACAAAAAATGGAGCTGAAGAAGCACTCGCCCAAACAATGTTTGACATCATTGTTAGTGGCTGTAGCGACCCTGCTTATGACTCTGAACAAACTACCACCCTGGATGTTGATTCACAATCCGACTTTCCTGGGCCACAACTAGTGGATATTGAGGAAGACGACAAAGTAAATTATGATATAGAAGAGATGTCCAGCGCTGAACTAGAACAGGAACCTACCGATATAGATTTTCAGTATAAACAGAATGCTGTTGAATATTGGAAAAGTGGAAAGAAAGGACGGCTTTCTCTAAAAAATGACCAACATAGATATGCTAAGGTTGCGTCGCTTCGGCAGCTAAAGCGATGGGAACAACAAATGACCAGTGGGAGGGACAGACGTGAAAAGTGGGCGATGACTACTTGGGTGCCTTTGCTTGTCAGAAGGATGAATACATAAGTTGCTGGCTATCAGTAACAAGTCCTGGGACTGCTTCCCAGGTCTTGCTGCCAGAGTAAGGTTTTTCCATGTTTTCTCCTTACTCTTTGGCGAATGCTGGGAGATAATTGAGTTCGTTTCATGGGCGCAAACATAAAAATAATTGCTATCTGAATGATCTATAATACTTTTGTTATTATTTAGTTAGAGTGGGAACATTTGAATTGGTACGGAATCCATATAGTACTTAGAATAGGTAGCCTCGTTTAGGTGAAACGCGAGGTTTCAAACATTCATAAATAAAGCTCGAGTAATAGAAAACGGACAGACTGCGTACGATATTTTTGTTTGTTAAATTTCAGAACTATCCAATAACGATATTTTATTTTATAACTTTCCTCCTTTATCTTATTTAATTTACCTGCGGCCTCCCGAAGTTATCGTAACATTTCGTCCCCTTGGCGCCGAAAGCCGGGGTAACAACGTTCGCCTCGTCGGCACTCACGAACACACAGAACGCACACAAGATAGTACAACACAACAACGCCTTCCACATCCCGAATTCGCCCATTTCTTCCCTCAGATGGTCGCTCAGAAATAAACGCGCCCCTTCTAATCGCACATCCGCGCACCGCCGATCACTGTGTCACAATCGCCCCGATTTATCCATAATCTTCCGGGTTTGAAGAGGCCAAAGAAAGACGCGTCTGCAGTGTTCACGTCCTAAAACACGCAAACCGCACAGCCGGACGCGTACGAACGAACACTAACTCACTTGAGATACGGACGCCAACTGAGTAAGTCAGATCTAATATTTACAGATCTCTCTCCCGACTGAGGAGGACTGACAGGAGAATTCTGTGGGGCTCCGATTGTGAGTGTAGCGATTGGAGGGACAGAGATGGGAACGTCGGGAGTCGGGAAGGTCTGCTCTGTACGGTAGTAGGAGAAGGAATGTTTTCGGTTTTGTTTATTACTACCTAGAAAGGGAGTTTAGTGAAGTTGATTTATTGCGAGGGTGGGTTACTTGAGTGTCGAGTGTTTTGTTGTTGGAAGTATGGTTGTAGCTAAGGGGATCTTCCGCTTTGATAAGTTGTTAATGAGGAAAGCAAGCAACTATTGACTTTTAAAGTTAAATAGCTTTAGTGTTATTAGTTTAAATATAATTTGAAACAAATTTATCATTCCTATTAAATGTCAAAATGAATATTCTCGAATCGCAAGAATGCTGAAATGCAGTTGACTTTCTCTAAATTAATTTCTCACGGAGCATTCCAATTTGTTCAAATTAGAGAGATTATAACAGTATGGACATAACTACTTAGCGGCAAATTTACCGTGTCCTATCATCCTTGTTTACTTATTACTTCGCGTAATCTCTATGGACTAAGATAGAAATATACTAGCCTTTCATATATATTATTTTAAATTAAAAAAAAATAAGTTCATTATGGTTTAGGGAACGAAAATAAACAGTCTACATACCGTACCTAAGGAGAGCGCAAACTATTTGCCGTTTGGTAAAGTTTGTGTAGGTGTACGCAAACGTTATTCCGTACACTAAAATTTATCAAAAACGAAACAGAATGATATCGTAGTATTGGATTCGCAAACTTTATCTAGTGTTATATATTTTCAGTAGGTATATAAAAATATAATATAAAAAATATACTGCTCTGTTTTTCAGAACACAATGTCCGGAATTTCAAAATTTTATTTTTATATAGTTCGGTACAATTAATTATTATTATTATTATTAATTTTAGGTTTTCAATTTATTTATTAACTTATTTATCCGTATACAATCTTTTTTCTTTAATTCTTTTTTTAATAAAATCAAATAAAATAATATAATCGTTTCAATTCACCCAGCGACCTCTCTGAAAAGTGCACTTCTAGGAGCACCAAATCGTCTGTCAAAACAGTAATCCAGGTGCTTGCTAACGAATAGGCACAGTTCACCTAATGGGCGCACCCCCAAAGCCCCTTCTTGGATTACTTAAATTTGAAAAATAGTAATTATCGAATGTCGTCGTGAAAACACTAAACGTACAAATAAAAGAATGTTTTAAACCAAATCGAGGTTAAATCTTTATTTCGCTACCAAAATGCTATGTTTTTATCATCTTTGAGACTCTTAGATCACAAGGTACTGCTGTGGTAGACACCCCACCCCGTTTTTCGCGAGTGTATTTTTAGTTGCATAGATTTTGTCTTGTTTACTCCGGTCAGCCATTTGTCATTGTTTCGAGACGGTTTTCTCAAATTTAGATTTTATTTTATTTAAAAGTAAGTTAAGTTATTAAAGTTATTAATTTTCAATCTGCCTTATAGAGCTAGTTGTAGAGAAACATTTAAAAATAAAAAAAATATTGACCTTTCCCTGCATTATTATTTACAAAGCATTGACATACATAAGGACCACATACATGATTTTGAATCGTATAAGACAATACATTCGCACAACACTAGACAATTAAATGTTATGACAATTCCACAACACAAATCAACACTAACAAAAAGATCTCCGGCATTAATGAGTCTAAAACTCTATAATAGTCTTCCGAGCGAGGTACGATCAATTGGTTGCTCTAAACTTTTCAAACAGCGCGTAAAAGAGATGCTATTGGAGAGGGCATTCTATACCATTAGCGAATACGTAAATGAATAGACTTCGTGTTTATTTTTGTATAATTATTTTTATATATGTGTTATATTATGTTTTGTAAATGACGTTCTTATACTTTATATATTTTTGTACTTTTGTTTTGTACGACGATTCAAACCAATGTTAGATTGGCATGCTGAGTAAATATATATTATTATTATTATGAGTTTATTGTTTGATTTATTTAATTAAGTGTTCAGTTTTTTAAATTAATTCCATTCAATTATTTGTCTTTTGAATGTTGGCGTATTGTTTGTACGTTTGCGTTGTTTTTGTAAGAAAAACGACTGTAGAATTTTGTCAGGCAGTTCCTTGGTTGACTTTAACGTGAGTACTTGTATATTTAAATCTTTACTGCCGTTTTGTTAATTAATTTGATATAGAGATTTGTTTTCTGTGAATTTTTCGTCCATCAAGGAATTCGCATTATAATAATTGTTATTATATTGATGTGTGCACATTATAGGTATAAGATCATTTATTATTTCTGTGCAGGAAGATATGTTTTCAGTTTAATTTTTCTCATTATAATTAATACAATTTAATATTCATTTTGCATTTTCAATTCAGTCAGTACACAGCAGTAGGTATGTTGGAATCAGTAAATACTATATAAAACAATTTATTTAATATAAAAATACGTATTCGAATTTTCCTGGCATTTTAAATAACGATGAGGTTATGGAAACGTCAAATTAAAATTTAATTAATTTAAAATACGGTGTCATCTACCCACTAAATAGCAAAAACTAAATTTAATAGAAAACTATCATCTGTGTTATCGATATTGGTTAAGAATAACTATTTTATAACAGACCAACTCAGTGATTTCTGAATACAATCCTTAAATATTAAAAATTCCCAAAAAAAAAAAACTAAACTAAATGGCGGTTGATATAAATCTAACCCCAAATTAACGTATAGTGAATATAAATTATAAAAATCTTATCTCTGGTTACTTAAATATTGAAATGAAACTAATTAATTATTTTCTGTTTTAGGTGAGGGTATACTTAATGGAATACTGACTTGATACTACACGACGAACTGGTAATTCTCTGGATACAGGTTGGACTTTCGGTTGGACAAACCCCCGTTTCGGTCAATAGCATGGAATGGCAATCTGGTCGGGATTCTTCGTAGGAAATTCTTGACAATTTTTTGACTAACTGCCTATTTTTTGTTATGATTACATATATTCTCACATTGATTTGTAAGAAAAAAATAACATTTAGTCTTTTAGTTCTGAAGCGATACTTTCATTTACAATTCGAAAAGCAATTCAAAGAAAAATAAACTTCACACATCTGTTTTTATTTCTTGTCTTCCTTTTCTCAATACTAATATCACAACCAACTAAGTGAAGAGTTTGTTAATTTGATCGGTAATACATAATTTGAATGTCTGCCGTCACAGCAACAAATAATAAAATTGTGCAGGGAACGTTTCTGTTGTGTTGCACTTCTAATGGATACTACGTCCAGATGGCAGATGTAACTTAAGCACGGATAATATATTTTAAGAGTACATATCTGGACGGAACATGTGGGCACAATATGGTTTAGTTTCTTGAGTTGATCATTATTATGTCATCTCGTATTTTCTCTATATATAAGACAGACAGACAGATAACTTTACTTAAAAAAAAGTGTATTAAAGGTTTATAAATATAAACATGAATTGAAAAAGATGTTTATTTTTAGTGACTGTAGATTAGGTAATTTTAAAGGTGTGACCCACTTTTTCTACAGTAAATTTCCTGAAACAACAATTAATGCATCTGTATTATTTCTTCTTCACGAATAAACAAATGAAATTATGTATGAATTCTGTATTATCGAGTTCGTTGACTTGAACTAATGATAATGTCAGATAACACATAAGGATATATAAAGTCATCATGCGTCCGTAGAACAAACGGTTTCATACTCGAACAAATACGAAAAAGATATCGGTGTCAAATTATTAATCAGTGCCCATTTATAATTGTTTTCATGGAAAGGGAAATAATAAAGCTTTGCAAAACGACCGTGTATATCATCTTCTGTAATTATCCTTGTCTAATTCGTTATAATTTTTGATTTTATAATGTCATCACGAAAATACCCAGTAAACAAGAGACGTGTATGAAGCATAACAAAAAAAAATTCTTAGGTATAAAATTTGCAATGTAACTTATATTAAACCCTTTTTAATATTTCTTGGTAACCCAGTAAACCAGAAACGTAAATGAAACATAACAAAAAATTTCTTAAGCGTAAAATTAGCAACATATATTTGTAATTTATATTTACTTGTAACATTTAGGAAATGTATTTTGTGTAAGTAGACAAAGACAGTTCCTTTTTATACGACTAATTTGCTACGCATTTGCTACATCTTTCTTTATAAATCCATCACCAAGTGTGCATCACATACTACTGAAACCTTTTCTTACAATCTCCTTCACATAATTTCACCTACGAATGAGGAATCTGTAATTTGTGCAATGAATGAACTTTCTAAAACAAATATACAGCAGGTGATGATCAGATCCCTAGTTGTTTCTTTGTTCGAGATTGCAGATACGTTTTTGCTGGGCCCCTAACATATATTATCAATCTCTCCATTATGGAAGAGGACCAAAATCTGTCCTGTATATAAAACAGGTGATGCTGCATTAATATCTAACCACCGTCCTATAGTTATCCTCTCAAACTTTGGAAAAGTTTATAAAAGAATTCTTTATTCATCTGTTTATCACAGTGTCCGTCCTTTTCTATCTCACAATCAATATGGATTTATTGCTGAACGATCTACAAATCACCAACTAGGCATGTATTAGGGTACGTGCACAACGGAGCTGTGATGCCAGCAGGTAGCCTGGATGATAGATCACATTTCAAACTATAAGCGCTGATAGGTGTACACAACGAAGCTGGGATACTAGCGCAAATGTATAACGCCTTTCAACTCGTAGTTCCGGTCTGGTCGCCATGTCAGACAGTGACAATGATTATTTTTGTTCATCCACTACAAATTTGTATATTATGCGACATTTGCACTTTAGGGAATACCAAACTCACCCAATTAATGAAAAAACGCTTAGAAATGGGAGAATATCACCACCTTTATCAAGAGTTGAAGGAATTACCCTGATCGTTTTTATGAATATTTGAGAATGGAACCATCTACTTTCCAATACATTTTCAATAAAATTGAAGACAAGGTGGACAAGTGATGGTAAAATTGTCATAAAATACCAATAGAGGTGTTTCTTGTTTAGCCAGTTCCTTGCGGAATGTATCCCGTAGATACTTTCACTTGGCTTTGGCTTTATTCCCTGTAAAACAAAACAATACTCTAATACTTTTATATTATACTTTCTTTTACTTTATCTTTATGATGATCCGGATGGGCTTGATTCCATAACCCTTCTCTTTTGAAAATTTCTGCAGGTAATATTGGCACGTCCATTTTTGGTTTTATTTGTTACTTGTTTATTATTATTTGTATTGCAAAACTACACACGTATACGTTCTTAAGAACAAAAAATGACTGCCTATTGCAATATAGCCTATAAACATCCTATAAACGTCGATAAATACTGGCATAACGAATCGGTAGGTTTGGCACTGGTTTTCTGCTCGCAGAAAGAATGGTAAAATACATTCTAGTATCGAGTATCAGTGCTATAAGCGATCATTCCTGCTATACTCCTTGCTCCGATGTGCGCGTTCACATATAAAAGAATGATATAATTCTTACCATCGATGATAGCTCCGTTGTGCACGTACTCTTACTCAATTCATCAGCGAGGTTATAGACAAAAGTGGACAAGTCGATGTTATATACTGATTGAGTTTTTTATCTTGGGACAACGGAATATCTCCAAAACACTGCATCAAATCAAAAAAAGATTTTAATAAGATTTGTTATAATGTAGGGGGCTCACTGAATGGTGCCGAACTCGATCCCCCACCTCACCCCCCAGAGTGGGAGGGGGGACAACTTTGAAATCTTAAATGGGAACCCCCATTTTGTATTGCAGATTCGGATTCTACGCCATCAAGTATGTAGTTTTTGTTTGAAACTTTTTTTTCGATTCGTAACAGATTGCGCTGTAATCGCAAAAAACATGATTGTGAACGTCTAGAAAAAAATACACAAAAAAGAGAAGCAAACAAACATGATTTTGTGTTTTTTTAATTTAACATAAACTAACATTTCAAAAAGCCATGTGTTCGAAACTGTGCCCCTTCACTTCTATACATTTATTTATTCGCAATTGCAATGCTATTCAACGATACAAAACCGTACTTTATTCATATATTACTTGACAAGCTGTGAATACTTACACATTGTCCGATCCCCATTTAGATTATTAATTATTAATCCAATACAAATTAGTGTTGAATATTTGAACAGTAATGGAGGCTATGGAGGGTATGATAAAGTAAAGTTCTTCGTTGTTGAATGGCTTTTTGAAATGTTATTTAATGTTAAAATAAAGAAAAAGACACAAAATCATGTTTGCTTGCTTTTCTTTTTTGTGTATTTTTTCTAGACATTCACAATCATGTTTTTTTGCGATTACAGCGCAATCTGTTACCAATCGAAAAAATGTTTCAAACAAAAACTACATACTTGATGCCGTAGAATCCGAATCTGCAATACAAAATGGGGGTTCTCATTTAAGATTTCAAAGTTGTCCCCCCTCCCACTCTGGGGAGAGGGGGGATCGAGTTCGGCATCATTCAGTGAGCCCCCTACATTATAAAAAACCTTGTTAAGATCTCTTTTTTGATTTGATGCAGTGTTTTAGAGATATTCCGTTGTCTCAAGATAAAAAACTCACCCTGTATACAGATTTGTCTAAAGTATTCGACACTATAGATCACTTGTCTCTAAATTTGCATCTTTGGTTTTACTCCAGCAGCTGCCAAATTAATGAAATCATATCTTAGTGACCGAAAGTGTTATGTACGCTATAATGGACATTATTCTGATGAGTTCACATTGCGTTCAGGGGTCCCACAAGGCCCAAATTTGGGTCCGCTATTATTCAATATTTTTATTGATGAACTGGTTGTTGCACAGTCTTACTTGTCCAGTTTTGGCTTATGCTGATGATATTAAACTATTTATTAAGTAAGTAAGTAAGTAAGTATAGTTTATTGTGCCATTCCAAACAAGTTGTTTACACTCGTCAATAATATGGGGCTATAAAATTACATATATATATATAGAATTTCGTTATACATATATACAACACGCTAAGACTAACAATTTAAACAACAAATTACAATTTATCTTTTATAAAATCCTGGATTGACCAATAGGCTTTCGATATCAACAGTTCTTTTAATGTATTATTAGAGTCAGCAACTCTAAGTTCCAAAGGGAGTTTATTATAGAACAACGGTCCATAATAGTTGGCCCCAACCCTAGTTTTTTTTAACCTGGTATAATCCAGCAACAAATCACTGGAATTTCTGACACCATAATGGTGAGCATCACGCACCATACTGTATTTATCGATGTTACATTTTACATAGTTCACACACTGCAGAATATACATCGAAGGCAAAGTTAATATTTTAAGTTCTCTGAATTTCTCTGTACAGTCATCTCTAAATGAGAGTCCACCAAGAATTCTAATTGCTTTTCGCTGTGTACCAAATAATCTGGCAGCCTGTGCACAGTGACCCCACAGAAAGATACCATAGGTCAAAACAGAATGCATCATGCCATAATATGCCATTCTAAGTATATCATTAGAAACAATGTCAGCCAGTTTTCGTAAAGCGAAAACAACTGAGGTCAATTTGGTTGCAGCATAATCAATATGTGCCACCCAAGATAATTTGCTGTCCATCAGCAACCCAAAGTTTAACAGGATCTGATTCCTGTTTAATTTTTCTTAATGAAAATGTTATGCACTGAGTTTTATTATTATTCAATACTAGTTTTTCGTATTGAACCAATCTAGTAGTGAGACTTGTAACCTATCATTGCATCCATAGCCACATCCTCTACATCTGCTCTACAACTTATAGTTGTATTCGTCAGCAAATAATACCCAATCAACATTAACATTGGAATTAGTTATATCGTTTATATATACAACAAAATAGGATAGGACCCAATACTGAAACCTTGCGGGAACACCTTTGTCATCGGGAGATAGTCAGAAGCCAGCCACCCTTGATACATATTGATATCTATCCGTTAAGTAGGATTTCAGCATAAGAATAGCTCCCTCACTAATACCAAGGTAGCGTAATTTATGGATAATGATGTCGTGATCAACACAGTCAAAAGCTTTGCTAAGATCACAAAGCAAAGCAACATAATACTCATTACTTTCATAAGCATTATACACTAAATCCAAAAAACCCTCCAGAGCAGTTATGGTAGGCATACCCTGTCTAAAACCGAATTGAGATTTATTGAAAAGATTACCCGATTCTAAATATTTAATTAACTGATTTTTTAAAGCCTTTTCAAAAATTTTTGCAAATACGGGAGTTATGGAGATCGGTCGATAGTTACTCGGATCATTACTATTACCTTTTTTATAGACTGGCACAACTCGAGCTTTTTTCAGACAAGTAGGAAACACAGCTGAGGAAACCTCTTTCAACACAGATGCATTGAACCTACAAGAAAACGTAAATAACTTTGTTAACTGGTGTAACATGTCTTACTAGAGAGTAGAAATATTTGCTCATATAGTATAATTAATAAGGTAACTACAAAAGTTATATGTAAACTTTTAGTAAACAGTATACTACCCAACGATTTTTTTGAGTATTAGAGAATAAAATATTCTCGTCTTGATACTTTTACGACCACTTTTATCGTGGGAGTATATAAAGTACCTCTTAAATTTTTACAGCCAAAAGGTCCGTTTGAAAGGTTCTATGTCAATTTTATATTTAAATTACTGCGTTGATGCCCATAACAGTAATCATGTAGGGACTAACATTTAAAAAATTCCATGAATGTGGAGTTAGCGCTACTCGAAATAAATGTTTTTTTTTTTACTTTAAATTTGCAATAATTTTTGGTACCAAGTATAAAAATTAAATCTGCTTTTTATGTTTAAATTAACACCGCACCTATTTGACAAACATTACGGGCATCAGTAATGTATAGTATCTACATTTTTACAATCTCCTAGAAGTGTACAGTTTTACAGCTCCTCACCAAATGATAAAAACGTGGAGATAAGGACTCTAGGTCACGAACTTCCTGCCGAAAAGTGTGACAACACTTTATAGTTAGATGTATCGTGACATTATTATTGAAATTGCTGTCTTATCTTCGTAGTTTTAGAGAACATTACTCTGTGGGATCTGGTATATCGGCCGTGTATTAGAGTGATTTATACGACTTTCGGACGAAAATAACTCTCATCCGATAAGGATTGTGTTCTAACCTCCTTTTAGGAGGGGTCAAATATCATCTTGGACTTTACGAAATCGTTGAAATGAAGCGTGATTGTTAAATGGTAGAAATACATTTTTAAAAGACGCGTTTTGTCCACTTTATTTTTAGGTAAAATTTTATCATATTCACCTAAATATTTATCAATCTGACCTACTTAAATCTGGCAAACATTTAAAATTGTCACAGCAAATGATGTACCTATCTCAATTCATTATCACATTATCGACATTTTTCTTGTTGTAAAGCAAAAAAATCTTTTATTGTCGTATTTGTTTTTGTAATGCTGCGTCAATCAAAGTTAAACATTTCATTATCACGATACCAATGGTGTCTGGCGTGCATGTAATATTTAAAGCCTATTAATATTGTCGTGCAGTCAAATGATGAAGGCGGTAGTTATCACGAATTCACAGATATAAGGCTTCCTTTTCCTGTTCCTCTCAAACTATGTTGGCGACCAGTTCTTCGTAAACATTCAGATTATGCTATATTCTATACGATTAATATTATTATATTTCACATTGATATGAAGGTTTGTTCCATTCAAAGCAATACTTTACTAATATTACAATTCTAATAGTTTTCAATGAAGTAAAATAAATATACCGGGTGTCTCATAGGTACCTGTCCATAATAGTTTTGCAGCCAATGGATTAAATGACATTTCTTGTTATGCGGCTAAGCTTTCGGAATTAATTTATTGTTCCCTCAGAGACAAAGAACTACAATTTATAAGATGAAAATTGCAAGATTAATTAAAGTGGAAAGCCAGATTACTTACAGTGGAATGATTAAATAAGTCAAAATACACATAAATTGTGCACAAACTAGGCATTACAGAAACATCAAAGAAATATACGCCTAAATACGATGAAGCAATAGAATATGCCACTAGGCGGGGCTTATGGTTCATGGTCTATTGTACAATAGACTATGAGCCCCGTCTGGTGTCATATTCTACATAGACTAAAATAATCCTAACAGAGAACCACATACACTGAAAAACCCATATATTTAAGCCAACCAAATATACAGGGTGATTCTCAATATATGCGACAAACTTTAAGAGCTGATTCCTGAGGTTATTTTGATCATAAAAGTTTATATGAGTATATGCCCAAAACAGTTTGGTTTTAAGGTTATTGAATGTTTAATAATAAATTATGAACTATGACTAACACGATATAATATCACAGTTGGTTCTTCAAAAACTATTGTGTTGAGAGGGAATTGTTTATTTGTCAATTCAATATTTGTCAATAGTTGTTAGAGTATTCATTCAGTTTATTGCCAGTTTCTGTTTTCTAAAATGAATTACACGAATGCTGAGATGTGTGATATGCATTTCGTTTACGGTCTTGCCAATGAAAATTCGCGTGCTGCTAGACGTCTTTATGAAGAACTATACCCGAACCGTATCATCCCGTATCATTCAATATTTGCCCGTCTTCACCAACGTCTAAGTGAAACGGGAAATTTTAAAAAAACGGACGACTGATAACGGCCACCCATCTACAGTGAGAACTCCACAAGTTGAAGAAATGGTACTAAATGAAATTGAGGAACATCCTACTACAAGCACCGAAAAATTACGTTTGCTTTAAACATTAGTCAGGCCACAGTTTGGAGAACATTGAAAGAGCAACTGTTGTATCCATATCACATTTAACGGGTGCAGGCACTTTTGCCGGCAGATTTTCCGCAAAAAGTGGCTTTCTGTCAATGGACAACACAAAATCGCACAAAATCCTGACTAGAAACGCGATTATTAATTATTAATTTTCATAATAATCACATATGGGCCGAAGAAAATCCGCACGAACTAGTGAATGCTCGTCATCAACATCAATTCTCTGTCAATGTGTGGACCGGAATTGTTGAAGGTCACTTGATAGGCCCACATTTTTTACCGATGCGGTTAAATGGGGAGGTATACCGCAGTTTTCTTGAAGAGGAGCTACCCCTACTGCTGGAAGAAGTTCCGTTCCAATTAAGATTACAAATGTATTTTATGCATGACGGTGCTCCAGCGCATTTTAGTTTAGTTGCTCGCGAGTTTTTGGACAATACGTACCCAGATCGGTGGATAGGACGGGGAGGTCCACAACCGTGGCCTCCTCGGTCTCCAGACTTAAATTCTTTGGACTTTTTTCTCTGGAGTCACCTTAAATCATTAGTTTATACGACTCCCATTGAAAATGTCGATGAACTGAGAAATCGTATTATAGCAGCTTTTCAAACAATTCGAAATACCCCTGGTATTTTAAAACGGACTCGCCAGTCAATACGACGGAGGATAGAAGCTTGTATTGCAGTTGGGGGCGGTCATTTTCAACAGTTAGTATAAGTTAATTTTGTTTTACTAATTATTTTGTTAATTTATAATAAAAACATTAATTATGTTAACTTACTATTAAACATTGTACAACTTTAGAACTAAGCGATTTTTGACATATGTTCTTATGAACTTTTATGATCAAAATAATCCCAGGAATCAGCGCTTAAAGTTTGTCGCATATATTGAGAATCACCCTATATTTTGTTAAGCATATTTTCTTTGCAACAAGCATGCCTTTTGTTATTTCAAATATATGCAAAAAATGTACACTATTGACTGAGACAAAATATTTGGTTAGAAAGTTTATGTTCAAACGAATTATTTAGTTCAGCATGGTTTTTACACAATAATACAGTTCAACTTTGTAAAAATGTTAGATTGGTTCAATTACTTTCACATTGTTGAGAGAACATCGGTACTTTGTTAACTCAAACAAATTTGTTATTTCGAGGGAATAACTATGTATTTGGGCGAAATATGCAGCTGGTTAGGGATTTTTTCTAAGAAACACAAATTATCCTGTAAAATACTTGTATTGCGGGAAAATTTCTAACATTTCGACATTTTCCTTAAATTCAGTGTGGCAAATTATAAAAAAAAGTGATTTTTACCAAGAAAAATCACTTTTCACCTAATTTCTTTTATTGAAAAATCAGAGTTAGAGGTATTAGAAGTAAACAATTCCCAGATAGAATCCCCAGATGATATTAATGAAATGTTCTACGTCTGCGTTGTACGAATTTTGAGAGAGGGATTTCTGTAGGAAAAAGAATTGTAGGGTTTTGTTAGAAGGATTTCCTTGTTCGACTATTAATGTAAGTAGACGTATTTCTTAAATAATTGTTGCCATTTTGTTTTCATTTTGTATAGTAAAATTTAACATTTTTCTTTAATATAGTCAATCAAGGAATCATTATTGTAATAATTGTTAATGTATTGAAGTGTATACTTGGTAAATGTGTGGCCAACCCAATTACCATAAAATTGAGCAGCCAGTAACAAAATCACTGTTGTTATAAAGCTAAATTGAGCCAAAAATCGACCAACATATTTCTAAATTAAGTTGTTGGATTAAATCTCAACAAATAAGTATAAATATTCCTCAAGTTACCATATTATATATCGTTTCTAAAATTAATAGTATTTTCATATTTAACAATATAAGTACATTTCTAAAAATAAACGTTTTGACCATATTGGTTTTTGATGTAAAATTCTAGTATGTATCTTCAAAATTGGAGTTATGATCTTTGTTCGTATAATGATCTGCTAGAGCAGTTTTAATTGATTTGTGTCTACAATCAAGATGGTGTTGTTTTAGTCTATTTTTTAAGTATTGAGTGGTCAGACCAATGTAAACAGCCTCACAGCCTTCGATTTTAATAGTTTAGATGTGGGAGTTTTTCACCTGTGTGAAGTTGGCCCCACATTTCTAAAATTTTAAGAAAATAATTAGAGTTCCAGTTGCCCCCCGAAGAGTTCTAGAGTTCTCAATCGGTTTTAAAAATAGTTCTGGCATTTTAAGTAGTCAAAACCCTACTTAAAAAAAAATGAGAGGCCAGAACTCTGCTACTTCCACTCGAATCGCTTCAAGTCATAAGAATAATTTATAGAAGTCTTTGGGGGACTACCAGAACTCCAAGAAAATCAGAGATTTTTCAAATAAAATCAGTAACAGAGTTCTGACTTAATTTGTTTTCATTAACGCAGAAAATTCCTAATTTTTTTTTGAAAAATCGCTGATTTTTTTGGCGTTCTGGCAGCCTCCCAAACAGTTCTATGAATTATCCTTATGACTCGAGGCGATTCAAGTGAAAATAACAGAGTTCTGGCCCGTTTTATTTTCATTAACACAGAAAATTCCTGATTTTTTTTTTGAAAAATCGTGGAATTTTCGAGTTCTGGTAGCTCCCCAAAGAGTTCCATAAATTATTCTTATGACGCGAAGCGATTCGAGTGGAAATAACAGAGTTCTGCCTCATGATAGTTGCAGGTGGTGTGAAGTTGGTTCCCCATTTTTTTAAATATCGTTTTGACTACTTAAAATGCCAGAACTATTTTTAAAACCGATTGAGAACTTTAGAACTCTTCAGGGGGCAACTGGAACTCTAATTTTTTTATTAAAATTTTATAAAAGTGAGGCTAACTTCACATAGGTGAGTTTTTCTCTTATCCATCTAGCATTTTTAATCCACAGAATTGTTGAAGCCGATAAAAAATTATGTTTTAGATTAATGTGAAGGCCCCATGAGGTTCCATTTAAACAAGTCACTTTTATGTAAAAACTGTCGAAAGTATATAGTTTGTTATGTCCTAGTGGGCGTATAAAACAAGAGATTGGAACATTGGAATTTTATGGTCTTATATTAATGGTTAGAAATATTTCTAGCGTATTTACGGCACTCTAGATAGACAGATAAAAATATAGATTTCTAGTAACCAAGGAAATGAGAATTAACAAGTCATACATTTTCGAACTCAGAAAACTACCTGGAATCCGAATATACCAAAATGTACAAAGTTCCATTTTATTTTGTTTATAATTCCGATAAAACCGGAAGTGATAAAAATATTGGGTATCGTATAACTCGGTTGTAAAACGAGTTAAGTGAAAATGTGTGATTTTACAGGAGAACAAATTTAAGTTAGATAATAATTTAAAAAAATACTTTTCATACAAAAACTTAAAAATTGAAGAATTACCACTTAACATGTTTTACGGTCGAACGCCTCAATTATAAGATACCCATTAGTAAACTAAATTCAAATTTCCTTCAATTATTTTTAGTAACTTCAACATTTGTATTACATTAATAGTTATTTGAATACCTTTAAGTGAAAGTTACTAAATATAATTGCGGGAAATTTGAAGTTTGTTCACTGGGTAAGTATAACCGAAAAATAGATGTAAATAATATATTTCGAGTTTTATATTAAAAAAAAGCACGTTCGTAAATAAAAAAGTTATGGACAGGGACATACAGTCGGTAAAGTGTCACAACAAAACACTTTTTTACTATGACTATATGTAGATTAAATCAATACGACTTGTAACTACATATATTAGAACTATTTTATATCTTGCATTTAAAATGGATATTTAATTCACCACAACATAAAAAACGCTCCAATTTTAATTTCTATACACGTTCAATTACTTTTCGACAGTATTGTATATTATATAATACTTATCTCATACACACGTATCTTCTAAGTACATAAAAAAATGTTTAAACTATTATTATACATGCGTTAAACAAACAAGAGTTATAAATAAAATTCATGTGTCGGATAGAAAACTATGTATATGTGCTGACGTCAGATATTCAAAATTCATAGATATCGCATGTTGTATATACAGATAATCACAGCTTCCTGCGATAATAGGAAATGAACTAGGATGACGTGATTAGTTTCACTTTCACCTGCGCTGTCTAGATAATTAAGTTGCAATATTTTGTGTTGGTATGGGAAAAGTTTGTCTCAATTATTCTTATGTGGGGATAACGTTTCCTGTTCATTCTCACCATGCATCTAAGAGATACTTAAATAGATGAACTTAAATCATATGCATTATTAGTTTCTCCAAAGCCGTTAGATATTTTGCGTCATGTTTTCACCAAATTATAAAGTCGTATCGTACAATAACATTCGCTAATCGCTTGTGTTAATAAGAATGGATGTTCTTCAAGGACTTGTCTGCGATATGATGAAATATGAAGTTATGTTATCAATAATCTTAATCTCTCAAATCAGTTGGTACTAGTAATCCACCTGAAATAAAATGGGTGTCATATCTGTGTTTTGTGTCAACAGTGCAGAAATACTTTCATTCTTTCTTTGCAACAGTTTGTATTTATTGCCTCTCACTGCAGTTCACAATGGAGAATGAAGTTATACCATACCACATACCTACAACAAGTAGATTATAGTTGACTCTTACTGATTGAAACTGATGTCACTACCAGAGATAATAATCTACGAATGCTTTCACTTCTAGCCACACAAAAAGACATTCTACAACATAAACACTAAATCACATCTATAGATTCACGATAATAACACCACAAATCCCACCAAATGTTCTCCACACACTTGAACTCTCTTAACAGACATTAAAAAGCAGTCCAACAGAATATTTTTTATATACAATTTATTATTTATATAACTTATGTAGGTAACTTCACATTAATAAAGTATCACCTATTAAAAAACTTTAGTCTAAATAACACTGTAAATATAAAATGTTAGAGTATAACTACAAGTATCCAAGAATAATCGAATTTAGACGATTTATAAATCTCTCGAAACAAAATACTACAGCAACAGCTGATCTATTTGACACGGCATATATCAAAATGGCCTATACAACCTGAAAGTTTGTGAATGCGCAAATTTTCAATTGAATATCGAAAATAAATCAAATATAATTTGAATTGTCAAAAGTTAAATATAGTTTACCCAAATTTAACGTATCTCAATTGATTAATTGCACTTAATAACCACCTAATAACTTGCTTATTGTATAAATGGCTGAAAAAATAGATTAATAAAAATATTTCCTTAAAAGCGTTATTGTGTTTGGTGTCATTTAGGCTACACTATTACCTAAATCTTACAATTAGTGCCTATAAAAGTGTTTATTCGTGGCATCTATCATTTCCTGTACAAGTACAATGGACGCAGAGATTGCGAAATTGGATTTGTTCACGCGAAGATAAGAAAAATGAGATGTCACTTGACGCTAAATTCTTAATTATGCAGTTGAATTAGTCAGGAGTATCGTCTGAATTCTACATTTCACTTAGTCTTACAGCGTAAACGAGACAGCGGACGCTATTCATTTCAAAATTAGATCATCATTGTTTGTGTGGAATACATATCTTAATTGCCTATTTAGTTCTATACTAAGGAATGTTAAATAACGTTGTATTTATCTAAGCAACAGTTTTCAATAGACTATTTGATGGTGAGTTACGATAGTTGGAATATGTTGTTTGATAATTTAAATCTTTATTATTTTATTATTATTATTATGTATATAATTTTGGTTGAAAACTATAAAAACATGTGGCAATAATTTTAAATGTTGTATAGGCAACTCAAAATACTACTTCTGTTCAAATTGTACTTCTTAACTACAGATGGCGATAACTACAAACATTTAAAAACGGTTGCAAAAAATGCCAAATTATGTTTTATGTCAAATAATTCCCATTTTTTTTAAATTTAATAAAGTTTGCTATTTTGATATACAGTTATACCCATATAAATCTAATATAACCTAATTTTAGGACTGTCTTCAACTTTTCTAATGTTGCCTAGTACATAATAATTAAAATGCATTCAAATGTAGTCCTCCTTCAGCTGTTTCTCTAATCGTGTAATCATTCTTCAACTTTTATAGTATCCGCACTTTTTGTGGAAGAAGAAAAACAAGTTTTCACGCCATTTTTGATTTACAACAATGACAAAAATGGCTTTTGAGAAAAAATGGTTGTACTAGATTTATGTGAGAATAACTGTACGTGGTTGTAAATCATCGAAATATTAAAATCTGCAGGGTGTTCCATTTACCGTGGCATGAGTAAACCATGTTTTACTCAATCACTACGATGAAAAATGTTTAGGTAAAAGTTACTTAAGATCAAGAGCTCCAGAACACAAAATGATTTTAATACATACAGGATGTTGAGTTTTGTTAATACGTTATGCATTATTATTTTTTCTTTACATAAATGATAATTATAGTCTAATATACCCTACGATAAAATAGAATTTAATCTTTTTGATATATTAAAGAGATATAAAAGAATCAATGCTCTACTCCGCTAATTATGAACTTTAGGTAGATGACATAAAAATATACATAATATTCCGATAGAAACAAATTGATTTTATACATATGTATATTTAAAAGTCATTTGAAAGTCATGTGTATTTTAAGAAAAATGCATTAGACTGTTACCAAAGATTTATTATTATGTAATAAGCGATTTATTAATTTAGAATATTATAAAAGATGTCTTTCTTTACAATAGTACCTACCTTTTAGAAATAGAAAATAATTACCAAGAAAGATTAATTAAAGAAATGTTGAATATAAAGATAGTATCAATTTCCAAGAAGACAAATAAAGAAGAAAATATATCGCAAGCTCGCTGGTTTTTTGATATTTCCTCGAAAACGGCTGTAATGATTATGTTTGAAATTTATATTTTTGCTACATTTGGTGCAAGCTTTTGTTTGCCTACGCCACTTTTTCTCAAAGCTGTCTGAGGTATGTTTTAGATCATTGTTTTTTGAAATATTTTACTTAAGAGAATAAAATTCTTGGTTAACCGGTTTTTTTTTAATGTTTGCTTTTACTGCCAACCACATATTAAAGTAAAAAATATCATGAAAACCCATGTGGCACGACAAAGTTACAATTTTGTTTAGGACCAGTGTTATAGAGCAAAATAAAACAAAACCATATTAGTATTAATATTATATTACAATATTACTTAATTTTTTTTCCATGAAAACATCAAAATTTTAAACAGCACAATATAATTAGGAAAACGCAGAATCTTTATAATCATTACTGGATTCAGTTTTTGCATCAGAATTCGCCAATACTTCCTCATTGGTCAACTTGTCGCGATGCTTTTGTTTCTGGCCGAATTTTTCCCCAATTATATCACCACCAGCAACCTCCTCATCTTCCGTGACTTTCTGCTTCTTCAATACGTATCGACTTCTCACCCTAGTATCCACTTTCTCTTGCACTAAAGTATCGCTGCTGGTGACAGAAGCTTTTTTCCTCGACTTCTGCTTGCGTTTTTCCTTCCATCTTCTCCAAACTGTCACTTTTGCTTATGGTGATCACTGGAATATTATCACTCCAAGTCGATGTCAGAGAATCTTCTCTAAAATCTTTGGAAACTTTATTGTTAGATGAGATCCTCTTATTCTCCTGGTGCTTCTTCAAGTCGAAGGAATCTCTTCTACTTTTCCCTGGGGCATTTGCAGCGGTAACGACTTCAATTTCCGGAGTTGCTGGGCTATTTTTATTTTTTCTGATCAAAGATCCGTGGACAGCTCTTTGGAAGCTCAATTTTTTCCCAGTTTCATTGGTAGGAGTTTGCGATTTTGCTTCCTTGACGCTGGTGATGTCTTCTGGGAGAGAATCGTGCACATCTGTATCTGTGCCATCTTCATCTTCCGAAGGGATTGATTTCCTCAGGGCTCTCTTGATCAATTTTGAAAAGAAATCTGCAATTCGTTAAATTATATAAACAAAACTGTGGCGAATCATTTTTACCTTTAGTTTTAGCAGGTTCTTGTTTTATCTCTTTATCTTCTGGTTTATTTTGATTCTCCTCAGATTCTTGCTTGGGGGTCTCGTCGAAGCTTTTACCGCTGGGTAGGTTATAAAGCAACTTCTTCCATTTTTCCAAAGGGTGTCTGTCCCAGTTCGCCAGAACCTTCGGAACCGACTCTGCGTCTCCTATCGGCAATTTGGAATAATTTTCTGCGTTCCTCAGTCCTTTCTCTGCGTAATTGTACCTGGAAAATATCAATCGATTAATTTGCTTTTGGGAAATTAATTGTATTACCTTCAAATCATTATTAGCTTCTCGCAAAGCATCTGTCAAAGACAATAGATAGTATATTATGAGAATCATCAACACCAATAAAGGTATAACGACCCCAGGCGAAGCAATGTAATCTAGGATTTGGTGCACGGAGCTTGGCATGATCTCCCGCAATGTTTGCGTGAAGATATGGGATATTTTGTCATAATTGGAGAATGGACCGCAGTGTTTCGACGGACGAACCCAGACAATGGCGTACCCCACAGGGATAACACATAAGAACAGCATTGAGAGCAATAAAGCGTAGTAAAAATTATTAGATCTCGACGCTCTAAAGACCACTTTATGTGGTACATTGCAAGTCAGTACAATAAACGATCGAAAATATACCATAATATACAGTTTAACCACATTAATCCCAATGATACCCGGACTGAAGAACATACCCATCCACACCATGCCTTGGTTATTGACCAAGTGCAAAATGTTCTCGGCGACCTTAAAATCTCCGTACTGAGGGAATATCTTCTCTAAATCCCAACACCAGCAATTGTTCATGACTCTCACGAAGACTCCACGAAAAAAATCCATCGCTAAAGTCGATAGGACGGTCATGAATAGATCCATCACTGTTAATTTGACCAACTCCTGGCCGAACATCGTTTCCCAACACAGACTTCTTAATTTGCTTTGATTCCTGTAATCTAGAGTTGAGATGAACGCTTCGATGGAATCAATTTTACAAGGACACAGTTGGTTTTTTATGTTTATGGTTGGAAGCATTGTTGACGTTGCTAAATCTTGGAGAGTATCTGCTTCTGAAGCAGTGCTGGAAGCAATAGAAGCTGTTTCCGTGGTGGTGCCATCTGTAGGTGCTATGGTTGTATCAAGTATAGTTGATGATACATCACTGGTGGTGAAGATTGTGGACGTGGTCCATATAGGAGTAGAAGAAAATTCCTCATCCTCAATGAAAGTTTGATTTGGTGGCAGATTAGTTGTGTTCGATGTTTCTGCATATTCAGAAAAATTTTCCGGTCTATCAGATGGCCCATCAAAAGAAATATATTCGAAAAACTTCTGCAGATCGTCAAGGTCTAAAATATCACCATCACTTCTTGAACTATAATACGCAGAAAATGTTGAACTCAATGATAATTCTGTGGAATTATCAGTAAATGGTGTTGAAGATTGTTGATTGTCAGTGGAATAAAATGAATTTGCCTCGGTATAATTGGCATCTTCATAATCATAATAATAATAAGAATTCGGTTGCCATTGGACGTTTTCGGAAATTTGACTTGCAGACTCCAATTCCCTCAACTTTCGAACTGTTGTGGAATTCGTACAAATTCTCGTGCAGTTGGTTGAATTATAATAACCAGATAGAGCCGTATCCCATTCCTTTTGCTGCGAATCAAATTAAACACTAAAATGCTATCAAAGAAGGGTGAATCTTTAACCTACCATGTCGTTTATCTTGTCGAATAGGGCAAAATTTAACGAGTACAGATTTAAAAGATTCAATAGCATTATCCTAAAATAAGCATAAGAAGAAAGTGTTTAGAGTTTCCCAATATAAAAAAGATTCACCTGGCCAGTTGTAATCTCAATTGCTTCCTCGGATGGTACTGCTCACCCAGACCCAAAACTTCGAAGAACATTGGAAACAAGAGCGAGATTAGATTCATCACTATGGTGATTTCATTCATGCGCCAGAAATTCTTCTTGGCTTCCGGTTCTGTGGATCGCTTCACCACCATTACTACAGCATAGGCTGAGAGGACTAACAAACCACACACACATATATTAACCAGGGATCCGTATGAAGATAACTTTCCAGCTGTGAGAAGATAGATTAACGGTATTAAAGGAAATATTTCTAAATAAGGACAAAAGTACTTTTTAGTATCTTTCTTCTTTTCAGCTTCCTCTAGTAAAGCCTCTTTGAACCCCATGACTATAGAAGCGACTCTATTGGCTGCAGTCTCTGAATTACCAATCATGTAATCCCAACCAGTGAAGACTTTCCAACTGAACGTGCATTCATCTTCCTTTTCCGATAGCTTCGACATTCTGGAGTTTTCGGCCATTCTAAATCCAAAAAGAAATGTTTATAGAAGCGATACTAACTATACTATAAAAGGGTGTTTACTTTCTTAAGGTTGCAACGAAGTTATAGACATAAACAGTTAACCCGGTCATAAAATAAGCTAGAGGGAGCCTGTATCCTTTGCCGTGTACATCCCTATCTGTGGTACCAGCCGTAGAATAATGGAGAATATTTTAATATACCTTCAAAATCCAATAAAGTGTAAAAATTTGTTGCGTTATAGCGATCTTGGGATAAGACCCGTTTCCTTATCGGTTGCACCTTACTTATTAAGAGCTAAAAAACAACATCTTTTAAATGCTAATCTTAAAATTGAAGACAGTACCTCTGGTATTGTTACGAAAGCTATCAGTATAACCGATGTGACCAGATTCACCCAGAACAACCAACGTAGGAAGGTAAAATAGGAGGCCACGACTGATCCAAAGTGTGATTCTATCTCCTTGATCCTTAGCTCCCACGGTATCAACCAATTCGATAAGTTCGCTGTTTCTCTTTTGACGTGTTGCCATCTCTTTTTTATTAATATTTTCTGTTATATTAAACTGATTTTTTCATGTTTTAGTAACTTACTTTGACTAGATAAATATGCCATCGTGCCAGCATATCTTTGGTGGAGTGGCTTTGAGCAAGACGTTCTTGCAAGACGCCCTCATGTTTCTTCACGTAATTCTTAGCCTGAAGAACCAACCTGATCTTTTTCCGCATATGCCACGGCTGCATCTTCACGTTGCTGAGCACTTCTTTGTGCAAGCGGATATTTTCGTAAATTTGGGCCTGCGTCACCTCTGAAGCTAAGTTGTCCTCGACAGAAATCGCTGTTCTAAATCGGTGATGGTGTTATAATATCGAAAGCTGGTAAATTTTAGAGAGATTATAATCTTACTCTCCGGAGCTTGTGGTATAACACGAAGATCTCCTACGTTCATTCTCAGTTCCTGGTAAAATGTCTGGACTGAAAGGAGAGCTTGCCCGTCTGGTAGATTTACGCCTCGATTTTCTGGTTGAAGCTCGTCTTTGCATGATGGCACTGACGCTAGCTGAGTAGTTCTCATCGTCTGAATTTTCTCCTTCTGCGCAAAAATAGTACTCATATCACAAAATTTAAATTTAAATTAATTTCGGGAAGCTTACCAGCTGGTTGCGGAAAATGTACTTTATCCATGGTGACGGGAGAAAGGTTTGTATTGAATAAATTAAATCTGGTGGAAACTTCGCTTCTCTGTGAATCTTCGGCGAAAGTCACTGACAGTCTGTCGACGGATGGTTGTGGAGATGTTGGTTCACCCTGCGTTCACAAAATATTTACGATTAATTAAGTCAAAATGACCTATGCCACAAATGATTGCACTAACATTACAGTAACTAAGATGTTTCTATTAGAATGTTCATTCATCGAGGAAGAATGGGATTAATGGAACAAACTGCAGGTGAATATTAAACTGCATCTTTAAAGAGATATTAGTTGGTGGAAGGAGGAGTTGGGCTACTTATCAGTTGCTCTAAAACGATCACAATAGTATTTACCCTAGACAAGCTTATTTGGAATCGCTCCTGTTGGCAAGGAGAGCTCATGAAAAACATGGAGGTTAAGACCTAATATGATATGCTGGACATACATCATGGTGATCAGATCCATGATCATTTATACATCTCTGGGTCGACAAAAGGTAGGTGCTCTTTTGGACTATCCGCAAAAACTAGTAGAATGTTCACATGACAATACGACTAGTGGTCGATACCATAGCATATTTAAATCATAAGCTACTTTTTGCAGATTCAGTCAAAGTGAAGAGGAAGCCTTAGTCAATGTCCCATGACATGTAATGATATGGTAAGGAGAAAGTTTCCACTATTACTGCCGAAGAACCTCAGAACAGGCATTTACGTAAGGTAGCTAGTCTCAGGGATGTTAAATCTAATTAATGTGAAAAAATTAGAAGGTGTTTTTTAGGATAAAAAGGAGCACAATAGATTTGAGAATGTCGCGGTGAAAAAGGACAACAATCTTAAGCTAATCTAATATTCAAAGTTTTACATGTAACAAATTAATTTTAATTCTAAACCATGGTCGCAATTTACCCCGATCAACATGAAACAAAATGATCACCCAACAATAGCAAGATTTTGGTGAGCCACTCACAACAACAATAATGGAAAAATGCATGCAAGAGAATAGATGTCTGTTGCTGGTACCAGCTCGTTAAAATTTACGACCTTTATTCTACAACATGAAAATATTTCAGAGCAAAATCATGATACCTAAGTGAAATATACGACGAGTCAAGGAAGGCATTGCTAAACAATCCAGGAAAGTATCTTGGGAGGATTTTGGCAAGAAAATGACAGAATGAATCGTGGGAAAGCTCAAAAAGAGAAATGAAATATATAATCGCATACGTCAAAATTTAAATTATTGTTAAATAATGAAATAGTTTTGCAAAAAAAAAGTGAATGAAAATAAGTTAGCAAAATTTATATGATAAAGCACTTTTAACACTTTTTCTTTTAGGAAATCAGTGCAAATGGAATTTTGACTAAGATTTTAATATTTGCAGTTTGGGTGTTCTGGATTACTTGGGCGTATTGTTGGTGAGCATTTCATATTGTTCTAAATTGGTTGAATCATCTTGTCTAAACTTCTAGTAATCATGTATTATGATTCAGATCCTTGTGTTACAGCCCACTTCCACATAATAATAATAATAATAATAATAGGCATTTTATTATCCAATAGATAACGCCCAGTTACATGATAATATTAACAATAAAGGTATACACAATACATAAGAAACGATAATAATATTAATTGTATGCAAATGAAAGTACAAAAATAATAATAATAAAAAAATCGAATTGAAATAAGAAAAATCAAATCGTAAATAAATCCTGTTCATGCCTATTAGCCACCTTCGAAAGCGTTTAAGTTGGCGCCCGTCTCATTATGTCTGTCCTCGCAAAAGGAACAAGGAAGGTACTGTCATATCTTGAGCTCAATCTTGGCACAGAAAAATTCATACGTTGAAGAATGAAAGGGCAATCTATATTATTGTTAAGTAATTTTCGGAGAAATTTCTTGTACACCTCCTCCCTTCTCACGCTTAACGCCAACATGCCATGTTTTTGTAGTAATTCGTCCTGAGGGACACCTCTTTCAGGATAGATTCTATCAGATTTATATGACAAAAATTTTAAAAATCTGCAATGGATAGTATGGTAATGGGTTCCAAATCAAGGCACCATATTCAAGCTTACTCATAACATACGCGTAATACAATGTCTTTAAGAAGGAAATATCTTTAAAGCATTTAGAGATACGTATGATAAAACTAAGAGATTTCATGTCTGCAGAACATATATCAATGATATGGAATCTGAAGGTAAAGGTTGTATCAAAAAGTACACCAAGTTCCCTATATTCAGATTTACGAATTAAAGTGCTACCCTTGATGCTATAAGTCGATAAGTATGGGGAGGATGAACGAGTACACAACATTTTTCAACATTTAATTTAAGTTTGAAGTTATCACATCAATCAACTATTGTGTCCATCACTGCACGCTGCAGTCGGCATGCATCATCAATAGAAGAAATTGCCGAGAATATTTTAATATCATCAGCATAAGCAAGTATAGGAAGATCAATTTGCGAAAGCAGATCATTGATGAACAGCACGAATAACAGGGGACCCAAATTTGAACCTTGCGGTACACCAGAGGTAAGAATAAAACTATTAGAGCTGTTTCCGTTATAGGTAACATAACCTTTTTGGCTGTTTTAGATACGATCTAAGCGAACGTACAGCAGATGGAACAAAACCCAGGTAACTCAACTTGACGAGTAGATGATGTTATGATTGATCAAGTCAAAAGCCTTAATCAGATCGATCGGTGTAAATCACGTCCACCTGTTCGCGTCTGACCAAGACCTCACTGATGAATTGAGATGTTGATGCAAAGTTGGTAGCTGTAGATCGAGCTGAGAGGAACCCGTGTTGATGAGGGGAAATGCAATTATAAATACGATCATACAGCACCTTCTCATAAAGTTTCGCAAAATTAGATATAATAAAAATGGGTCGATAATTAGTAAGAAGTTCCCCAATCACCCTTTTTATGCACTGGTACAATTCTCGCAGTTTTCCAGCGTTCCGGGAAGATACCAGATGCGATTGAAAGATTAATGGTGATTTTGAGAGGATATGCAAATACAAATCTGCAGTCACGAACTAAATACCTGGGTAACATATCATCACCTGCGGTGCGTTTGTTAGTAAAGGTACCCATTAAAGATATTAATTCATCTGTAGTAATTAAAAGAAAGGAATGAGGCAAAGAGTCATGTATGACATTAGCATATATAGGGTGATTCTCAATATATGCGACAAACTTTAAGCACTGATTCCTGGGGTTATTTTGATCACAAAAGTTCATAAGAACATATATCTAAAATCGCTTAGTTCTAAAGTTGTACAATGTTTAATAGGAAGTTATTAACATAATTAATGTTTTTATTATAAATTAACAAAATAATTAGTAAAACAAAATTAACTTATACTAACTGTTGAAAATGACCGCCCCCAACTGCAATACAAGCTTCTATCCTCCGTCGTATTGACTGGCGAGTCCGTTCTAAAATACCAGGGGCATTTCGAATTGTTTGAAAAGCTGCGATAATACGATTTCTCAGTTCATCGACATTTTCAATGAGAGTCGTATAAACTAATGATTTAAGGTGACCCCAGAGAAAAAAGTCCAAAGAATTTAAGTCTGGAGACCGAGGAGGCCACGGTTGTGGACCTCCCCGTCCTATCCACCGATCTGGATACGTAATTGGCCAAAAACTCGCGAGCAACTAAACTAAAATGTGCTGGATCACCGTCATGCATAAAATACATTTGTAATCTTAATTGCAACGGAACTTCTTCCAGCAGTAGTGGTAGCTCCTCTTCAAGAAAATTGCGGTATACCTCGCCATTTAACCGCATCGGTAAGAAATGTGGATCTATCAAGTGATCTCCAACAATTCCGGCTCACACATTGACAGAGAATTGATGTTGATGACGGGTATTCACTAGTTCATGCAGATTTTCTTCGGCCCATATGTGATTATCATGAAAATGAATAATCGCGTTTCTAGAGAAAGTAGCCTCGTCGGTGAAGAATATTTGAGCCAAATAGTCAGGATTTTGTGTTGCATCCATTGACAAAAAGCCACTCTTTGTGGAAAATCTGCCGGCAAAAGTGTCTGCACCCGTTGAATGTGATGTGGATACAACAGTTGATCTTTCAATATTCTCCAAACTGTGGTCTGACTAATATTTAAAGCAAACACAATTTTTCTGGTGCTTGTAGTAGGATGTTTCTCAATTTCATTTAGTACAATTTCTTCAATTTGTGGAGTTCTCACTGTAGATGGGTGCCCGTTATCAGTCGTTCGTTTTTTAAAATTTCCCGTTTCACTAAGACGTTGGTGAAGATGGGCAAATATTGAATGATGCAGGATGATACGGTTCGGGTATCGTTCTTCATAAAGACGTCTAGCAGCACGCGAATTTCCATTGGCAAGACCGTAAACGAAATGCATATCACACATCTCAGCATTCGTGTAATTCATTTTAGAAAACAGAAACTGGCAATAAACTGAATGAATACTCTGACAACTATTGACAAATATTGAAATGACAAATAAACAATTCCCTCTCAACACAATAGTTTTTGAAGAACCAACTATGATATTATATCGTGTTAGTCATAGTTCATAACTTATTATTAAACATTGTACAACTTTAGAACTAAGCGATTTTGGACATATGTTCTTTTGAACTTTTATGATCAAAATAACCTCAGGAATCAGCTCTTAAAGTTTGTCGCATACATTGAGAATCATCCTGTATATGGCCAATATTCATGGTGATAAAAAGGGAACTTACTTTTCTGTGTCACTAAAATACAACAATGTACACTTGTTCATGTCACCACAAGGATTAGAGAATTTCCTCATTTAAATCAATATTCTTCCCAACGGCATTCAACAAGTCTTTAAGGATTTCAATTCACTTCAGAACTGACCATAAATACACCACTTTAACGTTGTTACCCTTCAAAATCTTTCCGAATTAATCACTCAAACGCAAAAGACACAAGGGACACAACAGATTCAAATCGCGTTTGCAACGGAAAAGCCACTATCTCCACCATCGAGTCTCAAACGCTACCACAGTCGCTCCGGGGGTGGTTCGCCCCCACAACCCCCTTGAATTATTTATTAATCATCACGAGCGAAAAAGACTCGGGGCACACCCCGTTTCCATTAAGAAGGTCCTTTTGCTCCCCGCTTTTACTGAGTACGTCACGCTAGAAGCCTATCTTTCGTGTTCGATGCTTAAGCAGCGGGTTCCGATACCCCTTCTCGCGAAAGGGTGAAGGGGGGGGGGAAGAGGCACACTTTCGCAAGTGATTTGTTACCCTTTCGTGTTCGCCTCGCAGTTATCGTACGTCAAGTGGGGATATGTAAGAATTAGGTTCGTTTAGTGGATGTTCTCGTGTTTTTAGGTCGTTTTTCGCCAACGTGTCGTGTTGTATGTAAGCAGTCCGTTGTGGATATACGAAATTAGACGCGCAG
The DNA here is from genome assembly GCA_004143645.1 of Protaetia brevitarsis. NCBI lineage: Eukaryota > Metazoa > Arthropoda > Insecta > Coleoptera > Scarabaeidae > Protaetia > Protaetia brevitarsis. Next base: position 3,472,743 of record RXPK01000011.1, read on the forward strand.
TTGTTGGAATGGAGGGATGGGGGGGCTGGATGCGAACGATAATTGGGTTGGGTATTGAAGGGTTGATAGCTTGTAGTTGGCTATTTATTTGGATTGCGATTAGATGAAGCAATTTGAGGAATTGTCTCTGTTGGTGTGGATAGAAGGGTGTCAGACATAGTATTGCAAATATTATTGGAGAGAATGAAGATAACTTTAGATACATGCAGGTCGATAAACATAACGATTGTTTGGAAACTAGAGAAAAGTGTCGGGTGTTAATCTATACACAGAGTGGAATTGTTTCACTTAATACTAGTGTATGAATATAGGAAAAAATATTAGAAAATAAAAATGCGTTTGGCCTAGATACAATAATGTAACAAAGGTGTTTAGAAATGAAAGTTGTGTCTAACAAAGGTGTTTAGAAATGAAAAGTTGAAACATCAAATGGGCCTAAGTGCTAAAAAAAGAATTATATATAATTCTTTTTTTAGCACCTTTTGTTCACTATAGTGAACAAAAATAAAGTCAAGAATACTATGAGATTCAAAATGATTGTCGTAATAAAAACACTGTTTTCCGGAAAAATTTATCTATGCTTATTACCAATTTAATGAGCGAAGTTAGCTACATACAAATCTCATACATTAAATGAATTTTCTTGACATTTAGCGACATTGGCGTTCGTGTTGTAGTATCTTATGATTATTTATCTTATAATTTTTTCAAATCGTTTATATTTACATCTAATATCACCAACAATAATATTTCTGGATACTGTTAGAAAATAAGGGAATTTATCTGTGGTAATAGCTCAACAAACAGGTAAAAAATCAATATTAACATTAAGTGAAATAGTTTATTACATTTTATAATTTTATAGGCTTACCATACACTTCAGCGCAACGAGCTGTCAAAAGAAAGTTACATTTTCATCCCTATAAAGTTTCTACGGTACAGGAATTATTACCATTAGATCACAATAGGCGATTGGAATGTTGTCATTGGTTTAATAACAATTTAAGGGACGATGACTTGCTAAACAAATCATTTTTCTCTGATGAAGCCTGGTTTTATCTAACAGACTATATCAATTTACAAAGCTATTGTATCTGGTCTGCAGAAAATCCACACGAATTTCGAGAAACGCAATTGCATCCCGTAAAAGCTGGAGTTTGGTTAGCTATGTCCAGGCAACGAATAATAGGGCCAATTTTCGTCGAAGAAACTGTAACAGCCCAACGTTACCAACAGATGTTGGAATTGTTTATTGTAGAGTTACAAGAAAATGAGCTTGAAGCACGTTATTTTCAGCACGATAATGCTCCAATACATACTGCTCGACAAATCTGCCAATATCTTCAACAGTTTTTTGCTGACAGGTTCGTTAGAGCACACAGATGGCCACCAAGATCGCCTGATCTAACCCCATTAGATTACTTCATGTTCGACTATCTAAAAAATAGGATCTATAGAAACCGCATGCATATCATAGAAGAAGTGAGAGATGCAGTTTTGTCACTTAATAATTATACTAATTGTATGTTATAATTTAAAGTAATAAATAAATTTAGTTAAACACCAGTTAGTACTGAATTGTAAAATCATAATTTAGTAAAGTTAAATTAATGACATTTCATTTTTACAAGCAGAAACACCAATCATCCATAGTCGTTTATATAATGCGAGTTTAAATATAGGTTACGTTTTCCTTATTTATGACAGGTCCCTTAATATAGGCTAGTAATTTCAGCTTGACCGTCTTTACGACGTGATAGGATTTTAAAGATAAATTCAATTTTAATATAGTACAAGAAAATAAAAATAAAATAAAAGTAACAACTTAGCTGGTGACTTTGGTGGGTGTTGATGTGTGTGTCTGGGAGGGTATGTCACGCTGGTGTTGTAGAAGTGGTCTAAATTTGCTTCCCTGTACGCGGTGCGGGTAAATTCAACGATGAGCGATCTCGCAAATTAGGTACTTGTTTCACCCTAAGTTCAAACCAAAACAAAATAGGTCCTAAAGGACAGGACCGGATTACCAAAACTAATAAAGTTAACAACTGGAAGAAAAGTCAACTTACCAGTGACCTAAAGATGACGCCATTAAACTAAATGAATGCCGGCTTACGCTATTGCTTATAAACCCCCTTTTCAGGAAAATATCGATGCAACAAGCACTTCTCCTAGCAGCCCCAGGTAAAACAGAAAATGCACTCGATACTGGAGGTTCCTCACGTGACAATATCCCACAACAAACGTGGTAACTAATAAAACTTTCACGGAGAGAACTACAGACCGTGTGATGTCAGTCACTGAGAAACTAACAATGCGGAGTAATTTACGCAAAAGAAAAGGTTTTAATGAACGAAACTTGAACTACTTAATAATTGAACAATGAAAAGCTATTTTAACGGACAATGAATTACTAATAATTTGGAAATGCATAACGAAAATTAGGACAACCTATTAAAACGCGAAACTTCCGCTAGTCTGCTTGGGGTGCTTTTGGATGAAACGCTTAGCTGGTATGATCATTGCCGCCAATTAATACATAGTTTAAATACGTCGTGCTATCAGATCCGAAATCTTAAGACAGTATTGAATCACAATTCTTTGGTGACATTTTATTACGGTCAGATTTTCGCCCAGAATGTCCTACGGTATTGTCTTTTGGGGCTCATCTCCGCATGCACATGATGTTTTTCTTGCCCAAAAACGAATATTCGCTGCATCGCAGGCATAACTAGCAATGAAACAGGAAATTTGGTATATTGCCTAGTGTATATATTCTAAAAACCCTAGTGTATGTTTACGATAATAGCAATAAATTTCGGCTAAATTCTGATGTTCATTCATACAAAACACGAGAAGTAGAGCAAATTTCAGATTGCCTCTAAATCGATTTGAAATCACCAAAAGATCTCCGATTTTGGTTGGACTTCGCCTTTTTAACTTGTTGCCCGATGCTATTATATTAAGCGACTACCAACCTTAAAGAGATTTAAATCTACTATGCGAAATCTTTTGCTTGAAAATTGCGTTTATTCGCTTGACGAGTATTTGGTTATTCCAGGGATACAATAATGTTTTTTTGTGTTAATTTTATCTATATCTATCTATATTAAACGCCATAATATGTATGCATGCATGTCTGACTTATCCACTATATTTTTTGTACTTTTTAGATAAATATCTATTTATCTAATAATAATAATAATAATAATAATAATAATCTTTATTGCCCAACAGAATTAACCACTAATAGGACAATATAAAACAGAGAGTGCGTAAAACTAATTATTAAAGGTTAACAAACTAAGCAAAATACATACGATTTGTAGTATGAAATAATAACAAAATGACAAAAACTAGGAAAAAGGTACATATAGAAATTTAATGGGACTAAGAGGGACTGTGGAAGGGATCGGTATACACATTATTTGCATTCCTGGCCATGTGAGTCAAAGGAGCCTTCATTAGAACATTTGTTCTGGCTGTGGGTGTGAAGAAAGTGTCCGTTGAACGAGTATCATGCGTAGGAACTATGAATTTGACTTCGGCTAAACTATTGGGTGCATCTATATTATTATTTATTAGTTTCAGCATGAATCTAGCGCTGGCTGACTCGCGTCGGGCAGAAAGACTTTGAAAAATCATGTTCCTCAAGGAGCTCTTGATATTCTGTACCACGAACATGATATATACCCGTTTTTTACTTGCAAAATTTGATAGGTGTAGCACGGGTACCATATAATCGAGGCATATTCGAGCTTTGTTCGAACTAATGAATAAAAAAGCTTCTTCAATGTTTCCAAGTTGTTAAAGTTTTTGCAAGTTCTAATAATAAAACTCAGTGAACGTGGCGCAGATGTACAAACCTGTAAAATATGATCATCAAACTGAAGTCGTTGGTCGAATATAACCCCTAAATCTTTTACCTGCGTAAGTCTTGGTACAGAGAACTGCTCAATAGAGTAATCAAAAATTAGCGGTTTTTTGGTCGTCGTATAAGTTACTACCGCACACTTATGAGTGCTGATCTTGATGTTGTTTTTCTGACACCAGTTATTAATAACACATAGATCTCGCTGTAGATCTTCACAGTCAGAGATTGAAGAGACTTTGCCAAAGATTTTCAAGTCATCCGCATAAGCAAGAACACGGCCTTCAAGTGCTAACAGCAGGTCGTTAATATAAATATTAAACAGTAGTGGGCCAAGGTTTGACCCTTGAGGGACGCCCGAAGTTGCAGTATAGATATCGGACTGGTAACCGTTGTAGCAGACGTAGCATGACCTGTTATCAAGGTAAGATGCTATTAAATCAGTTGTATTCGACATAAATCCAATTGAGCTGAACTTGGATATTAGAATCGAGTGATTAGGGTGTCGAATGCTTTGGTGAAGTCGGTATAAATAACGTCTACTTGACCTCGAACATCTGAACTGGTGCTAATGAATTGTGTAATTTCTCCCAAATTTGTCACAGTCGATCTACCAGTCATAAAGCCATGCTGTTGTGTTGATATCAGACGCTGAACACGATTGTAGATCTTATTGTAGAGCAAGTGTTCGAATACCTTAGAGCAACTGCACAAAATTGCAATCGGCCGATAGTTGGAGATATCACATTTAGCACCTTTTTTAAATATTGATATTATCTTACTGATCTTCCAGCAATCAGGGAACTTCGACGTGCGAATTGCTAAATTAAATATAGTATGTAGCGGATGGCAAAGTATTGTCGCACAATCCTTGATTAAAAAATTTGGAAGTTCATCATTACCAAATGTAAAATCAGCTTTAAGGCGCTTAATAGATGTCAGCACATCGGAAGTCGAGAACAAGTCTATACTCAGTGCATGAGCGGCTAAAGATGTGGATGTAGAAGATGGTATACATGGTTGATAAACATCAGCGAAAGATTCAGCAAAGGCCTCGACTATAGCTTTAGCATCCGTTAACTCAGCGTCTCCAAAGCGCAGGCAATCAGGGATTCTAGAATTTCCAGATTTTTGGCCGACATATTTCCAGAACACCTTGGGGTCGTCAGCAATCTTATTTTGTATGCTAGCTGTGTACGCTTCGTGAGCCCTGCGCAGTTCAGATTTAACCAGCCTCCGAATTCTAACAAACTCATCTCTGTAGAATGATCGTCCAGTAGATTTCCACCTGCTGTGGTAATGTTCTTTCAGCTTAATTAACTAAATAGCATGAGTGGAGTACCAGACAGGGAATGATCGGTTAGATGCTGAGTATGTTGGCACGTGCTTATCCACAATGGAAAATACTGTTTGGTAGAAATTAACAACAGCACTATCTACACAAGTAAAGGCTTCCAAAAAGCACCAGTCAACATGGCTTAGCTCGGTGTACAGTTCTTGAATATTCGCCTTACGAAAATTATACCTGAGGAAGGGGTTGGAAGGAAAATTAACTATCGACTCGAATGAAGAGTCTGCGGAAAAACTTAAAGCGGGATGATAAGAATCTTCATTTACTAAAGGAAATGAGTTATGCTCTACCAACAAAGGCATTTTGGCTGTCTTTAATTGCACATATAATCTAAAATAACTTAGATCCTGTAAAATGTATAAAAAGAAACTTGTTGAAATAAAATTACTTATCTCATTCTTGATAATATTCTCTGCCAAAAATACTCTAGAATACCCAGAGGAGAAAGCAATCCCGTCCGATCCCCTAATCAACTTATTCACTGACATTTTTAATCAAGCAAATTCACTTTTACCATTCTAGTCTGGCGCTTACACTCTTGGGAGAGACGAATTCTCACTTTGTACTACTACCAACATTGACGGTGTTACACAGTACCGCTATTTACCAGCGCAATGTAACCGCACCCAATTGCAAATTCCTCACAGCTAAATGATTATTAATGTTCGGAGTATAGCGTGCCATACCTTGATACCGCGAGCACCGTGTATCATCTCGGATCCCGGCAATGGCAACTGGGTAGCACACAATTCTTGATTTGCCCGCGAGATTACCAGAGTCACGAGCGTCCATAATATCTATACACTATCTTCTTATACGCCGCAGTGTTTTTTTGTCTTGTTTGTTTTTAGAAATACTAACGCAATTTGTGAAGCGAATGTAATCCACCGCCCGCAGAGACAATGTAATTTGCTTTTAATAAACGGGTTTCTGGATATTGAAAAGGAAAAAATGGTATAGCTGCAATGTTTGTCTGTTGGGATCGCATTATCTGCACTATACCTATATAGTAAACAATTGTGAATGCATTTTCTTGTTGATTGTTTCCGGAAAATGATATGTTTGAAATGCTAATTTCAATATTGTTAATTAATTTCGTTTTTCATATTTGCAAATTGCATATTCCCTATAGCATAGCAGATAAAATGTGCACTAGCGGCCAACCATAAGTTCTGAAGAAAGAAGTGGACATGAATAAACATCATCAAGAACATATATCGAAATGACGCGACGATAATTTATTTTTTTCTGAGTTCAGTTCGTGACATAGTTTCTCAAATTCCTGCATGCAGTAGTCTGGCTGATATTCCTTACAATAGTGTTTCTAATAGCATGTTTTTAGTACTGTACAATGAATATGAAGTTGAAGGATTGTTTAAAAAACTGAAAAATAAAGCTTTATCTGGACCCGATGAGGTGCCATGTAATTTATTAAAACGAGTATCTACTTGTTTGATAACCCCATTAACTTTTCTAATCAATTTATCTTTTGCATGTGGTGTGTTTCCCCAGAAACTAAAACAATCTTGTTATTCCGCTGCATAACAAGGGTTCTAAGTTTGATATTAATAATTATCGGCCCCTTACGATTTCTTCTACGAAGTTTTTGAAAAATCTTTGAATATGCGACATTGCAGAGATTGATTTCCCACATCGATAAGTACAATATTTTAACAGAACATCAACATGGGTATCGGATTAATCACTCCACAATGACGGCTATTCATGCTTTTTATAGTCATGGCATTGTTTATATACATACTAGTTAGTCAACCTTATGGACAAAATAGTTAACGGATTTTTTAACATTTTGGACAAAAGCGGCAAAAGATGGCAGCACGCCGTTGATGTCCGTCTCGATTTACATATAAACTTCATAGTTAGACTACTACATACAAGATGGCTCTCTTACGTGTCGGTAAAATATTATTTAATTGCAATAGTTACCTCGTAAGTTGTAGGCAGATTGTAGGTGAGGCCCGGGGGAAAGGAGAGGGTGGATAGGCGATGACGCTGTGATGACGAAGAGGGAGGAAGAATAAATATTTAGTTTGATAATATATGATCGTTATTTTTTTACCATTTTACTTTACTTTTTTTTAGTTTCTAATTTAATGTTATGCTCTATATATGTGTGTAGTTCTAAGTTTTGTGTTATATTTATATAATATTTTTTATTTGATTTACTTATGTTTACTATTGCATAATAGTAGAAATTCGTTTTTCATTATAAAAATAAACATGTAGTTTGGGAGTACAAATCGCCATTTATATTTACATATATGCACCACGTTACTTATTAGGTTTGTTTGTTTGTCGGATCTAAGCAGATCCATGGAATTTTTCGCGTTTGTTTGTATCTTAGAGCATGATTTTTGCGTGTTTGTTTGTTTAGAGCAAGCAAATCCAGATCACAAAGAGGTTCCTCTTTCTGCTCGCGATCCGACGTCCGAGCAATTACGAGCAATTTGTGCAATATAGCCTAATCGCGCTAACATCGTGTTGTAAACTGTCGTTTGTAAATGTAATCCGATTTATACCTGCATCAAATATGCACGATATGGATAATATAATGATACCAATGTGATTGATGTAAAGAACGATCATTATATTTTAAAAACTTCACTTGGTAGGTACATAAATACTAGTATATGATGCATTTTTATTGTAGTCTAGATTCATTAATTTGAAAAATTACTTTTACTTTTCCTATTCATAATAGCTGTGACAATCTGACAATAGTAAATAATAAAATTAAGGTTATATTGCAATCGAGCGCGTTTGTTTGTACCATCTTTAAATCCAACTCTGAGACGCTCTCAAGTTACTCTGATGACGTCAGTAGATACTGCTCCAAGCACACAAACAAACAAAGCTATTAAAAACAGCATACATGATGACGCGTTCGCGCTCTTTCTCTTGATTGGCTGAAAAGTTACGATGTAACCTTGTATATACGGATGTTGCCCCCAAAGGTTACCTCGTAACTTTTCAGCCGCTCAAGAGAAAGAGCGCGAATGTGTCATCATGTATGGTGTTTTTAATAAGTAAAGTGGTGCATATATGTAAAAATAAATGGCGATTTGTACCCCCAAACTACATATTTTTATCATTATATAAAAAACGAATTTCTATTATTATGTAATAGTAAACATAAGTAAATCAAGTAAAAAATAGTAAGTAAATATAAGAAAAACTATATAAATTTCCCGTCTTTAGACCAGTTGAAGTTAGCGACAGCACCGCTATACACGGGAGAAGCGAAGATAGTAATAGGAGAGAGGAGGAGAAGGTTTTCGCATATACGTTCGAACGAGAAACCCACGTTTTATTAAAATTTTAAATATAAAAAGGCCATCGAAATACAGATTATATATTATCAAACTAAATACTTATTCTTCTTAATAAAACAAACATTTTCTGATTATTATATAATCATAAATATAAGTAAATTAAGTTAACAAAACAACTTATTAATTTAGAAATTAAGAAAATAAAAATTGAGAAGTAGATTTATGTTTTTTTTTGTCGGCAAATTTTCGTCCTTTTAGATTTAACTTTTCTCTTTTCAGTGATTTTTGTTTTAAGTTTAAATAATTTATTCTTAAAAGAAAAAAACTCAATTTAGAAAATTGTACAATTAATGTTTTGTCAACAAGAACGTGCCTTGTAATATACTTTCAATTTCTTTATATTTATAACAGAATGCCTCAGAATACTAATCTTCTAATGTAAACAAACACGAGAATTATCGCGAGGTGCGTCATCACAGCGTCACATGCATCCACCCTCCCTTTCCCCCGCGGGGCACACAATTCGCCAATGTTAGTAAATCACCGATACGGATTCCGTCATTTCCGCAGATGGATAAAACACAGAAATCTGTTTCTCACTCTGACCGAGATACCTGTTATATTTATCACGTTTTCAAATCAATTTACATTCACCGATAGAGTGCACCACTTCCCTGAGCAAAACTTTATTTTTCCGAAAATGGATACGTTGACTAACTAGACATATTTAAACAATGGTCATGGTATTAACGGCTTGGATACTGATGAGTTTCCAATAGGAGTCTTTTGTAATTTGAGCTGTGCGTTTGATTGTGTTAATTATCATCTTTTAAATAATAAATTGCAGAAATCGTATTTAGTGAGTATGAGTCAGTTTGTTAGAATTCTGTATCAGTCGGAATTAAATATCGCTCAAATCAAATCTTCTAACTTGCAAGTTGAACATGGAGTTCTTCAGGGTAGTGTATTAGGACCTTTTTTATTTTTAATTTATACGAATGGTATTTCCGACTTTCTATCGAATTATGACGTCATTATGTATGCGGATGATACTAGCAGTAGTTTCATGTGATAATTTATTAAATAGTGAAAATAAAGTAAATTCATTGTTGTGTGACATGAACAATTGGTTTACTCGGAACGGGTTGCTTTTGAATGCTGACAAAACAAGATATCTTATTTTTCACAATGCTGGCACAAAACGCAGTTTAGTACTCACGTGTTTTCAAATAATGTTGTAATAAATCGTGACTCTGAAATTAAGTTTTTAGGATTATATAACTTACATGGCGTACACACTGCCTTAAACTCATTAGTAATTTGAATTCCACGTGTTATCTGCTACGTAACCTGAGAAATTTTATTGACGTGAACAGTTTACTGTGTTATTATTATTATGCTAATGTTCATAGTAGACTGGTTTATGGTATAACAATCTGGGGTACATCACGAGTTTGTAATGAAGTTTTTTTGGCACAAAAAAGAATTTTATTAGGTGTATGGCTGGTATTAGCAATATGCAATCATGCAGGCCGTATTTTAAGCAATGGAAAATTCTTCCATTGCGTTCAATATACAGGGTGTATCAAATAAAAAAGTAAATTTTGCTTGGGTGTTAACTACACGACATATAAAGCACAAACCCACCGAAACCGGATTTCATCATTAAAGAATAAAAAAAAGTAAAATTTAGAGCCAAAAATTCTTTAGTCCGGGCCTGATGGAAGGAAACGTCATGTTAAGCACCCGCTAAACGTGGTATTGTGTATAAATACATTGCACTCATTTAGTATTATTCTTAATAGTATGCCGTAAATTCATTTAACGTCATTCTGAATAAATAAAGGCCCATGTAAAAATAGCAAAACTGAGGCATTTTAAATTTCTTCTTTTTATAAAATAAACATTCCTTTTGTGTTAAGAGCATTCTACAAAGTATTATTTTTAATATCCTGATAAGACGTTCGAGTTTCACCGGATATGCGACTTCAGTAGTTACAAAAAACGTAAATATTTTTTCTTTTGCTTTGTCGAATCGAGAGCTAGTTGTTAATAAACGGCACCACATGAATCTGAGTTATTTCTTTTGGATTTATTTAATCATACAACGCAAAATGAATCGAATCGAATTACACAGAAATAAATGTAGATACAGAAAATTTGCAAACACGCCTTTTTACTATGATATCGCGCGAAAATGAATCTATACATTCCCGCGCTTTTTGCCGATGCATCAAGCTTCGATTTTCTTTATATGAAATCATGATGGTCCTGAAAAGGATCGTATTTTCGAGACGGGAAGAATTGAAATAAAATGTTCGAAGTGGCTTGCACTCCAAGCGGCGATCCACACAAAACTAGCAGCGGTAATGGTGAATGATAGTGGTATGTGGGGGTATACTCGGGACAGCATTTAGGTTGGGCACAGGTGCGGCTCTAGCCCACAGCATTTATAAAATATTTTTTTTCTCGTTAATGCTTACAGATAGACCCCCTGTGCATTAAGACTTTTTGATCGTATATGATTACAGCAGCTACATATTATTATATTTACCGCTATATCGGATACACCCTGTATATATATACGAGCTATTAGTATACATATACAAGAATAAAAATCACTTTATTTGTAATAAGGAGATTCATCAATATAATACCAGATTTAAGTTTAACTTCCATATACCTTCACATTCATTAGCATTGAGCGGTAATTCACCCCGCATATTTGGTTTACGCCTTTTTAATGCGTTACCATATAACCTTAAATCAATTCCAAAGGAAACACGTTTTAAGTCTGAAATTAAATCTTTTCTCATACGAAATTGCATTTATTCAACTGAATAGTATGTTGACGGTGTTGCACGAATGGCAGCGACTAGTGACGGCTAAAGAATTTGTAATTTTATTGTTCTTTGTTTTATTTGTGTGTGTTGTATATTATATGACGTTTCATATACACCTTTTTGTGTGTCAAATGAAAATAAAAAAAAAATGTGCAAACTGCATATCAGTATTATAAAATTATTTTCACTTTCGATTCGGACGCAGAATAAACCCATTCCAAGTTCGTTTCCCACACCTCACCCGTTACCTTTCTAGCCGCTAATTTTCATAATCGCCAGCGTTATGAAATCCACGCGTGATTCCATTAGTTTATTAATATGCTCGGAACGGTACACAAAAGAGTAGACACGGCGTGCAACTTTTACCTTCATCAAAATTGTTGTCCGTCCGAGCTTTATCTGCGCGCGATAATCGAGCTTCGCGGTAGCCATTAGGCTCTTGGGGAGAGAGAGAATCGGCCGTGGAAGAGCTAATATGCTTGCGGTGTCGGAATTGCGACCTACGTGGGGTAACAATAGGAGCACTTCCGGTCATTAGGGCGCCCCGTAAATAGAGTTAATACATTACGTCGAGTAAGTGAATCAGGCGGAAGTCGGTAATGTGTACTCGCGAATTCCGATATTCAGATATAGTTGCCGAATTAACGTAGTTGATCTACATAATATATCTTTATCATCAAAGGTGTGGATGAAAGTTTCTGGGTAATAAGAAACCTTGAATTAATGAAGAGTGTATCTTCACCGAGGGAATTAGACACATATGATGTAATATATATATGAAACCAAATTCATGAGAAAACCTTAAAGTAATTGATTGAATGAATTATCAATTCAATTATACAAATTACTCTTTCTTTTAGAGGATGCAATTATGGGGCCCCTCTTGGAGATATTTAGAGCTAGCCACGCATTGGGCTACATTCCCAAGGCTTGGAGAGATACTAGGGTTGTGTTCATTCCGAAACCTGGAAAGGACACACACTACCATCCGAAATCATTCAGACCAATCAGTCTCACATCTTTTATCCTGAAGACTATGGAAAAAATTATACACCTAAACATTACAGAAGGAGCACTTGCTAGATATCCTCTGCATCCTCTGCAATGGGCATACCAAAGGGGCAAATCAGGAGAGGCTGCCCTGCATAGTTTGATGGAAGGACTCGAAAGGAGCCTACATCAAAAGGAAGTTGCTATTGCATTATCTAAAGGAACAAAGACGTGAATTTGCTACAGACCTACTGAGTAAAGACAGGAAGATGTCAAGATGTCAAAATGGTAGTTGGTCTGCTGACTGGTCATTGCAAACTAAACAGGCATATGTACAACATTGGCCTGGTGGACATTTTGGTGGAAGGACTCGAAAGAAGCCTACATCAAAAGGAAGTTGCTCTTGCAGTATTTTTAGACATCGAGGGCGCCTTTGATAACATATCAACGCCCTCGATCAACGGATCTTTAATGGACCGGAACATGGACCACACGACTAGCAGATGGGTTGACTGCATGCTAAGAGGCAGAGTGGTATATGTTAACATGCTAGATGAAAATATCGCCGTGAGGACCATTAGAGGGTGTCCTCAAGGGGGAGTACTGTCACCGCTGCTGTGGAGCTTGGTGGTGGATGATCTCGTCAGATCATTAAAGGAATATGGACGCAGGGGTACGCTGATGATATTCATCATCGTAGCTACAGGGAAGTTCCCGGGTGAGGTGGCGGGCATCATGCGTAATGCACTGCGAATGGTGGAAGAATGGTGCCTTTCACAAGGACTCTCAGTTAATCCACAAAAAACAAAGTTGGTTGCCCTTATCAACATGAGGAAACTCAATGACCTAGGCGGCGTTAGACTGTTTGGGCAGGAGTTACAATTAACAAAGGAAGTAAAGTATCTGGGTGTTACCCTCGATGCGAAACTGAGGTGGAAAAATCACTTAGTCAAAACAACGCCCAGGGCTACCAACTATTCTGGCGCTGCAGGAGAGTTGCTGGCAAAACCTGGGGATTAAAGCCGAGGGTGATCCATTGAATAAGACCAGCGATAACATGGGGCAGTAGTCTGGCGGAGGAAGACAGAAGTGTCCTCCGCAGTGAAACTGCTAACCGCTGTCCAGAGACAGGCATTGCTGGGTATCACCGGCGCAACTAACAGTACAGGGACCGCCTCTTTGGAGACCATTGTGGGCCTCCCCCTGCTGGAGCTTTATGTGAGAGCGGAGGCAATGAATGCGATCCTTAGACTGAAAGCCAACAACCTGTGGCATCCCAACTTCAGGGTGGGAGGGCACGATGCTGGATGGGCTATTGCTGCAAATGCCCATGGACAGCATGGCACCCGAAATTATCTTCACTGAAAAGGTGAAAATCTCCATACCGAACATGAATGATAACTGGTTCACGGACGGATCCAAATCCAGCCAGGGCACAGGAACCGGTATTTGTGGGCCCAGTCCTAATCAAAGGATATCCATAAGCATGGAGAAACATACAACGGTCTTCCAGGCAGAGGTATTCGCTCTTGTAGCCTGTGCAGAAATGATTGCAAAAGGGGGCTACATGAGGAGGAAAATTAATATAATGACTGACAGCTAGGCTGTCATTAAGGCAGTCTCGAACCCCGTAACTAGATCAAAACTAGTTAGATACTGCAAACAATCCCTCAATGCACTGGCACGAGACTACACGGTGTCTCTGATTTGGGTGCCGGGATATGAGGATATAAAGGGCAATGTAATAGCCGAAGAACTAGCCAAGGAGGGCTCTAAGAGACACTTGATGGGTCCAGAGCCCGTATGTGGGAATTACTATGGATTCCGCAAGAAGGGAGATCTGGACCTGGTTAGATAAAGAAAGTACAAAGAAAGTGAGGTCGACTGAAGGTCAACTCTATACCAAAGCGCTGATAGGGGATGGGGATGTTAGTTTCTCTGGTAACCTACTCAGGCGCAGTAAGAAAGAAGTTAAAACTATTACTGGGTTGGTAACTGGACACTGTCCCCTGAAAAAGCATCTATACAACACAGGCCGAGTAAGCGAACCGTGGTGTAGAAGATGCGAACTACAGGAGGAAACGAGTTTACATGTAATCTGCACATGTGAGGAACTGAAGGTACTTAGGCAGAAGTATTTCGGGAGAGATCTATTGGAGCCCTCGAAGGTTCTCAAGTTTCCACTGGGCAAGATACTGGACTTTATAGAGAACACCAAGCTGCTCGAGTGGAAATAAGAGATTTAATAGGAATGAATGAATGAATACTCTTTCTTTGAAGCAACCTCTTCCTCCAATGTCATATTTTTTTTTATTATCAATCTCTGGAGAAAAATAATTTTGTTGATTAAATATTTCGAAGCATTACCATAAATAGTCACACCATAATTTATAATTGACTATACTAAAGAAATACAGAAATACGATTCCCATGATCAGTTATGCATATCAGAAGACAAAGAAATACAAGGCATTTCAATTAAGTTAGATGTTTGCATAAAATAAATGCGTATGACACAATCACGGTACAAACATTAAGACATTGTAATTTCTGAATGGGTCAGAAGTCCCATTTTAAACAATAAATAAAGATAAATTAATGCGAAATGGAAGAAATAGTATAAAAAAAAAAACACGTGTTGTAGTGCCTGCTGTAATATTCGTACATTAAACTTTATTTAGTACCCTTGAAATGTGTGACATCACTTAATTGTAAAACATCAATCTTGGGAATTTAAGATAGAATAGAAATAAAAATTGTCAATTAAATAAATTTTAAATTGCAACGTTTCGTTATTCTTTAACAACATCTTCAATGGCATGAGTGTAATATTTCAATCTTATTGAGTTCTCACATTTTGAAACGTCAAAAAAATTTTGGTTAAAATCAAATTATACTCATGTTATTGAAGATGTTGTTAAAGAACAACGAAACATTGCAATTTAAAATAAAAAAAAATACCAAGATGTCTTAATTGACACATTTTTTTTCTATTGAATCCTTAACTTTCCAAGATTATGTTTTGCAATTAAATTCATACAACAATAAGGTCAACTTAAAAAAAAGGATCAAATTTAATAACATCACTTAATAAACACCATGTATATTTTTTTTCCAAAATTTTACCAAAAGAGGATAAATTCGCAATTTAATTCTTGTTTTACATTTTTTTGTATGGATAGGTTTAATTATTGTTTATATTTTTTAAATATCTGGCAATAATATTTTGTTCAATTGACAAATTGATCAATTTGATTTTTTTCAGTTGAATCCAATTATTCAAAATTAATTTTTTTGCTTTGACCGTTATATTCATCGAATTTGGTTTAAAATCGATAATTACAAACGAAAACGAATAATTCAAAAACTGTTTAATGCCAGAAAAATATTGGTCAAATCTTTGGATTTTTAAAGACATGTCAAAAATTTTAGTCAATTCTCCATTCAATTCTCTTGGTTTAAAGTCGATAATTACAAATGAAAACGAATAATTCAAAAACATTTTAATGCCAGAAAAATATTGGTCAATTCTTTGGATTTTTAAAGACACGTCAAAAATTTTAGTCAATTCTCCATTCAATTCTCTTTGAATGGAGTTTGGTTGAGAGAGTGGTTTCAATTACAACATTTAAAGCAAAATAATATTCGATTCAAACAGAGATCACACTTACATGATTGAGAATCCGGAATTCTGATGCAGATGCTCTTCTGGGCCTCACCACATCCAAACGCAATATCCCTACTGGAGGCGGATCCCTAAGCGGTAACGCCACACTTCTGCTGATTTCCCCGTCTTTATCGGCACAATCCATCTCTTTCTTCACGTCACAGTTCAACCCTCCAAGGATAAGGATCCAGCTGGCGTTAAATTGACCAGAAAACGGAGTGTCCGTCTTCGAGGTTTAATAAATGGGAATTTCCAAAACTGACCTCTTTAAAACTATAGATAATTTTTCGGTTAAATTAAGCGATCGTCGTTTACAGTTGCTTTCACGCCGTTTGAAAAATCAATCCTGGGAAACTCACCTGTCGTAAAGAGGACAAAACACTGCGGGACTCTGGTGACAAGTGACAAGCATATGAAATGATGAAGGTAATGTCGTTTATATCAACGCGTTTTAACTTGTTGGGAACGCGCCTGTCGCTTGCGTTCGTTGTTCCATTGTTTTTAATCGTTAGCGCCGATGAAACGAGTTCATTCTAATAGCACTCAGCTGGGATAACTCTAATTTTTGTGATTATAAATGCTTAATCACGAGAATTGTATTTTCTCTAGGGAAATGCTTTTATTTTCTTTCTGTTATTGCTGCAATATAATTTTTCGGAGTAATTGGTGTAAATGTACTTATATTATATGCGTGCGTTGGAAAGAGAAGATTAGCATGGGACAAATTATGGAAATTTTCAAGGGACTATAAAACTTTCCCCATGATAATAAAAATATTATTAGAATTCTTTTCAGATTTCTGACAGATTTTTCTTTTAAGAATATTTGACTTTGAAGATATATTTTTATTGTTGATTGACATGTGATCGAAGCTCACAATGTTTTCAGTTTACAACAATGACCTTCCTTCAATTATGCACAACACCAGCAATATTATTTCTTATATGATTTATTTATTTAACTTGGCCAAGACCTCTTTCGCAATTTTATGAGATTTTAGAACAGAATGGTATTAGTATATTGAGTCCGCCAAGTTGAAATAGAACTATATATTTTAATTTATCGCTGATTGATGGAAGCAATTCTCTGGGTTCCTTATTCGTTGCCGAAAAGTGTTTCCAGAGCCTCATATTTACACAGGATATGGCAAGCCGTCTCTATTATGCCATTACATTGTCTGCTTTGGATATTTCCCCATTTCCTCTAACTATCCTTGCCTAACATAAAACTAAGTTGTACTAGTTCTTCAATTCTCTTCTAGTAGTATAGAGATATAGGTAACACTAATGACATTACCCCAATTTATAAAAGTCACTTTGCTCTGGGTACCCGGCCATTCAGCAATCGAAGGAATCAAAAGAGCCAATGAGTTAGCAGGAGAGGGATCGTCTGCTTCAGATACAGAGTGATTGTTAACTTATGCAGTTTTTACTGAAATAACTTACTAAAGTGTCTTAAAGAAGTAACTTTCATTTATAAACTTGTACGAAAAACTCAAAGATAAGACAGTAACAGTAAAAGAAAGACTTATTGAGAACTGCTGAAAAGATCCCTTTCTACAGTAGAGATTCAAAATGTCTACCTCGTACTCAGTGGCGGCTCGTGGTCGGAAACGTAGGGTGTTCACAAAATCAAGAACATGCAAATTTTTAACTAAAATCCAATCATTTTTTTCGTACGTGTCCTTCTTAAATTTTCTTGTAAAGTCTCTAAATTTGCCCTTGTAGTTTGCGTCAAATTAAGTCTGGTTTGGTCTGGCCCATACTTTTAACTTGAATTTTTTGTTCATAACTAAACGAATTAAAATTGTCTTTCAAATATTGCTCAGTAAAACTGTTCGCATCCATAGTTCTTATTTATATATTGTTTAATGTTTACTTACAATACAATACTTTGTTTGTTTTGTGTGCATTTCATTTCTTTTTTACGTACTATATATATTCTTTTTTGTTTGTCGGCTTTTTGCAGAGGGATTTAACGACACAGCGTAGTTTTTAACTGCGGCTGCGCTGTTGCCAATTTATTTTTGTTTTTCTAAAAAAAATCAATTAATTATTATTTGTATCTTTGAGGGAAATGTACGTTTTTTGGGAATAGTTAAAGATTTACGAGTTTAAGTTTGTGATTTTATGTGCGCTGGTTTAATAAACGTATTGCTGTAGATGAAGTACCTCAAACGAAAATTTAAATCAGTGTTTTAAATAAAATAGATAGTTTTTTTTTAACAAATATATTGTCTACTTTCCTTTTTTTTTACAAAGTTAAATTTAAGATATTTATAAATTAACACTAAGTATTTAAATTGTTACAACCATGATTATTGTGTTAATTATATCAACTTTTATCATCTACAATTCTTTGAAAATTTTCTTATACATAAAACTAAAATATAAAATTAAATTTAATACAGACCTGTATTAATTACTCATCTAAACTGCACGAGTGTGATTAAACATTGAGCACTGACTTAATATCAGTAACAAATTAATAGCTTAATATATTAAAATTTTTCAATTCCAAGCAAAAGAAAACAACACATGTGGGCCACCCCGATATCTATATCACACTGGCTCTCTCGCTCGCACGTACGAAGCAGAGAGCCAGAAAACAAACAAAAAACCTGGAAACAAATCCGTCCAATACGGAAAAATATAGCAATAGTGAAATAAATAATATTATGTTATATATAGTCACGAAAATTCTGTTAAAACTTAAAGTATAAAGAAATACACCGTTATCCTAAAATATCAAAACAACTTTTAAATGAAAATAACATTAAATTAAGAAATTTATTCAGATAATTGTTTTTTTTTTTAATAAAAAACTACAGCAGTATGGTATTTAATAAATTAAAATAATTACGCATCCTTGGTTTCATTATAAAACTGTCACCAACAAACAGTATTATTAGTTCTTATGGTAGTTACGACCTGTGAACGGTGAGGCATTCATAAACAAAACATATATACTATAGTTTATCCGTAAAACACGATATCTGAACGTTGATGTCTATCGATTTATTAACGTGACCCGAGAACGCAACGAAAGCAAGCACAGGAGCACACTCAATTTGTGCACCGTTCATATGGAATCTGCCGCATCCCTCCCTACCTCCGCTCGTCCTTTATGCGGCAAGGCATTGGATAAAATCAACGTAGTCCCGCCTACTCGGCGCACGTGCTCCGTCATCGGTCGCTTGCTCGCGATATACATACATATGTATGAAAAGGAACGTCGCGTCGTTTATTCGTTTCGCTGCGTTATATTAAGATCGAGTAATAGATTTTATTAGTTTGTAATCGATGATTTGTTTAGGGGGTTCACGTGCTCATGTGCTCCTATACAGAAACCGCCACTGCTGGTACTTCGACATAGATTTGTGAACGGCGAATCTAGTTTTGGGATAACCGTAAGACCCTGACATATCTGACTCAAAATTAAAGAGAGGAATATTTTAATACTCATTTTATCTCTATCTATATATGTCAAACTTAAGTCAAGACTTTTGTCCTTGATAGTACATTGCTCTTTTGATATAATATTCGAATATTCTAACCAAAAATACAAAAGAATGAAAAATAATGATATCACCACAATACCAACCCACGCTCTAATTAAGGTAACACATCAGATGGTCCAACCCACTTTGTCATCGCCATAACTTACCCCCGTTAGCCAGGTAGGTACATGGTACAATATATTTCTCACAGAGATTGCGAGGGTAATGAACGTCATTTGCCGCGCTGAGGTCTGATAATTACGCTTTGCCATTCCACGAAAAATATTATCCAGGCAAAACATAAAACAAAGGAATTTTGTTTTATTTTTTGGTTACGATAGTAAAATCACCACTTTTCATTTGGATATTGAATTAAATATGTACTTCTTTAATTTCCCTTTTTTACATAATGTGGATTGATGAGACATGTTCGGGGTAATTGAGTTGTTTGGCCTACCATGTCGGTTTCTTTGCAATACGAACACATTTAATTAAAAGTTCTCGATGGTCAATACATGTATGTATGACGCGATTGGGTATCTGAACTTTTTTCATTAAACTTTAGGAACGCTTTTTTTTTATTGCTCTTTAATTTCTGTAAGTAATTACGTTGATTTATTGTTTGCTGATAAATTATATACAGTGTGATTGTAAATGTTGACGATTTGAATAGGTTTGGCATAACAAAAGTGCGATTGATACTGTAACGCGCCTATTTTTAAATTTTACAATTTTGGGGTAGCTGCTACTAGGCTAGATGGCGCCACCCCTTTAGAGCGTCGATCAGGAAACTACTCATAGAGGGCGCTATTATTTGCCGCGTTAATTTGCAATGCAAATTTCTGGGTGAGAATCCACTGGAACATTCAGGAAACATATTATAGAGTTCTACAGTGCTCCAGTCAGTTTGTATCGGAAAGTTACAGTGTGCACAGCCGAAGCGAACCATGACCAATATTAATGATTAAACTACCTACTTAAAAGCACTCTGAAAGAATTAGTTTAAATAGTGTTTTAGCAGTGTTTAGAAAAATACTCGAAACTGTGGTACTGGTAATGCTGCAAACTTCTCCTAGACCCCTCAGGCATTAAACTGGACGTACGTTTCGATAGCAAAGCTATCATCATCAGCAATTCAGTGTTTCTGCTGATGATGATAGCTTTGCTATCGAAAAATACGTCCAGTTTAGTGTAGTTTGTGGTGAGGGGTCTAGGAGAAGTTTGTAGCAGTGTTTAGTTTATTATTAATGTTTTTAAGTGATGAAATTAATAGTTTTTATTAAAAATATCACACGCAAAACGATGCAATACTGTAGTAATAAATATATGTCAGCGTTAACCAGCTGCCCACAACGTTGGCAGCTGATTGCTATTCCAGCACGGTAGCACATTTCGAACATGTAAAATACCTCTATAGCGGGAAATTCAAACTTCATCAATTATAATCGCTGTATATGAAAACTCGTTTCAGTCAATACAAGAATTTTATTTAACATAATATAAAACAGCAACGCAAACTGTTAATTTTAAAAAATTTATTGCATGTGGTTTACTGTATCAAGAAATGTACAATCAGCAGCTCAAATCATTTAGGCATTTCCAATGATAAAACCACATCAAGCAATACTTACTTCTGAAGGGAATGAAAAAGCTATTTGTTTTTGTAAACTAAAATTCCTTTCTGACATTTCGACTGTCAACAGTAGTCTTTTCTCAACCTCTCAAAAAATCATTACAAAAATAGTAAATTTTAAAACACTATCAGAGAGCAACATCAAACATTTTGTAAAACGAATTGAACACAAAAATAAAAACGTAATGGCCAATTATTGTAACAACGAGTTAAGAGGAGTTTTAAATTTAGCTGTTTTAAATTTATTTGATGGTTTGAACGACAAAATAACAATGATCCCAGTAAACCAAATTTAAATTTCCCGCAATTATATTAAGTAACTTCAACTTAAAGGTATTCAAATAACCATTAATGTAATACAAAATCGTAGGTAATTTCATGCTTTACTGTTGAAGTTACTAAAAATAATTGCGGGAAATTTGAATTTGGTTCACTGGGATGGCTTGTTAATAAACACCTGCTAAACATATATCCAGTTGCGAATGGTCCATATACTGGGTGAGAACGCTAATATCTTTAAATAGGGACGTAAAGTTAAGCATTGCAGGAGGATGTGATCGAACTTCGTATGCTATCGTCCGAAATACCCCATTATTACCAACTTGTACGCAGAAAATCAATCATTGTAATAGCCTTCGTAAAACGTATGCACCAGCTATCACTGATTGTGTTCCTAATTAAAGATGTGTAGCGCCTAATAAATGCTG
Organism: Protaetia brevitarsis; assembly: GCA_004143645.1. Taxonomy (NCBI): domain Eukaryota; kingdom Metazoa; phylum Arthropoda; class Insecta; order Coleoptera; family Scarabaeidae; genus Protaetia; species Protaetia brevitarsis. The sequence goes on from RXPK01000011.1 coordinate 3,494,594, forward strand.
ATTACTATAAATCGATGCAGAAAAATGTATCACACAATTACCACACTTTTTTCTGCAGTTTACTGCTAATTACCAATTTATTAAGCGCAACAGCACAATTTTAGTGGCTTAAAAGTCAATCTAATATTAACAAGTTTCGATTGAAACGAAATTGTAGATTTAAATTGACTACATTAGCGAAATCTTCGCAAATATTTAGAGTTTAATAACTTAATACTCTCATTCATTATAAATAAATGAGTGATTATTATTTATACTACAATGAGCTCTTTCAAGAGTTGTTTAAGCTGGTCCAGGAGCCGTTTAGGTTGTTGTAGAAGCTACACTCTTCTGGACCATTTTTGCTAATAAAGAAAATGACGATTTTTTTTTATCATGTAGTTGAATGAGTTGGACATACTTCTCGTTGCCAATAAATGTTCAGGTAAAATAATTAATCGACGTTATAACCACGATCGACGCTTTTTTCATTCTCACGATGCCTATTTTTTCTATTGAAAACGCCAGAAGTGAAACTCATCACATGTGGACTCATCTGTCTATGAAATTTTATTAAGCCCAGTAAACCAAATTCAAATTTCCCGCAATTATATATTCAGTAACTTCAACTTAAAGGTATTCAAATAACTATTAATCTAATACAAAATCGTAGGTAATTTCATGGTTTAATGTTGAAGTTACTAAAAATAATTGCGGGAAATTTGAATTTGGTTCACTGGGAGGAAGTTATGGTATGTAGCTATTTAAATTTATAATAAATTCTTGGAAGAACTGTAGTCCTTTTTTCTCTTTTGAACTCTTGAAACAATCATATTTTACACACCCTGTAATAGTTTTTTGAAACTGAGTAATTGCTTCGCCAGTAAAATCTGGGACACTCTGTATATGTTGTGCAGAAGGTAGGTAATAAAACGAACACAATTTTTTCCTCCTTTATTTCTAACATCGTATTTTATATTTCGTTATTCGTAATTATAAAATCAGTCACATGAACAGAACGTATATGATGCCTATACAGGGTGTTCGATAACTTTAAGTGTGTCCAAAGATCTTTAAACGAATAAATTCGGTGTATTAAACGTTTTATTGTAATAATGGAAATGAAATAAAATTATCGAACACTTTGTATGACAAAAAAAGGACTAAATAAAAACTTATTAGTATAAAAACAAAAGACATCACATGTTTACAATTTATATAAAAAAAAAAACTTAATATTAGGGTCCTGATTATAACCTAAATTAATTTTAAATATAATAGTAAAGAAAAATGTGTAAATTTTGTTGCAATATTTGTCATTTAACGTAAATAATATTTCAAAAATTTTCATAAAATTGACGTGTGGTAAATATTTTTAGGTTTTATTGTATTTCAAAACAAAATCATTAAATTTAAAAACTGTTTTCTGTAGTTTTTGGATTTCAATTTTTATTGTTGTCTTTGGGATTTGGTAAATAAATCAGTTATCTAGATAAATATTTACTATTTAATTTTAAGAAGAAATACTGTTAATAGATGCCTGTATTAGGATAATAGTTTTTCTACAAGTTTTAATTAAGAATAGATATGGTTAATTACATTTTTATTTCGTTACACTAAAACATTAAAAAGGTCAAATATATCTAAAATATTTATTAGAGAGTCTTTATATTTGCTACCTAATTTGATAAATGTTAATAAGAAGGAAAATATGTTGTAGAGAAGGAAGGATTTGTATATAGAAAGTATAAAAATATAAGCTTATGATATTATATACAAAAAAAAGTACAGAAATATAAAGTATGTATATTAAAAGATGTTTGTTGAGGTTAATAATACGTATTCACAAGTATTCATCGGAAAAAAAATCACTTAATTTACTAAAACAGAGAGACAAATCAAGATTCACATAAGGACACCTAAACATTTTTTTTTGTTGAGTTTCAATTCGTTTAGGAAAAAAAAATGTCAGGATGATGGCAGTATGACACTGGAATGTTTCGAGATATTACAATAATTATTATAAATATCTAAATTAAATCTAGTAAAAACACTGATTGATATCGAGATTAACTTAATAATTATATACAGGTTGCTTCGAAGTACTACATTCTGCTAAATAAATAAAGCAATATGGCAGCAAATCGCAATTTACAAGGGGTACCTCGTGAATTGTAAAGTGAGGGTTCTAATGAAACTTTGTAAATTTATCATAGACTTAAGAGTTTAGACCTTTGCGCATTCGCAAACTTTCAGGTTGTCTAAGCGTCGCCATTTTGATGTATGCCGTGTCAAATAGATCAGCTGTTGTCGCAGTTTTGAGAGGCTTATAAATCGTGCTGTTTTTAAAGTTATTCTTGCGTTTTTGTGACATTTTATATTTATGGTGTTATTTAGACTAAAGTTTTTTTAGTAAGTGATACTTCATTAATGTGAAGCTACCTAAATTATTGAATAACAAACTGTTTTTAAGAAAATATTTCATTGGACTGCTTTTTAATGTCTGTTAAGAGAGCTCAACTTTGAAGAAAACATTTAGTGAGGTTTGTGGTGTTATTATAAGATATGAAGTAGTGTTTATGTTGTAGAATGTCTTGTTGTGTACCTTGAAGTAAAAGCATTCGTAAATTATTACCCCTGGCACAGTATATATCTATATCCAGTAGTTTCACATCGCCGATAACATGGGTTTCAAACATGGCGCCCAAGGAAATTCGCGGTGTCGCATAGGTGGGTAAAATTGGAACTAAAACTATTTGAATCTGTTTATAAGCAAAAATCTAACCTACAATGCCGTTCCATTCTGTCATTTTGACATTGATGTTGTGCGATTATCTGTCAATTGTCAGTCTGTTTGAGTATATAGGTTATTTTCGTACTCACTTTGCAATTATTAGTTGCAAATATAGCCGCCAAACGCCATCGCGAATTTCCTTAAAAGTGATAGACAAAACATCAAAGGCGCCGACACTTAGTGAAACTACCGGATAAGGTTTATACTCTGCCCCTGGTAATGACATCAGTTTCCATCAGTAAGAGCCAACGATAATCTACCTGTTATAGATATGTGGCATAACTTTATCGCATTCTCCTTCATGAAGAGTGCTTGTTGCAGTTAACGTCTGTTGCAAAGAATCTGAGAGAAAATAAATATACACTGTCACAACGAAAGAATAAAGGTATTTCTGCACTACACAAAACATAGATATGACATGTATTCTATGTCAGATGGGTTAAAAGTCAGCTGATCCGATAGAATAAGAATATGTATTGGTAATTTTAGTATATCGCAGACAGTTGCTTGAAGGACATCCGATCTTATTAATAAAAGCGATCATTGAGTGTTATTGTAAAATATGGCTTCATAATTTGGTGAAAACATAACGCAAGAACTGCAAGTCGAATTAATAAGAAAAAATGAAACGCACTTATATTGTTTAGCCACCAATTAAGAAATGTTATATGACATAATGTGTGTTTACTACACCCCAAAAATATTAATAACCTAAAAGCTTCAAATTTCAAGTATAAGTGTATTAACCTATATATTTATATTAAATAGCGATGTAAGGTCTTTTCAGCAGTAAAAAATACAATTTCCTTATGTATATAGTATAATACTAGTGTCAAAGGGAAGTATGAGCATTTTACATTTTTTTTTTATTTTAAAATATTACGTCCTTGTTTTATGTTAAAATTGTTTTCTTACGACCCTGCCATACATCAAAATGGCTGCCCACATGTGATCCGAACGTAGCGCATCTCTAAGCTCTATCTACACATATATTTATCCTTGTCTATGCAATTTATAGACCCCATAGAGTGTTACTCAAGGAAACTTGATCTTGTTGCTGTGGTACTTTAGGGAGTGAAATTTGACTTTGAAAGTCGTTTATCCAGCTATTACATATAGACATTAAAATTACACCGGTTTTCAACAAATATTGCATTTAATGACAAATACCATTCGAATTTCAAGGTGAAATTGCGCCCCATAAAGTTTGAAGTTCCGCAGCAACACAAAGTGACACTCCATAGGGTCTACAAACTGATAAAGTTTCATTAGAATCTGTGCTTTAGAATTTCTGAGGTACCTCTGTCAGTTAAGTTCTAAATACTATGAGAAATATACAATTTTAAAATTGATTTTTTTCGATATTTCTTCCTACATAATTATAATTAACATTAATATTTAATTATAAAATGTAACCTTTTTCCTAGAGAACTTCTTTATCCTGATCCTTCGTCAAAAGGTCGTCACCTTTCCCAGCTTATAACCTAACAGCTTCCTCTGTTTCCTGGCGCTCAGTTTCGACAGCAGAGATTTTGTTCCTTCTATGATGGCTCGTTCTTCGTCATCTTCTCCATCCTGGTCCTGGTAGGAGATGAAACCGCTTTCCGGACGTGAGATCGACATGGGTTCTATTAACTCGAACCATCTCTCAACTTTGGCAGCTGAGCTTAGCTATTTTAAGAATAAAGTCAGTCAATCAAATGGATGATAGGAATATCAAAGCTTGCTTTTCGTCTGCGAAAAATTTTGGGGAGGTGAAGGATTTTTTAGTTCCGCTCTATATAGAAAATCAAAACAATGGTTATATCTTCAAACACTTTAATGTAAAAAAATATGTACACGTTCCTCCAAAAGAAAAGGACAAAAAATTAAAAAAAAATCTCAAATAAACCCAGAACAGAACAACGACATATTGAAATAATATAATCTGGATAGCTCATAATACAATCTATTCACAAGTAATCTAGATTTTGGGGGTATACAAAAAAAAAAATTAACACGCGTTCACAATTGAAAATCAACTCGATATGTTGTTCCTCCTAACTAAATATTTATATACAATTTCATAAGGAAATAAAACTCCTAAAATTGTAAAATTGAGTATTATTATATACAAATTATCCTATAAAACAGATATACCTCTTATATACAGAGCGTTTTCGAGTTTTAGCACGTAAGTCTTTTGTTTTCTCCAATGTGCCGTTTAATTTACGTTATATTAATGCTGTATTCTAAATCTCGAGATCACGCAATATTCCTCTCGCGATTTTCTTTAAGGATTTTGGGATTTATTCCGATTTCGATGTGTGAGTCTTTTATTTGCTCTAATGTATTAGATAGTAGGTCTTCGGAAGTTTCTAAATTTCCAATGCTGACGTTCCAAAACCTCCTTCTTGTTGGAAAGTTATTTTTCTGGATTTTTCTCGGACACGCTCTATATTACACGCTTCGTTACTATCAGAAGTTTGATATTGAAATAAGAACAAACATTCTACTAAATATCTCCTACTTAGTAGGAAACTAATACTAATTTATTTAAATATGTTTGTACATAGTTTATTTATGTACTTAAAAGAGTATATGAAGGCACAACTCTATTATAAGAAATATATATCGGTTATTAATTGAATGATATGGCAATCATATGTTTTTTTTTTTTAATAATATGGCATTAATTGGACTAGTAGATTTCTTATATGTAATTGGCGCTGGTAATCAAATGTAAGTCTTTCGTTTTTACTACGCTAATATCAGATGAAGCAATTGCTTCTTCTGAATTTTAAATCAAAATTCCTCGATCATTTTCCTCTCTATGGAAAAAAGTGATAATATAACTCATTTACGGGGTTGTCTTCAAATATCAGCCATTTTGATATGTAAGTCTTCTATTTTCTCCACGTAAATCCACTTTGGGGTTCGTTAGAAATCAATTGGCGCCCATAAGCCGAGTTTATCACCTCCCTCCTCTCCGCTTTACTTGGTGGTGTGCCGCGCCCAAGCGGTACGTTGCACTTGGGACATCAGCTCGCTCCTGTTCGGCACCTTTTCGCTCGTGGAGCGAGTGATCGTGGGCACGTTGGACCTGAAATCATCATTTACCCTCAGTGACGACATCATACTGGACGCTTCGTCTGAAGAAGGTACCGGCACAATGACGCGCACCCTTCCCTCAGTGTCCGTGGTGGTGAGGGTGCCCATCTGAGATAAGGGTTTGATAAACTGCGGCTCGCCTCTGTCCGATTTGGGCGAGACGTTTTGGAGGTTCCGTTGAGGCGATTGCCGCTGATGCAAGGCGGGATTTTGCACCTGCAGATGCTGACTGCTTTGCTGCGGAATCTGGTTGAGACTCTGATTAGATTGGTAGTTCTGGCTGGAGCCGTATTGACTCAGATTCTGTCCGGACGGATATCTTTGCTGGTAGTTCAAATTTAGGCTTTGCATCGAATCGTTCTTGTTCGGACTGACTCTATTATCCAATATCGGACTTCCGCTATAGGAATGTCTCACGGCCAAGGGGGAAGGGGGTAGTTTCTTCTGTGGGGGCGGTTGTAAAGTGTAGTTATTGTTCACCATCGGCTGCGTGTATAAATTGGGGATGTACGGCAAATTCTGATTGAGGTTGTAAGAATATTGCGGCGGCGTATAACCGCAGAGGGCTTGCAATCGTTGCAAAAGCTGCGCTTCCAGGGAAAAATCCGATTGCGGTACGGAGAAATTAAACAGAGGCGTCGTTGGATGATTAAACCCTGGCCGCAAAGGTGAAGACGGTAGACAGGTCGTGACTGCCCTATTCTCGATCAAACCTTGCGGATTCAATCCGAGCGCTTGCAGAACCGAATGATCCAAAGTAGTTTGCTGCTCCTGGTGATCAGAAGAGTAGTTTTCGTTGCTCAATCCGCCACTTTGGTATTGCTGTTGCTGCTAAAATGAAAAAAAATTAGCGTCAGAATAGGTTTTCGATTTCGTGAATCATTCCAGTTTTAAACATTCAAAAACAATAATTACCTAAATCGTCTAAGCGAATGGTTACTTGTGGCAAGGTTTTGCAAGATGTTTCTTCAATCAAGGCACCGCGCTGTCGTTGCTTGTGTGTTTTTTTTTTTAGTGTGTTGAGTGATGTTGTTTAAAGCGTCCTGCGCGCTTAGCATGGTTAGCCAAGCATCTTACAAAACACAAATGGCAAGCTTTGGATGTACTAGTTTGCACTTGGAATATGTAGACAATAATTAGGTGAGGTCATGCACGGTATTGTCACACACTGTAAACTTTTGTTATTTATGAGAAATCACGTAAGAAATAAAGCACTTTTTTTTTGGTAAATTTAAAATAATAATAATAAAAATAAAATTAGAGACATGTATTGCTGGGTGATGGGTATTCCAAATAATTCAATAATTGAAAACGGTTTTGGAACTGATTGGTGATTTAATTTTAATTAAAAACTATTTTAGAACATACCAAACTTACAGCAACACACGCTTAAATTTAATCTCATCCACAAACAAAAAGCAAGCTTTTTAAACAAACAATATCTAGCCGAAAATCTAAAACGCATCCTTACTTGTGGCATAGTCACGTGAGGCGAGTTCTGCTGTTGACTTCCAGACTTTTCACCGCCTTGCAGGTGTGCCACCAATGCAGCTATATGGTCCAATAGTTCTCGATTGTGCACCAGCAATTGATGCGTCCTCGCCTGAGCTTCCAGTCTTGCACTCTGAGCAATACACAAATTAGTTTCCGACATGTATAAAGCGTATTTCAATTGAAACGAGTCACTTCAAATAACTCTCTTTATCTGGTGTGATTTATATAAAATTTCAAATCCTGTCAATTATCATATCAAGGGGGACAACTTTTAGTGATGGACTTAATGGTTTAAAAGCATTACTGGAGCGCAGCAGCCCCCACTCTTAAATTTGAATAGAGAAGACGGGTCTTGTGATCACTTGTGAAATGGCTTCAAGTGCTTTCCCTATGTGCTCGCAACGACCACAGAAATTTAATGCTGATATGAGTGGTTTCCAAAAGTTCTGGTGGAGTGCATGCAAACCGCTTTAAATACGGTTGACAAATGATGTAAACAAGAAACAAGAGTGACTATCAGTCAATGCCCAAAAAATACAAGTTGTCACGTTCACAAGAAAAAGAACGCTAGAAGGTCTACATCCACTAGTGATAGAAGGTGAAAGAATTTCATACGTCAAAAAGGCGAAGTATCTGGGGGTGTGGTTTGATCAAAGACATACATGAAACCCACATATCCAGAAAACAACTAGCAAAGCCAGTATAGCCCTAGGTAGGTGCAGGGGGCTGTGTGGAAGGAATTGGGGACTTGGCCTCAAGATGACTTTCTGGTTATACACAAGGATAATTAGACTAATGATAACGTAGTATGGTGGCCAAAGGTGCGGCAGGTGGGGGCGGCCAAAACGCTAGATGGCGTGCAGAGGCTGGCGTGTCTGTGTGCCATTGCAATGGAAGTAGTTCTAAATCTACCACTAATACATATGTATATACAAAGAACTGCAAGGTCCACAGTACACAGACTTTTCCATAGTCAAGTATCGATAAGTAAATCGCACGGCACTGACTATAAAAAACTGTTAGATGAACTCGAGGAGGCACCCCTTTTAGGAATGCCATGGTTCAAAAATTCAACCTAGATAATAATAATAATAATAATAATAATAATAATAATAATAATAATAATAATATATTTGCCCAACAGATTGCTCCAAATAAAGGACAAAAAAATACAATTCATGTAGTTGTACAAAAAAAAACACAAAAATGTAAACATAAAGAGTACTTGAGCTCAGTTTAAACGCTAATATAAAAACATTTGTATGTGCAAAACAAAAATTAACAAATTATGACAACTGCTTATTTGCTATTGACAATATTTCCTGCAGAGGTGTAAAATGTATGTCACAGAGCGATTATATTAAATTAAAGATACGTGACATTAATACTATAGGGGAATTCAGGGAAGAGTTTAGACGTGCATATGGTGCATAGAACGTGCTTGTATATCTTGGGGAACCGCGAGGAACAAAGAATTGTAGGCGTGATAAAAGGTAAGGAGCGTCAATATTGTTATTTGCTAGATTATAGACAAATTTTGTTGATTGTAATTGTCGTCTAACTTCCAACGACTCAACATCGAATTGCTGAAGTAGACCAGCTTCTACTACTAGCCATAACCAATCTCAGGGTAAGAGCCTTCTTGTTTAAAGTATAAATATTTTAGAAGCTTTCTTTGAACTTTCTCCAGTGCTTCTTTATGCGAAGAGTAGAATGGATTCCAGATCAAAGACCCATATTCCAACTTAGATCTGACAAATGAGTAGTATAGTAGTTTAATTGTATCAGGATGAAACGAAGAAGAGCTTCTAATTAAAATCCTAACATCTTCAAGCTGATAGTACAATCTTCTCTCGATGCGCAGAAAAGTAAGAGAAGTATCAAGGTAAATCCCCAAATCCCTCACAACGCTCTCACGGATAAGAGAAACTCCATTAATCGCATAGTCAAATAAAATGAGATTTTGTTTTCTGGTGTAGCTTATAGATTTGCACTTATCGACATTTAATTGTAGACGATTAGCGTTACACCATTCAGTCAGCCGATCGATTTGGTCTTGTAGATAATAACAATCGTGGATGGAAGTTACTGCGGTAAAAATTTTGAGGTCTTCCGCAAACATACATTTATTAATATTAATGCAATCCATTAAATCATTAATAAACACAATAAACATGAGCGGTCCAAGATTGGAACCTTGTGGGACCCCTGAGCTAGCGTGAAACGTTTGAGATTTGTAGCCGTTATAAGTAACATATTGAACTCTGTCAGACAGGTAAGTTTCAAACAGTGTAACTAGGGAATCGCTAAAGCCAAATGTCTTCATTTTTTTGCAGCAAAACCTTGTGTTGAATTCGATCAAAAGCTTTCGATATATGCGTGTAAATAGTATCCACTTGTCCACAAGAGTCGAACTGATCAAGTGTATATTGGGTAAAATGTACCAAATTTCGTCATTAAAAGTTATCCTCTTTGTTATGACGATTGACAGTTTTTTCAGAATTTTATGCAAATCACAGCAAGTGAAAGTTATTTGAGGTGTCACGTTTTTAATTAAAATATCCCGTATATTCTGTCTTATTTTACCTGTTCCGCCGCTAATTGCTCCCTGGCCAGCTGCAGTTGCGCCAAAGCCGCCTGCGTTTGTTGACTCTGCTGATCCAATTGCTCTCGAAGCAGTTGTATCTCGTGTTGCGCGGATAATGCACTCCCGCTGGCAGGAAGGGACGAGCTATAGCTGCCGGCGCCTCCCAATCCATCTAGGTGTGACGTGGAATAGGTTTCGCCTATGTTCTGTGGAAGATCCTCGAAGTTAGTAGAAGTACGCCAAAACGATTTTTGACGGTTACTCACCATAGGTGACTTGCGCAGTGGGGTATTCACGTTGCTGCTATTGGTAGTATTCCCGCCAGAGGTGTTCGTAGTTGGTAGGGAGAGCAGATCCAGGTGATAGGCTCGATTTCCTCTCGGATGGTTACTGTTGGAGTTTGTGTTCGGATTGTTGGGGTTGTTGTCTGATCCGTTTAGATCTTTGGGGTGATTATCATCTGGTAGGGAAAGCTTATCGCTAGCACCTTCCGAAATTAGATCTGCAAGGGAAGGATTATGTTAAAAAAATGTTTTAACTGATAATGTTTTAATATAATTTTTTATTTAATAATGATAAATTAATATAATAAATTAATCTTGGATATTTAAGGCTGGGGTTAATTATAACTCCGGGATAAATTGTAAATTTCAAGTAGTTAATCAAATCTAGTATTTAGTAATAATGCAAGGCACACCAAAAGAAGATAATGCTGGAATGATATGAACACGTTGGGGGTCAAGAGGATACAAACCGTTTCCAAGAAAGTAGGAAATCAATTTGTTGATGGTATAAACATTTCTGAGCAAGTAGGAACGATAGGGTAAAAAAAATGTCATTAAAAAAGAAAAGAATCCAGAAAGAGATGCAAAAATGTAATAATGTTTAATATATAGAGAAGTTCAAAGTAAATGTACAACAAACAAAAAGCAAAAAGTTTGAATATTTAAAATGAAAAATTGAGATTTAATAAGGGAACTAATAAGAAAATGAATTAGGATGTTAAGGATATTAAATATTACTGAGATTTAGCAAATAATTGAGTAGGAAAATTTATACCAGAGATGATGGGTTTCAGAAGACACAGCTATCATGCCATCACTTCTTGTATCAATTCTCTTAAGAAGTTGTAACCATCCCATTTTATTTAAAAATACGTCAGTCAAAATTACTGACAACAATAATTTATTTTAATGTCAATATCATAGCCTACCAAGTAAATTTTTTCGTACCTTTAAAAGGGTTGATAAATAAAATGAGAGAAAACTATTAAAGATGAGCATATAGGAAGTGTTACAGTAAAAGAGTGTAGACTTTAATTCTACATCCAAGAATATAAAAATATACAGAGTGTTCTATTTGAAAGCCTAGTATGACATCTAGACAAATTATTTGGGAATGTATTAACATTAGTGCGATAATTGTTTTTAACCCTGTAGATAAGACAAGGTTAAAAACAGTAAATAGTCGTACAAAATTAGCACATTCCAAGAACTGTTTTATCCGACGATTATTACAGTCACATGGAATTTTATGAATTAATGATTAATAAATATGAATATTTTTTTCAATAATATACTATTTAGGACGAATATGTACTTGACTTACTATTGTTAGGTTGTTTTAGGACCACATGTTTGTTATTTTATTTGATTATTATTTTTATCTCATGCTTCGATATGAAAATAGGTATGAATAAATTTTAGTTATCAAATGAGTATTATTATTTCCCTTTTCACCAATACAAATGTAATGTTGTTAGATTTATTATTAATATTACAAACTAAATAAATCGTGTTTACAATAACTCTTTTAGATAATTGGTTATTAATTTGTTATTCATATCATCAATAGCGATATATGAGTGAGTTCTAGCAAGAAAAAGAATACTCATGTTCATTTTGCTTCGGCTGAGCTATGACAATTCGAATTAATGAACATTAATAAATCTTTATGATGATTAATGATATCCGCTTTTGATGGGTATGGTTTTGTTGTTACTGTCAATGTAAATGTTGTGGTAAAGTTATGCTTAAGAATAGAAAAAACAAAAAATTAATAAAAATTAACATTTTCAATTGCAATGGTGAGATGAGATTGGATTTATTTAAATAAACAAATGATTACTTTAATTTTTTTTCTTCTAAATCAAATATAAAGTAACATTTCAAATTAAACTATGTAAATCAAGAAAGAGTTTCATTACATATCTGCTACTACCAAGAAAACAATTTCCATTATAAATGTTTATATTTAAACTGTCAATATCCGGATACAAGATATAGTCCAGATACTATAAATAATAGGGAAAGGAAATAGGGAAAGGAAATAAGGAAAGGGAATAGGGAACAGAGAATAAGAGTAGGGAACGAGAATGGGTATAGAATAGGGGAGAAGAAATGGAAGGGAAGGGGGAAAGGGAATGGGGAAAGGGAATGGGAAAGAGAATGGGGAAAAGGAATAGGGGATAAGGAGAGGGAATAGGGAAAGGGAATAGGGAAAGGGAATAGGAAAAGAGAGGGGAAAGGGAATAGGGAAAGGGAATAGGGAAGGGAATGGGAAGGGAATAGGGGAAGGGACTGGAAAGGGATAGGGAGGAATAGGGATAAGGGAATAGGGAAAGGGAATAGGGAAAGGGAATAGGGAAAGGGAATAGAGAATAAGAATAGGAAACAAAAGTAGGTAAAGGGAATAGATATAGGGAAAGGGAAAATGAAATGAGAAAAAAGCAATAGGGAAAAATTGAAAAATAAACTAATATAAAAGGAGTTTGAATATTTGTAAAAATACTAATGAAGAACTTAAAACAATGTTGAAACAAACGACATAGTGTAAACAAAGAAAACTACTTTAAAGCTATTGCACATTCTAAAAGTGGAAACTTTTCGAGTGAAATGGACCGACTTAAAAAAAAACCACCTTCTTCAAAGACCACATTCTAGGAGAATGTCGGGCTTCTAGATCAATCAAGAAATTCAATTTATCATTTTATAATTTCTATTATAAATGTTTATATTTAAACTGTCAATATCCGGATGCAAGATATAGTCCACATACTATAAATAATATTATAATAATTTTATTTTTTATTGTATGATTTTGGCCATTAGAAATTTATTTCCCCTTTTTAATGGTAGATAGTTTGATGTATATTATATAATTGTTTTTTATAGTAAGTTGTCATTAAATTGAAAATAAAATATTGTCAAACGTCACGTGTGTATCTGTGTATCAGAAAGTTAGGTTTCTTTGTGTCTAATATCGATAACAAACATTTTCAATCTACAATATCGACTGAGAGCAACAACCCCTAATAAGTTTGGCGGCCCCACGATGGGCGCCAACCTTATTTTCAATAAAATATTGTCAAACTGATTTCTTTCGCGTTTAATCTCAATAACTAACGCTTCGAATCTAAAATATCCAGTGAGAACAACAGCCCCTTACACTTTTAAGCAAACAAAAAATCGTTCATATTTTTATGAATCCGTTACTACAAACACTTTTGATCAACTGTGTATCTTCAACATCTTAAATTATACACGATCGCCTAAAAGTTGATTAGCATGATCTTAACATTATTCTCCCCAACCATGTATACAATTAATCTTTCACGATATACAAATATTATAATATTCAGAGCTCCGAAGAAGATATAAATCAACAAAACCTTCAACGCTTTTATCCTACATTGAGAAGTATAAATAATCAAATAAGTGTTGAAGGCCGATCGCGATCTATCTAACAAGATAGCAAATCGTTTTTTTTGCCTTTCCATTTTTCCACGAATTATCGGAAACTTTCCGAGACAATTTCCAAGTAAACATCGAGAAGAAAAATACCGATCGAGCATCTGTGTCGGACTTCTATAGAGATCAAAAAAGTGCCGTTGACAAATGGCTTGTTATGACAATCGGAACGGAATATACATAAAACGGGACGCAATTACAACGCATTAAATCATTGCTTGAGGTCGCATGAGACAGCAGGGTAAAAGAACACCTGCTATGTGAAGAAAAAAAAATGGGAACGATATCCTTGGGGTGTCAGAATGTTTTGGGATTTCTTTTAATTAGTATACTATAGATATGCGTATTGACTATTGGTATATAAGTAGATGAAAATGTTGTTGCGAAACGTTGAATTTATATTTAAGAAGAGTTCTTTAAGCAATAGATGCATGGAATTTTCTTCTGTCTATTTTCAGAATGTTCCCAAACAATTTTAGGATGAAACTTTATAGTCTCAAGGTGTAATTTATCATTGCTTGTTGATTTTTGACTTGATCTAATCGTTTTAAAAAATATGGAATGTCTTTCGGGATGAAACGAAATTTTATGATGTAAGCCATTCGTTTTTTTTTTTTTTGATATGCCTCATGCTATAGACATTAATATGATTTCTGAATTAGCAGCAAACTTAAAGCATTACAAGTACTTTAATTTGGTTACAAAACTAACATGTTAAAAAAATACATATTCAAATGTACAAAATTAAATCATATTCCACTACATTGGGCAAAAAATGCTATAATATGCTGTAATATGACCTGGGGTATTTATCTTATAAGAGACGATAGAAAATAAGAACAAAAGAAAATTTTAACGTTTTCCAGTTTCATAATAACCTGATATCATATTTCCCTTTAAGTAATTGTAATCTCATTTTATTCTAAAAAAGCTTCATTTTAGAGGCAGCTGTGATGACTAGAACATATTTACTATACGAGCAATGATTGATTCAGTAAAAGAATATACGAAATAAGGCTGAAAACCAAGGAAGATATGAAGTGATGATGTAAAAGAAAGCAAGAGAGAAGAGAGGAATAAAATGGAATAAAATAAAGGAAAAAAAAAACCAGGATAGGAAATGAATGGAGCCAAATTATACAAAAAACGCAGTAAATGTTAACTTAAAAATGGGTGTAAAATTGAAGAAACAAAAAAATTAACCAGGGCGCAAAGATTAGCTAGTTACCTGGTTAGAATCGCGAACTTGTATTCATCTTTTTCGGTGGACGCGGCGTGCATTATTTCGGGTATATTATCAGGAGAATAATGTTAATCTTATTTTAATATAATACTTTAATAATTATTTATAATGATATATATTCTGTGTGCTTGTTGTGTTTCATATTAAAAAAAATCTAGTATTATTATACAGGTGTTTTGAACATCGTTAAAGATTTTAAAGGCATGTAGTACATCGAAAATAAGGTTAAAAGTATAATAAACATATTTACAAATAAACGCGTTTACCGAGATAACAGCGAGTGTTTCATAAGAGTACATGAATAAACATATCAAGTAACAGGTGCTTATAACTATTGTTTTTATGACGAGTTTAATATGACACGTTTTGTGCATTTGTAGCAATTAGAATGGTTTGGTATTCTAATGCTGAAATGAAGCGATATGGTGTTCATGTACGGTCGTGCTAATGGGAATTCTTTACAAGCACGTCACTCTATGCTGAAACGTGTTCTGATCGCCAACTGCCTTGCATGTGATGTTTCAGATGGTGTTTAATGACTAGGAGAACTGGTTCGTTTGAGAAGCGGTCTTGTGATATTGGAACGGCAGAGAATAGCATGTACTCCACAGAAGAAGAACGAATTTTGAATATTATTGATGAAATCCCGAACTAGTGTTGAAGAATTTCGATAAGTGGTGTAAAGCATCATTGTTTGGAGATCTTCATGAAACTCATACCTACATATACACGGGTAATCTTATGCCCGGATTTCAAGGAAGGGTTTGTGAGTGGTTTTGGAAAGCTGTAACGGCAGATTTCGCTGATAACATCTTTTCAGATGAGCTGTTTTACTAAAATGAATATTTAATTCCACACAATCACGTTTGTGGAGAATCCTATGCTACCCATGAAGCAAGCAAGAGTTTCCTTAAACACCTGTTAGGCATGATGTTGTTAGAAGTTGGTTTTGCACACGTTACGGTCTGCATACTCGAGTTTGGATCTTTACATGAATTTCGGAAGATTCTATAATCTAAGACTGAATTGGTTATGCAGATGAGCTCACCGTTAAGCGTGCTCCTAGAGAATTTACATGAATTTCCGGGAATGATAGGGGGCAGGTATTGCTTGGCTCAAGGTTCCGATTAACCGTTGAATTTAGTATTGGGGTATTTGTAAAGTTGTGTAGCACCGGTAAAAGATATCCAGAGTTGCGCCAACGATAGAACACTGTTGCCAGATAATACGAAAAACCGTTGTTTTTTGAAGAGTGCGCGCTTCCTTGAAGCAGATGTAGATCCTGTGTCGAAATGAAGGAACATCTTATAATCTATTTTGTTAAAATGCCAATAACATCTAAGAAAAACCGAAAGCAACTATCTGCAATTGCGATAAATCGCTGTTATCTCGTAAACAGTAATTTGTTTATT